>JAUPFP010000107.1:0-320000 GCA_036925085.1 Brachycybe producta | reverse complement strand
CGGGTGGGGTCGGGCCGGGTGGGGTCGGGGCCGGGAGGGGTCGGGGCCGGGTGGGGTCGGGGTCGGGTGGGGTCGGGGCCGGGTAGGGTCGGGGCCGGGTGGGGTCGGGGCCGGGTGGGGGCGGGGCCGGGTGGGGTCGGGGCCGGGTGGGGTCGGGTGTGGTCAGGGCCAGGTGGGGTCGGGGAAAATGGGGTCGGGGCCAGGTGGGGTCGGGGCCGGGTGTGGTCGGGTGGGGTTGGGGCCGGGTGGGGTCGGGGCCGGATGGGGTCGGGTGTGGTTGGGTGGGGTTGGGGCCAGGTGGGGTCGGGGCCGGGTGGGGTCGGGGCCAGGAGGGGTCACGGCCGGGAGGGGTTGGGGCCGGGAGGGGTCGGGGCTGGGTGGGGTCGGGTGGGGTTGGGGCCGGGTGGGGTCGGGGCTGGGTGGGGTCAGGTGTGGTCGGGTGGAGTCAGGGCCGGGTGGGGTCGGGGCCGGGTGGGGTCGGAGCCGGGTAGGGTCGGAGCCGGGTAGGGTCGGGGCCGGGTGGGGTCGGGGCCGGGTGGGGTCGGGGTCGGGTGGGGTTGGGGCCGGGTGGGGTCGGGGCCAGGTGGGGTCGGGGCCGGGTGGGGTCGGGTGTGGTCGGGTGGGGTTGGGGCCGGGTGGGGTCGGGGCCGGGTGGGGTCGGGGCCGGGTGGGGTCGGGGCCGGGTGGGGTCGGGGCCGGGTGGGGTCGGGTGTGGTCAGGGCCGGGTGGGGTTGGGGCCGGGTGGGGTCGGGGAAAATGGGGTCGGAGCCGGGTGGGGTCGGGTCGGGGCCGGGTGGGGTCGGGTGGGGTTGGGGCCGGGAGGGGTCGGGGCCGGGTGGGGTCGGGTGTGGTCAGGTGGGGTTGGGGCCGGGTGGGGTCGGGCCGGGTGGGGTCGGGGCCGGGAGGGGTCGGGGCCGGGTGGGGTCGGGGTCGGGTGGGGTCGGGGCCGGGTAGGGTCGGGGCCAGGTGGGGTCGGGGCCGGGTGGGGGCGGGGCCGGGTGGGGTCGGGGCCGGGTGGGGTCGGGTGTGGTCAGGGCCAGGTGGGGTCGGGGAAAATGGGGTCGGGGCCAGGTGGGGTCGGGGCCGGGTGTGGTCGGGTGGGGTTGGGGCCGGGTGGGGTCGGGGCCGGATGGGGTCGGGTGTGGTTGGGTGGGGTTGGGGCCAGGTGGGGTCGGGGCCGGGTGGGGTCGGGGCCAGGAGGGGTCACGGCCGGGAGGGTTGGGGCCGGGAGGGGTCGGGGCCGGGTGGGGTCGGGTGGGGTTGGGGCCGGGTGGGGTCGGGGCTGGGTGGGGTCAGGTGTGGTCGGGTGGAGTCAGGGCCGGGTGGGGTCGGGGCCGGGTGGGGTCGGAGCCGGGTAGGGTCGGAGCCGGGTGGGGTCGGGGCCGGGTGGGGTCGGGGCCGGGTGGGGTCGGGGCCGGGTGGGGTCGGGGTCGGGTGTGGTCAGGGCCGGGTGGGGTTGGGGCCGGGTGGGGTCGGGGAAAATGGGGTCGGGGCCAGGTGGGGTCGGGGCCGGGTGGGGTCGGGTGTGGTCGGGTGGGGTTGGGGCCGGGTGGGGTCGGGGCCGGGGCCGGGTGGGGTCGGGTGTGGTCAGGTGGGGTTGGGGCCGGGTGGGGTCGGGCCGGGTGGGGTCGGGGCCGGGAGGGGTCGGGGCCGGGTGGGGTCGGGGTCGGGTGGGGTCGGGGCCGGGTGGGGTCGGGGCCGGGTGGGGTCGGGGCCGGGTGGGGTCGGGGCCGGGTGGGGTTAGGTGTGGCCGGGTGGGGTCGGGGCCGGGTGGGGTCGGGGCCGGGTGGGGTCGGGTGTGGTCGGGTGGGGTCGGGGCCGGGTGGGGTCGGGGCCGGGTGGGGTCGGGCCGGGTGGGGTCGGGGCCGGGTGGGGTCGGGGCCGGGTGGTGTTGGGGCCGAGTGGGTTCGGGGCCAGGTGGGGTCGGGTGGGGTCGAGTGAAGTTGGGGCCGGGTGGGGTCGGGGCTGGGTTAGGTTGGGGCCGGGTGGGGTTGGGGCCGGGTGGGGCTGGGGTCGGGGTCGGGTGTGGTCGGGGCTGGGTGTGGTTGGGGCCGGGTGTGGTTGGGGCCGGGTGGGGTCGGGTGGGGTCGGGTGGAGTCGGGGCCGGGTGGGGTTGGGGCCGGGTGGGGTTGGGGCCGGGTGGGATCGGGGCCGGGTGAGGTCGGGTGTGGTCGGGGCCGAGATTTTGATGTTTTGAGATAGATTTTGAGATTTTGAGATTTTGAAATTTTGAGATTTTGAAATTTTGAGATTTTGAAATTTTGAGATTTTGAGATTTTGAGATTTTGGAATTTTGAGATTTTGAAATTTTGAGATTTTGAAATTTTGCGATTTTGATATTTTGAGAATTTTAAAATTTGAGGTTTTGAGATTTTTAGTTATATTGAAATTTTAAAATTTTGAGATTTTAAAATTTTGAGATTTAAAGATTTTGAGAATTTGAGATTTTGAGAATTTGAGGTTTTGAGATTTTGAGGTTTTGAAGTTTTGTGGTTTTGAGGTTTTGAGATTTTGAGATTTTGAGATTTTAAAATTTTGAGATTTAAAGATTTTGAGATTTTGAGAATTTGAGGTTTTGAGATTTTAAAATTTTGAGATTTAAAAATTTTGAGAATTTGAGGTTTTGAGATTTTGAGATTTTGAGGTTTTGAAGTTTTGAAGTTTTGTGGTTTTGAGATTTTGAGATTTTGAGATTTTAAAATTTTGAGATTTAAAGATTTTGAGATTTTGAGAATTTGAGGTTTTGAGATTTTGAGATTTTGCGATTTTGAGATTTTGAGATTTTGAGTTATATTTAAATTTTGAGTTATATTTAAATTTTAAAATTTTGAGATTTTGAGATTTTAAAATTTTGAGATTTTGAGATTTTAAAATTTTGAGATTTAAAAATTTTGAGATTTTGAGAATTTGAGGTTTTGAGATTTTGAGATTTTGAGGTTTTGAAAATTTAAGATTTTGATAGTTTGATATTGTGACCTGACAGGAACCCGACCCATGATCCGTTGAGATTTTGAGAGTTTAAGATTTTGATATTTTGATATTTTGATAATTTAAACTTTTGAGGCTTTGAGATTTTAAGGTTTTCAGATTTTGAGATTTTGAGATTTTGAGATTTTAAAATTTTGAGATTTAAAGATTTTGAGATTTTGAGAATTTGAGGTTTTGAGATTTTGAGATTTTGCGATTTTGAGATTTTGAGATTTTGAGTTATATTTAAATTTTGAGTTATATTTAAATTTTAAAATTTTGAGATTTTGAGATTTTAAAATTTTGAGATTTTGAGATTTTAAAATTTTGAGATTTAAAAATTTTGAGATTTTGAGAATTTGAGGTTTTGAGATTTTGAGATTTTGAGGTTTTGAAAATTTAAGATTTTGATAGTTTGATATTGTGACCTGACAGGAACCCGACCCATGATCCGTTGAGATTTTGAGAGTTTAAGATTTTGATATTTTGATATTTTGATAATTTAAACTTTTGAGGCTTTGAGAGTTTAAGGTTTTCAGATTTTGAGGTTTTGAGATTTTGAGGTTTTGAGAATTTACGATTTTGATAGTTTGATATTGTGACTCGACCCGTGACCTGACCCCTGACCCGACTTGACCCATGACCCGTCCCCTGACCCGACCTGACCCGTGACTTGTGACCCGACCCGTGACCCGTGACACGACCCGTGACCCGACTTGTGACCCGACCCGTGACTTGTTACTTGACCCGTGACCCTTCACGTGACACGTGACCTAACACGTGACCCGACCCGTGACTTGACCCGTGACCCAACTTGTGACCCGTGACCCGACCCGTGACCCGACTTGTGACCCGACCCGTGACCCGACCCGTGGCGCCATCTATTGATCATTAAGAAAAATAAAGAAAAAGTGGCGCCATCTATTGATTACAATTTTAAAAATTAATTGTAATATAGAAGAACGACGCAAAAGAGATTAAAATGATGAAAAAAGATGAATAAACGATACAAAATAATGAAAAAACAATTAAATTTAAAAAAGCCCCCCCCCCCCCCCCCCCGTTCTAATACATAGTTGAAAGCCGTTTGTGAAACAAGCATAATAATGAAACAAAACCAACCTTTTCTTTATATCTGTTGTTGCTAGCTAAGCAACCTAATGAATATTAAATTGTCTCCATTTAAAATTTGTTGTTGTTGATGGTGGTGGTGGTTGGTAGACCAACGGAAAAATTTAAATATATTCAGGAATATTCTTTAGCAACTATGAGAGGGTGGGGGTGGGGGGCTAACAAATATGAAACTGATCTGATGATCAGATCAACGGCTAAATTAATCCAAATCCATCTTAATACACTATCAATTTTGTCAAATTAACTTAAAATTATAACTATTTTTATAATACCTTTAGAAAACGACGACGAGAGGAGAAGAAACAATACACAGATGTTGACCACAACGACTAACTTCTTCTGTTTTTGGTTGGGCCCCTGTTATCTTTGCTGGACAACGACGGCCGCTGGTGGCGCTGTCGGCAGGTGACGTTACGCAATTTGAATTTGAATTTTCAATTAGAAATGACCGCTGGTGGCGCTGTCAACAGGTGACGTCACTGACGTTTCGAAATAAAGAACGGCGTTTGTAAAATTGCACATTTTATGCTAATTAGTCTCCTCTTCTATGTTTGGCAAAATGTGTCCGTGACACATAACAGGTAAGCGTTTATATTTAATCCGGAATTCTAAGAAACTAGCATTTGATGATTAAAATTTTTGTAGCGCATGCGCATTGCCATCTCGGTCGGTTTGTATAGGAAAGTGATGGCAAGTGCAAACTACAGTGCGGCGGTGCCCCCCTTTTCTCATCGGCAGTTTCCATTGGTGATCAATAGATGGCGCTGCTAATGCAAATCAGCCATCACTTTCCTATACAACCTACCGATATGGTGATGCGCATGCGCTACAAAAATTCTAATCAGCAAATGCTAGTCTATATTACACACAATGTTGGCTCCTGTAATTGGATGTTGCCTTTTAAACACTGGACTAAAAGTGCCGGCGTTCCATTTCAGGCTAGTTAGGCCCACTCTGACGGCCTACAACCAAACCAAACCAAAAAAAAATGTAAATTTGGGGATCTTGTCCAAAAACAACAGTTAAAACACTGTGCAGAGGCTGTAATTTATTTTTAATTAGTTAATTAGTTGCTAGAAATGACATCATAGGTAATTTGCATGTCAATTTTTTGAATTCCATTTATTGTCTTTCATCTGATTGGTTACTTTCAGTAATATTGATAATTTATTAAAAAGTTACAGTTTCTAGAAATGACATCAAATTCCATTTTGTTTTTGATGCTTAATTTAACATAACCCCCAACCTAATGACCACCAGAGCTAAGGGTTGCATTTTATTTGAAATATGTGTACTACTTACCCTAAAATATTGTTACCGAACTGCAAACGCCCATCACGCCTTTTAGTACCACCCTCCTCTATCAGTGTGTTTATACACGACCAACTTTTGCTGTGTTCTGCAACTTTTTTTAAAAAATAAGTAACACCACGTATGAAAATAAAACGATAACAAAAGCTAAATTCGATACAATTATAGCTGTTTTATTGAAATTTAGTTACAATTGAGCAAATGAAAACAGTTTGGCTCATAAGAATGGCAAAGGTGCAACCGACTCTCAGTATATTATTATTATTATTATTATTATTATGGTACAGGCTATATACAAAATTATAAACACACACACATGTCGGATTATGTACAAGTTTAGAGCTGACTTGCCTGATATGGACACTATTCAAAGGACAGCAAAAAATTGTCACGTGCAATAATAATAATAATAATAATAACAAAAAATAATAATAAGCGAGAAACTTATCATTAAATCTCTCATTAAAAGTATACAAAAATATATATATGTATATATATATATATATATATATATATATATAATAAACCCATTTGAGCAGGTTAGGAAGCCGTTTAAAAAATCAAGAGACCAAATGACACACGCAATTTCTACATTGGATGGGACAAACAACAACATTCAAAAAATCAACAAATTTCCTACTTTGTTCACGATGGGCTCACATTTGATATATTCGAAGGGCGCACTTGGCACTTGTAGGAAGACGGAAAAAAAAAGTTAGGGGTTAGGAATGAACGGATTAAGTAGTATAAGCATAGCACAGCCAGCTGCACTCTTCTCCTTCGTATGCGATACGATTTCCATCATCACTCGAAATGCAAATATGCTCACCTGGACAAAATGACTCCAATGCGAAACAATGGAAGACAAGGAGAGCACGAGTGAAGAACCGTGTAAGGTGGGAGGACCACCCTTCACGATATTTACTGCGAGGCTATTACTAAACAAGCTGGAAAGGGGGAGGGGGGAAGAACAAAAGAGACCCGATTCCCGAAAATAAGAGGCGCCGATGTTACAACGCGTAATTGTATGCTTATAATAATAACGAACAAAAGAAAAAATGATGGAGTTCCGTGCACGGAACGAGGCGGGTGCGCAAACACGGAAGATATGTAACGATTATTGTTGGAAAATTGGTTAACGACCTCTAGACTCTCTTAATAACAAAGGGAAGATTAGCGTGCTTCTCGGCGATACGCAACTTTGGAAATTTCCAATTAGAAAGTTCAAACAACAAAAAGCAGATATGGTTCCACTGCCTAAATAAGTTTCTAATTATATCCGGTACCAGTACGAGAAGAAGACTGTTTGAAAAAATGGTAGTGCCTCGACCGGTGCAAAACGTAGACGACGATTGGACAATAATATTATTAAAGGTGATATGTTTTAGACGACGACGACGACATCAAAATGCTCGAAGACGCATATTAAAAACACACCAATTGTGAAAAATAACTGGACAAATGAACGACGATGACATAATAGGCAATCTCTATCATCTATGCGTATATTATACGAATAGACGTCGTCGTGTGTCCACTTCCATCAATAACGTGCCCCCCCCCCCAATTCTCAAATCACATCACAAAATTCAATCGGTTTGATGGGTTTGTCAGGTCACCTCACTTGATCCTCGTCATGGTTGCAGTGAACCGCTTCCAAGTGACTCTCCAATTCTTCACCATGGTCAAAGGATTGTCGACAGTGACGACACAGAAATGCTTTTCCCTGTTTCAATAAACACACACGAGACCAAAAAAAAAAAGCTCAGTTCGAGTCAATTCCAGAAAACGATTTCACCAGAGTAACACCTGTTTCTGGTGTAGCTGCACGTGGGCCTGTAAATGTTGAACCGTGGTGAACCCGGCGTCGCAGTAATCGCAAACGTAAGGTCGCAACTGCGCGTGTGCCAGCATGTGCTGTAGAATGTAACAAGAAACACAAGAAAATGAAACGAACCACAGCCACAAACGATACAATCATCATCATGTGACCCTCCCTCTAACTGTTGTTCTTCGTTCAATTTGCAAAAAAGAAAAAAACCAAAAGGCGCAAATGACGTTTCCAAGTTCAACAATTCAAGCTACAATCGCATCTTGATTCTTGAATAATACCTTATGTTGTGTGGCCGCCAGCTAAAATGGGGTCTTTTTGTTGCAATATTCAAAAGTAGAATTTTATTTCACATCACTATTGAATTATTATTATTATTATTATTAATTATTATTAATTATTATTATATGCTCATCAGTTTAACCCATAAAACATCCAGTTAGACATAAACTCAATGTTAAGAGAGTATTAATTAGAGAGAAATTAATTACCAAGACAACCAGAAAAAAAAATGCGATAAGAACTTCAGATCCGTCATATGAATGAGAAATGCTTAACGAACCAAACAACCTAAAGACAAACGTCATTCACAGACCTGATTTAGAGCGTGCGCAGTAGAAAACGATTCCCCACACAATTCGCACTTGTCGATCGGGGAACTGCGATCCGTTACTGGATCGTCAGACGATCCCCACACTTGACCGGCGATGGTCTCGGCAGCCGAGACGTTCCCCCTAAACCGAAGTCAAACAAGTAATTGTAATTCTGACTGTTCGGGAGAAACTTACAGAGAGAAGGATGTTTTACTTGGATGCCAGAGAAGCAGAAGAAGTCTCGTTCGTCCCACGGGTCGTCTCGACTCGTGGAGGCGATTGCAGATTTCCGCAACCGACGACGGAACCTTCCAGATCGTCGTCTTCTGATATGTCTTCGTAATTTTGTACGAGGGACCCGGCACGATAAGGTCCATCTTCCAACAGTCTACGAAATTCGCTCTCGCGTCGCTCGCACTCCACCACCACCAACAGTTTTGCGGACGTACGAGAGACGACGTGCATCTGTTTCTCCTCGGCGTCTCCCTCGTATTTCACGCCGGGCGGAACCGAAGTCGCAAAATCGTGAGAACCACCAACGCTTGACTCGAGAACGCTTCGACTCCAAACCACAAGCCGATCGGCAGCGGTGAATTCCGGAGAAACGTTATCTCCACCACCCTCTCCTCCTCCTCCTCCTGAAAGACCCACAGCGAAATGCGCCGATTCGGGACCGCATCCAGGACTCTCGACGTACGGAACTCCGTCGCTTTGATCATCACAAGAGCCTCCGCTGATGGTCCTTTCGCGAGACCAATGTTGTCTAGTCGGAACTTTGTCGACTAATTTCAAAGCCATCGTCTGTAAATTCAGAAATTCATAGTAAAAATAAACAACTAAAAGCAAAATGTGCGTTACTTTTTTTTAACACATGCAAAACAAGGTTTTGAACCTGGAGGCTCTCGAGAGAATTCTCGCAGTCGGTGGTGTCGATCTCGTTCAGGTTGGCTCCCGATCGTTCGATCTCCGCATACGTTCCGAACGGCAACTTCCCCAGACATTCTAGTTTCATGATATGCATCTTGGACCTGAGATGTTTGGCCAAATGACCGTGAATACGAAACGCAATTTTGCAATCGGCACATTTGAACGGCCGCGGGTTGTCCGTGGTTGGTGTGCCAAAAGTCAGATTCATGTTCACCTACAAAAGAAATCGTTATGTCGCTACAACAAATGCCACAAAACGAAAACCTCACAGAGAAGGCACAAAAAAAAACAGACCTTATTGTAGTGACTGACAGACCGTTTATGCTTTTGAAGGTGTCCCTTCGTACGAAACGAAATGGCGCAACTGTCGCATCGGAACGGACGTTCGAAATAATGGATGTTCACATGAAGCCTCAGCTGACTCGGTCGAGAAAACGTCTTATTGCAAATGCTGCAAACGCATTTGCCGTCCTCGTTGGGTCTAAGCAAAGAGAATAACATCATCATCATCATCATCATCACCATTTGCTGTCATGTGACAAGTTGCCTGGTTGCCTATTGCAACCAGAGAGAGGGAGGTGAGGGTCTCACCGTTGCATGTAAGTGGGCATCTTTTGGAAGCCAATGGGCGTGAGCGGTCGAGGACAATCAACGAGAGTCTTGACGGAACCACCGTCGAGGGGGTTATGAGTAGAAGTGGAAGGAGAAGCGGCGGCTACAGTGACGAACGGAGAAGGAGGAGGAGGAGCCTGGAGATGAGTCGGGGAGGAACGTTGAGTCGTTTCTTTCGAAACGTACACGGCCGAAGACAACGAAACATTTCCGTTGCAATCGACACTCGTGACGACGTTCGTTCTATTCGACTGTAGCACCAAAGAACGTTGTAACGTGTTAGGATGATGATTATGTTCGTCCGGGGAAGGAGCACGGACGGTAGAAACGGCGTTGGCCAACAACTCGTGTGTCGACTGGTTCAACGCGTACGAATTACAGTCCACCTTTGGCAACGTCAACGGAGACACGTTTTCATAACACTGAAGATCGATGCGACAACTTTCTTCGATAGTCCGAGGCAGAGACGAATCGCGATTCCTCCCAGGTTCTAAATCGCAAGAACGAGTATGTGGCATACTTAAGTCGATCGGTTGATCACAGTTGGCTCCGTCCGTAGCTTCCAAGCTGGGAGACGCCGACGACGGACGAGCTGCATTCAACAACATCTGGTTTTCTTGTTGTGGGGATGATAACGGCTCACTCCAATCGGCCGCCGTTATGTACAACCTACCTCCTCCGAGCGACCTATCGAACGGATACGTTGAAAAATTGGATGATTCGGCATCCTTTAAAGTGTCTCCTTTTGTGACACCCTCGAAAGGTATCGATTGGACTCGACGAGAAGAAACGCAAGTCGATCGAGAATCGATCGACTCGTGTTCAGTGAGCCAAGAGGAAACGGGTCGATTCCCAGTCACTTCTTTACAGCCATCGACGACGACCGACTGCGACACTCCTACGTGATCTGCGTTCCTGCCGAAAAAACTGGGTCTGCTCAAATCCAAAAGACTTCTGGCCACGACCACTTGATCGGAAGCGACTTGGTGAGAAGGAGTTTCGTAACCGACGGTCCTTTAACCACAAACAAGAGCATAAAAAACGAGAAACGCCCATCAATTACATGAAAGACGAACTTAAAGTCAGTACTGAACGCATCATCAAACTGTCCTTCCATTTCTACACTTTCATCATCTTCGTCCTCCCCTTCTCTGTACCCTTCGTTTCCACCGTCTTCTTCCTCCTCGTCCTCCTCGTCTTCGTCATCTTCTTCGTCATCCTCCTCCTCCAGACTCGAATCTTCGTCGTTTGCAAATTGGCGCCTCTGATGCTCGATCCTCTCCTAAAACAAAACGATAAAACATTTCAGTTGAAAAAACGGCACCGATTACTACTTTCAAGTGAAAGTGAGACGAAAGAACCTGTCGAGCCAACGCTTCCTCGTCTATTTGCACGTCGTCTATTGCGACAGGCACCGGAACGACTCCCATTTCTACGCACTTCTTGTGATGAGCTTTAGACTTCATGTGTTTCGTAAGATTCCCTAAAACAAGTTCAAAAAAAAAACCAAAACTTTAAAAAAAACCGACGTTCTAAAAGCGTAAAACGACGGTACGATCAGAAGAGAAACTTGCCTTTCGTCTTAAAAGAGAAGTTGCAATGTTTGCAGGTGTACGGTCGGACGTCCGTGTGCGTCCGAATGTGTTTCTTCAGCATACTCGGCTTCTTGCATCGGATGCCGCATTCTTCGCAAACGTATTTTCCTCTTCCTCTCCCTCTCACGTACGTATAATCTTCGTTAGATTTAAATCCGCCCGCAAAGATTCTCACCCGTTTAGGTTCTCTCGATTTCATGCTAGACGTCTACACGAGGCAGAAAGAAAAAAAACGAACCGCCTTAAAGAAATGAAAAGCTCCGCAAATGAACCCATAAATGCAACAACCCACATTATTCGCATGTTCGCAACGATCCTCATTTCTGCGCATTCGCTTAGTACAAGAGTCTTCTGATGAAATAAGGTCTCCATCGACCCACATGGCTTCGCCGTCTTCTTTGTCTTCCATTCCGGCCAAACATTCCATCGTCTCGTCGTTATTCGTGTCTCCTTTTTCTTCTTCGTCTTCTTCCACCTCGACCTCCTCGTCCACAGCTGAGTTATCAGTACCGTTGTTGCTGTCCAAAACGGCCACTTCTTCAGTATCATTGCACTTTGCTTTTTGTCTGAAGGTCCAGTAGCTGGAATGAGTGGTCTGAAGTGGCATTTCAACGGGAACGGCTTGTGTGTACGAACTGCCTCTGTGTCTCGAGTCGTAAAAACCAAGAGCCTGGGCTGGAGTGATGCCTAACGGATCGTCTTTGGCGTTCACCGTCTGCCACACCGAATACATAGAAAGCTTTGGATCGGTGGCCTGAGGAACGTACATCGGCTGCGGCCGATGGATGCAGCAATAGTACACCTTCGTCGACTGCTTCAACTCCAAGTACGTGTAGTACTGACCGTTAATAAAACATTGACCGTATTTCTTCTTCGGACGAGGCGTTTCGGGGCTGACGAGCGTCGTACCAACCATTGAAGAGTGTATACCTCTGAGAGGAAGTGAAGTTGGTCGCGATGGAGTCAAGTGCGTCGTTTTCAAGGACGACGTGACGCCACCATTTTCTTTATCCGATGGAGATTTCGGAGAAATGACAGCAATGGTAGGCACTTCCGACCTACTGATGCGCTCCATTTTCCTCCGAACTCCATCAGACAAAATGTTTAAACAGCCGTCGCGATCCTCTGGCATCATAATCTGATTCTTTCCGAAGGAAGTCAATGACGACACAAAAGAGGAGTCGCCCGGCGGCGAAGACGCTTTCGACAAAGACGCTGGTGCCGTCAAATTTAAATGGCTGATGTCAATGGCAAACGACGACGAGACCTTCACTGCAGAAGGAGACAACACAATGGCACCTGATAAGTCTTTAAACGTTCCACGGCCGGACTGACTGCCCGTGGCCATCAAAGGCCTTCCGACGGTGGCCACGTGGATGCAAGTGGACACTGGAAACGAAGCACCATGCATCTGAAGAACAGTTCCTCCAGAGTTGTGTACAGGTTTTGCGATGGTGGTAACTACAGAGGCGGCGGTAGAAGCCACGGAAGATAATGACGAAACGTTTTCCCGTTGCCTCGCACAGTCCGATTCCTCGTCTTCTTCCGAGTGCTTCAATTGCTGTAATGCGTTGCCATCCACCAAAAGTCGTTCCGTCTCCGAAACAGAATCACAAACGTGTACTTCGCCTCCAAACAAATTCCCAGACGAAGACGCCCTCATTGGATTTTTGCTCAGGTGTTCCAAAGACATCAAGAACGACGTGTAACTGGCCCTCATCATGCCACTTGAAGATGTGTCACATCTACCCGTCGTTCCACCTTCCGTCGCAATAACGTCGACGGGGATTTTCCTTTTCTTTAACGGTGGACTTCTGTCACCACTCAAGAAACCAGACATCAAATGTTTCTTTAGAATTGGACCGTCCGTCAAAATGTCGACAACTTCTGCACGAGACAGACGGCCGGGAGAATTCTCAGGAACGCTGGCGTCCGTTGAGTCGCCACCACCACCACAACCACCGTCAGCAACTTCGGTCAGCACCGAAGGAAGGCACGGTGAACGACACGCGAGAATCTCCCTGATGGAGTTGGACGATTCCGACAGAACGATTCCTCTTGTGGAAGTCAAGTTGCTGCTCATGGTTTCGCTAACATCCTCTAAAGATTCCAACACCGATTTGGAATTTGCGCGGCATTGCTTACCACTAGCGACCATCCCACCACTTTCCACCTTCGGCCTGTTCTTTGACCCTTTGGGCCTCCCGCGTGGTTTGTGACTGGAGGTGCATGAAGAAGGTTCACTCCCATCCCTCGAAAACGGCGGCGTTCTTGACTGATCGACTCCAACGTCACATCCGTATAAATTATGTTCCACCAAATGAAGGGTCTGCGGCGTCTCTTGCACGTGTTTACAGTAATGTGTTTGGTGAACTTCTAAATTCTCGGGGCTACGAAAGCCAACGTTGCAGATGGAACAATTGTACAGAGCAATGTTCGATTCGTCCGTCACGGGAAGCGATTCGACAGAAGAAGCGACAGTTTGGACGACGCTGATGCTACCACCCGACAACCGCAAAGACGCAGACGGCGCGTCAGACGTCGAATGTGGCATCGACACGAGCCCACCATCTCCCGTCCTGGCCTTCAGAAGGAGGTCCTTGATGATACTTCCCTCTGGGTTTTGCGGATGACCAAGCCCATCGACTGCAGCGACAGCAGCCACCAATAACGAATTCTCTTCATCTCTGCTCGTTTTCACCAGAGTCCTTTTGTTTAGTGTCAGCAGACTTTTGATGATACTTCCATCTTTTGGCCCCTCATCAGTCAAAAGCTTCTCTTTGTGCCACAAGGACGACGCGGCCAAATCGTTCGATACATTTGCATCCATCTCGTTTGTGCCGAAATTCGTTAATTCCTCCACAATGTTAGAACAGGTCGGAATCTTTTCCGAACAAAGAACCGCATCCGATAAGGTGGCGCAGAGTGCAGTAGACGCGGTGGCGGTTGTGGCCAAAAGTGCACGGGCCAACTTGGATTTCGCCAGGTGTGGCGCCACCTTCGACAACGTGACATCCTCGCTCATTCGACGCAGCCGTTCCTTGGAACGCAACTCGCCGTCCACGTTTTGGCTGGAAGCAATACTTGACTGCCGCGTGTAACGACGAGGCCAACGAGGATCCAACCTGTCGACAATCGCCGCATTCTGAGAAATCAACTTACTGATATGTTCTTGAAGATACTCCGGACTCGCTAATTTGTGACATTTTGCGTCTTGTGCTACACAGTTAGACACAGAGCGAGATTCGGATTGTGTCGTAGTCGTCGCCAAAGATTGTTTAATGAGCGATGAAGACGAAGCGGAAGTAACAGACGCGGACGAAACATTGCTCACTGGCGGAACTTCACACGAAACAGAAGGTGGAATCTCCAACCTCAAATGGAAGTGTCGTTTATGGCGTCCGACTAAACTCGTAGAAAGATGGTTTCTCCCATCACCTTCTATCCTTTCGACCGGCATCGAAGAAGATTCAACACGCAAATCGCCTTCGGTGGAAAAATCTACGTCCATTCCCGGAATCGTTTCCCGGGAACGCTCGAAATCCAGCACCTGACGTAGTCGAAAATCATTCGGTGAGTCTTCTTCGGGCGCCAGCAAGTCGACAGACGAATTTTGCGTGACCAAGTGAAACTTTGGCTTGTAAATAGACGAACAACCAACAGAAGGCGCCTTTTCGAGTTTAGATAAATCGTCTGTAGAACGGGACGTGGCAGACGCCTCCGAAACATCCCTCGTATCGATCGACTGCAGAAGACCTCCGTCGTTCGAGTCCGATGACTCGTCAGTTTCCTGCTGACGGACGAACGAATCTGATCCGTTCTCCGGCCAACGTAAGACAAGCTCAGTAGTGGCGGCGACTTCTCCTTCGACCAACTCGCGACTCGCTCTCAGATGATGGGCCCGCGATTTGCAATGTTTATAAAGGTTACTCTTTGTCTTGAAGGCGAACCCACATGGAATGCAAGGATAAGGACGTTCGTTCGTGTGAGCGCGGATGTGTTTCTGTAAGACGCTGGGTTTTCCGCAGCTCAGACCACAGAAAGGACAAGAATGGCGCCCACCAGAAGCGCGTATCCTCTTATCGTCGTGTCCCCCATCTTCAGCCCATTCTCCTCCTCCTCCTTCCCGAACCATTTCGTACATGCCTACACCAAACGCATCGTCCGCCGAAGCTTTCTGCGAAACGCGCTTCGAACCCACTTCGCAGCTGTTTTTGATCTTCTCCAGTTCGTGTCCCGTTACTTGAAACAGCGCTTCGAGAGAAACGTTGGTGGACTTCTCCTTGCCCACCAGAGATAACGACGTTTCAACATTTCCGACGTCATCCTTGCTCACTGTTTCCATTTTTTTGAACTTCTTATGGAGGTAGATCCTTGTAGTGTTGTGAATTTCATGCGAGGCTACGAGTTCTCCTCCTCCATCGTCCTCATGACCTCCACCACCACCAACACTACCACCTCCTCCTCCTTCTCCTCCTCCCCCCCATATGCGACCACAGCCACCGCCATCATCCCCCTCCTCTTCGGAAACGTCCGCCTGAATCACGTTTTCGTCTGTCAGCATCCAAAAAAAACAAAAATCAATTGTAACGACAACTAAAACGCGACACGATGAACTCGGAAAGATGACCACTTCAACTGGAGGTTAGTCAGTGGTCACTTTGGAAGCCACGTGTTTCGCGCGTTTCCTACTTACCACTGTGCATGTCATCGACGTCTCCACCGTCCGTCTACATAGTTGAGAAATCCGTTTCTACTCTTCTCCTCTGCGATAACAACAAATAAAAACATTTCAATGAATCACTCGGCGCCAAGAAGACCCGTGAAAACGGGAGAGAAAAAGCGGTAACTTTGTAATGACATCAAACGAAAAATGTAACGAAAAGGGGGGCAGTTCAATCAGGATCCCCCCACCACCCCCTATTTACGGGCAGCTATACGAGTTGATAGAGCCCCCCCCCAATCTCGTTTAACCCAGGTGGATATGGGCCCCTGGGCCCCATAATACGTCCATAAAGGAGTCCACAAAATGCAAAACAACAACAATAAACAAACAACTTGTGTGCCGACGACACCATTAAAAAGTATGGGCAATTCGCCAAAACATCTTGCTTTTTTTGTAAACATTTTTTATAAAAACCGATCAGGTGACAAATTTATGACGTCACTCGTTCAATACCAAATATTCAAAAGGGGGAAGGGGGGTGGGGCCATCCCAAAATGTTCCCTCTTCACATAAATGGGATAACCATAATGCACCTGTCCTTCCTCTAAACTTAAATCTAAAATTAATTTGTGTTTATTTTGTGATTCTTCCATAATTCATCGTCTGTCAATTCGATGCAATCTATAATTACTAATTAGTATAAAATATATGCGATTGATGAGAAAGAGGCGCCGATTAGAGCATAAATGTGATTAAAGGTGTTCCATTGTGAAAACACAGCAGGTTGCAAGATTCCTGCTACTTCCCACCCCCTAAACAAACATCCATTGAGTGTCACCTTAGCATCCCCACCCCCAAATCCACCTTTCATTCATTACGTTACCATGGTTACCTGTACAGGTAACCATGGCAACGACATCCACTTCTTAAAAAGGAATCCGTAGATAGATTTAAGTGGAAACAAAAGGGGAGGTTAACGGAGGGGAGGAGGAGGAGGAGGTTAAGGGGAGAGAGGAAATCCCAACAGACAGGAATAGGTCAGAAAATAACACAATAATAATAATAATAATAATAATAATAATAAGAATAATACAGAAACATTGAATACATTTATAAAGAAAACGAAGGACGAATATCGGAATAGGTTAGCAGGAAGGGTGGGATTGGAAAGGAGGGGGGGGGAGGAAGGGAAGGGGACGGGGAATCCCCAATAATAATGAGGAGGAGGAGGAGGAAAATAAGAACAAGTTAATTGAGACTCGAAAAACAACCGAAAAAAATATATTAAATTATTAATTTCATTTTCACGACGATTTATTTCAATTTAAACTGAAGATGCAGCAAACGTGAACATTAATTTATTTACTATTTTCTGAATTCGAAGTTAAAAAAAGGGCTAAAAAGGGGTGCGCGTTACTACTACTGCTCACTTTTTTTCGTGAATAACAACAAACGAATGATTTTTATTCAGTTATTACTGTATTCGTATATAACTGCAATGACACGCCTCTTTCTTTCTCTCTTGCCATAGGAAAACCTAAAGAAAAACACAATCGTATATAAGAGAAGGAGGAGGAGGAGGAGGAGGAGAATTTTGTTTGTTGTTCCACCCCATCCCACCACCACAATGTGTTCTTCTTAGTAAGTGACCTTGTGCTTACGACGTGGCATTCAACCCCCCCCCCTCCCTCCCTCTTCCCCCTCTTTACCCGCGCAAAACCCCTCGGGACTTTTAATGACGTCACAAATTCCGAGATTTCTATTTTAAATTCAACCTAAAACGAAAATCCTACAACGAACGCAATTGCGAACGCGTACGCACTCAAAACACATGGAGAGACAGATAAAGAGAGAAATCCCCTCAATGTCACGAACACAACAACAAGTGAGAGAGAGAAAAAACGCATTCATTCACTCACTCACTCAAAGATGAAGAAGACGACGACAACAACGACGATGAAATTCTTATTCTCGATCCTCCTATTCCTTCTCTCGAATTCTCTCAATCGTGATTCTTGTTGTTTTGTTATATTTGTGTTGCAAATGGAAACCAAAGTCCAAAACCTTCTTCTCGTTTTCCTTTCTTCTCCTTCTTCTTTTAACGAACGTAACAGCGAGTGACGTCACCATCAATGAGATTCAAGGATATCCCTTTCTTGGCTTTTACGTTCTCTCCTCTTCTTCTTCTGCCGCTGTTGCTGCTGCTCCACCTCCTCCCCCCACAACGCACGCACATACCGATAGATAGAATGACAGAGTGGTAGAGAGCGAAAGAGAGAGGGGGGGGGGGGGCCACTAAAGGGAGAGAGGATGAAAGATTGAGAGAAAGATTCAGGAAGAAGCGGAAGGGAATTCCTCTCTCTCTCTCTCGTTTCTCTTAACAGCGCCACAATTCCATTAGAAAATCCATTTCAAATTACTGTACACACCTTTATCCAGTTACTTTATCAGTTACCCTTGATTGCGTTCGTCTTCTTCTTATTAATATTATTATTATTGTTATTGTTATTCACCTTTAAGCACAAATTAGCGAAATACACACGAAACCACAACCTCCATTCTACACTCATTATGTCCCATTATGCTTTGCGTTTTCGGGGTACGGCCCTCCCTCCCTCTATTTCGGCCCCCTACACAAGGCCATACCTCTATTTGACGTCATTGTTTTATTCAAAAACGACCAGATTAGTGAAATAACCTCAAACAGTCCAAAGAATGACCCCCGCACTCATAGATGTTATGTTACGAGACATAAAAAGTTTAACATGACGTCTACGGGTGTGTTGCCAGGCATGAGTGTATTTGAGGCTATAAATGAAAACAGGAAGTCGTCGTTTGGAAATAACATTCTTCCTGGATAGCGGCCATCTTGGTTTTTTTCCGTTCACAAAGCACATTCTTTTAATTTGTCGATTTTGTATTATGATGTTTTGTAACTAATCCCAGCGTCGACGTGACGTCACACCACTGAATAAATAAAAAAATCGGATGATCGTGACGCCATATCATCGCTGCTGTCTAACACTTTTTTTCCACGCGCCCGATTGACGACTTAGACGTCATTACCCTATTTGGCCAATATAGAAGAAGAAGAATAGCATTTATTGCTCTCTGGTCACCAATGTGACTAGCTGACAAGAGACTTAGAATACATAACAATACAATAATGTACATACAGTGAAAACAATTAATCATAAAAGTGAATGCAGACGCCATTGTTAACCCATCGATGACATCATCTTTATACGCGCATAATATATTCATTCGTCCGCTGAAAGCAAGGAGAATAGATATCCATCACATAACCCCCCCTATAGATACTCTATAAATAGCCTACTATAGATACTATAGGAGGCTATGATGACTCGTGCATGGCCTTCTTATCCTAAAAGCACAGAATAAGGAGATATACACAAGGGAAACTGAGAAATTAACTTGTGACAGAATTTTTCTGCGCATGTGCGGCACTGCCGCACATTGAAATGTATTTCTTTCACATACGCAGTAATACATCCCAAAATGGCGGCTGTACAATAACCGGTTACAGACGCCATTTTGAAATGTATTACTTTCACACACGCAGTAATACATTTAACAGTGGCGGCTATCAAGTAACCGGTTAAAATAAGAGAAGCTTTCACTCCAAGGTCATGAAATTCTGTCACGGCAACTTCAAAGGCGCCGCACGAGAGTTTCCCTTCTGTACTTCTCCTTGTTCCGTGCTTTTGCCGTGCCTGCTCATTTTCTTGAAATTCAATAGTAACGTTGGCAAAAAGTATGGCGTCTATATCGTCTGTTAAAACTAAAAGGTGGCGCAATCTTCTGGACACTGAGCAGGCTACGTTCCAACCACTTTTTACACATTAATCACTTCATTTACATGTATATTTAAGTTTTATTACATTTTTTACAATTCACTACTAATATTTTTTACTTACAAAACAAGAAAATTAAACAAAAAACATGTTTTTTGTGCATTTTGTAGCATAACATGCTACAGTATTTCATGAAAATGTAAAGCTAATGTTTTTTTTTGACACAGTGAGGTACACAACAGTAAACCATTTCAAAGAAAAAATTGATCAACAACACTACAAGTTTTAAAAAGTAATGATAATCGTGAAGAAAAAAAACGAAAAACAAGAAAACTTGAGGATGTAATGGTAATGAATAGGGTCAACGGTTTTATGAAAATGCATATTCTTTTTGCTGCTTTATATTTTATGCTGTGTCAGATTTAAGTATGATTCATGTGATATGCAGTCGAATAACACTAGTTTTATTTTGCATATAATTGCATATTTAAGGGTATTTGTATTTTGCATGCATATTTTGGGAATTTTACATGTTAAGGCCTTATTTAACACTTTTTTTCTAGAAAAATTAGGATTTTTCTATTTTAGTTCAAGAAACTGAACAAATTTTCAGTCATTCAAGAACTGCAAGACAATTTAAAATGTACTATTGGGAATACTTCCAAGAAAGCAACAAAGAAATTGTCAACTGTATTACAAAAAATAAGGGCTATTAAGAGCTCCAGAAGATTTGTGCAGTTTTGAATGGTGAAAATCTTTATGAAGATATCAGTTTGTCTATTTCTGATATTGCGGCACCAGTCACATCTTGTGATGTAGAACCTTAGACTATTACTTTACTGAACTGGCAACTCCCTGTCTTCTACATGTTAAAGCGTTAAATGCATGTTCATAGGCAAATAAGGCAAAAGTGACACCAGCTCTGTCTGGTGGCATTATTTTAAAAAAAAATCGTTGGCTAGCATTTTTTTTTTGCAAAGGGGAAGACATTGGGGGTGAATCATGTACTGTATGGCAAGTTATTTTAGTTTTTTCACGTTTTACTGGATTTTCCAATTTTAATTCTATTCTAGGAATCCAGTAAAATGCGGATAAAAAAGTAAAATAAACTTCCATATGTGATATTCTGCTGTTAATTTGTTTATTTCTTAGTGAATCTCGTACATGATTTTTTTTAATGTCGGCCCAGTTGTTTCAAACACTTTTTGACAGAACACAGCTGTAGTTCTTCATCTGCCATATATATAAAAAAATCCACCCTATATAACTACAAAATGAACTCGTCCAAAGTTTGACTTTTCATATTCATGTTCATATACCATAGTCCCGCTAGAGGCGCCACTTCGAAAACGACATCACGACGATGCAAAACTGTCCAACACAGAATTTCGGGAGTTGCCAGTCCAGTAGAGTAATAGTCTAAGGTAGAACGTACTTTCTCGAAGTATAAAGCACAGGCATTTAGAAATTGGGACGAACACAAGTTGGCTCAGCGCTTTTTATGACGACTGGCAACTTCTAATTGGTTGGTTATGTAGTCTGACATCACATGCTCCGCCCTTTTCAATGTAGAACGACAGCAAACCAATCAGAAGTTCCCGGTTGTCATAAAAAGGGCGAAGCCACAACTTGTGTTTGTCCCGATTTCTAAATGCCTGTGTATAAATCTCTACTCCATAACAATCTGCATAATTTTAAATTTGAAAAATTGAGAATTGCAATCCCAACAAAAAATTATTGTGCAAATGATATCCAATAGTGCATATTTTGTGGGCATATTTTAGAATTTTTGACAGCATATTTGCATGCATATTTCTTTGATTTTTAGGGCATGAAACCGTTGACCCTAGTAATGAATAATAATCTAATCAATTGAGACGTTTGGAGCTCGCCGCTTATTTTTTTCGTTTAATTTGCACTTCGTTTTTGGGTTTTATGTCACCCTGTATTTTATTTAGCTTCTGGGCCACTCGGTACTTTTGGTACCGAGTGACCCAGATGTCATGTGTTTAGATAACGATCTTGACCTTTTAATTCCCCCTCGTTTTTTCTTCCACACGAATAGATTTATTCGTTTTTAATTCGATTTTGTTTTCGTTTCTCCTGTTATCACCTATGTGTGATAACAGGAGAAACGAAAACAAAATCGAATTAAAAACGAATAACAGGGGATGAATCATGATTTTGGACAAATAGATCAATCTCTTGATTGGTCTATTTCGGCCAAAATATTGCTTTAGAAAATTGTAAAGTTGTGCCCTGAGAATCCGACTTCTGGATTCTCAGGGTATATAAAGAGCTGAATTTATATGCTCAAGAGCTTCTTTTTAAAATACCGAACCTATGCCCGATTTTGGCTAGGTTCTTTTCTTTTAATATTATTTTCAAAGTTATATTTCTATGTGTTGTGTTTAAAACCAGTTCGCCAATTTTATATTTTATCTGCGAAATAAACCATTTTATATTTAACTAAACCAGTGGTGTTTATTATTTGAAACCTTCAATTCCGCGATTGTGAACTTCATCATTTTGCAGGCCTTCACCTATCTTGGATACTTCAAGGTCCCAACAGGTGCAAACCTGCAACACATGAGTAAGTATATTTTACACGATTCTTAGGGCAGATTTACGGACGAAAGTCCGAGAGATACAGAGATTAAAGATCCTCAAGACTGTGAAGTCTTTTGCCAGAGACTAGTAAGGACACAAAATAGACGTTATATTGGTCTAGTCCTCCCGGGCCAGTAGAATTAGTGACCTAGCCACTCACTATCAATACGAGTGAAAACTCGCTCGTATTAACATAAAAGAGCAGATTCTACTAACGGAAAAAGGTCCGTCACACAATAGGGTCCAGAAGATTGCGCCATCTATTGGTTTTAGCAGACGATTTCGGCGCCATACTTTTACCAACATTAAAGACCTCAAATGAGCAGGCCTTTAGGATAAGGAGGTTATGACTCGTGTTATGATTCGTGTTGAATTTGCCAGCAGAGGACGTTAAAACAGGAAGTTTGGTGAAGTTGTTTCCGTTTTTTCTTCTAAGTTTACACAAATCCCTAATTCCCTTCAATTCTTCGTTATGGCGGACAGGTAAGAAATGCTTTTTTTTTTCGTTGACAATCGTAATCTGTGTCCATCTTCAACGTATGAGTGCCTTTAATCGTGTATTACATGATAAAAAGAGGGTCTTTGAATCCATTTTTAAGACCGAGAGTGTGATTTTGTGTTTCCCTCCGAAAATGATTTCCAATTGAAAACATTTTAAGTTGATTTGACACGTTGTTGTTCCCATTACAGTAATGAAGCGCACTCATTTTTTATTTATCTTTAATGAAATAACCCAGTGTGGAGCAGCAGCAGCAGCAGCAAAGTGCGCCCGTGAGTGAAGGGAAGAACAAGAACGATGCTGCCGACCAAGTGGCAGAGAAGAAGACGAGAAAGCGAAAGAATAAAGTTCAGAAGGAAGGGAAAAAGTTGAGGGAAGTTCCCGAGAATATCCTCAAGTACAAGAAGAGTTTGAACGAAACGAGAGCCAAAATAGTGGCGGCGAAGCGTCTGAAATCCGCCGTAACTATTATGAAAAAACTCGCGTTTAGAAGAGAGAGATTGTTGAAAGTGAGAACTTTAAGGCGGTTGATTTTCGTTCCTAGGTTAAAAAGCTGAAGAAGAAAACGATCTTCAAACGTGCCGAGCAGTACGTGCTCGAGTATCGTAAGAAGGAGAGAGACGAAATCCGTCTCTCTCGCATGGCTAGAAAGACTGGCAACTTCTACGTTCCGGCCGAACCGAAACTTGCCTTTGTTATTCGAATCAGAGGGTAACATTAACCTCTTGGATCGTTTATCGCCAACGTTTCTCTTCTTTTTTTTTTTTTTGTTTTCAGTATCAACGGAGTCAGTCCTAAGGTTCGTAAGATCCTCCAGTTGATTCGTCTTCGGCAGATCAACAACGGCATTTTCATTAAAATCAACAAGGCGACGGTCAACATGTTGAGAATCGTTGAACCCTTCATCACTTGGGGGTAAAACTTAACCTCTAACTGCCTTAAGAACGGACTATGGTAATCTTTCTCGTTTAATAAAAGATATCCGAACTTGAAGAGCGTCCGGGAACTGATGTACAAACGAGGTTTCGGAAGAGTGAAAGGTCGTCGCACTCCTCTCTCGAACAACCAGATCATCGAGAATAAGCTTGGTACGTCTCTCTTCCGTTTGTGCTTTCTCGTCTTTTTGAGTTATAACGAACGCTTGACGATTCGCAGGCAAAATGAACATCATCTGCATGGAAGATCTGGTCCACGAACTCTACACAGTTGGACCTGCGTTCAAACAGGCGAGTAACTTCCTGTGGCCGTTCAAATTGAACAATCCGGCTGGCGGATGGCGTAAGAAGACGAATCATTACGTCGAAGGAGGAGACTTCGGAAACAGAGAACACACCATAAATAACCTTCTCAGGAAAATGGTTTAAATTCGATTTTCCGAATAAATCATTTTTGTTTTCGACTGTACTTTTTTCTCGAGAAATGTTAATTGGTAATAAATACATTTGAAATCAGGAGTTTTTTGTTTTTATTTCATGTCAAAACGTTAAACGAGAGAAAATCATTTTTGAGACGAATTATTAAGGCGCACATTCGGACAAGAAAACTTGCCACTTGGTTGCCTCTTTCCAACCAACATCTAGGAAAGTGTTCAAACATGAACTGTGTTTATCTGTATATATTGGAACCTTACTCGGAGGGTTCAAATGCCAAGTTTTCTTCTTGAAACTGCGATACTTGAGCAAATAGTTGCAAAGTCACAAGAAATCGTCAAATATGTTGCTTATTACCAGCTGTAAAAAGTTCGTTTCGAAATTATCAGTCGATTTCGGAGTTAGAACTGGTGGCAATGTCGGGAACCGAGTTCCCACCAAAACACCCGTTACGTCTCTTGAGGATTTGCCAAGCCAGTAGTCTGGTTCCACACGAACGTCAATGATCAAACCGTTTTTCACGCTCATCCCGAAGGTGATGCAACTTAGACCCGCTTGCGATGAAAGTTCCTTTGGAAGATCGATCACTCTTTCCACCCGAAAAGTGGGACATCGACCGAATGTCCATTCCCAGCTCTTGTAGTGGTCCACGATCTCGTTCACGCCAAAAAACTGTCGTTCCTCTGGTTCTACCTCGATGTGCGAATGTTCCGTCACCTGAAAGAAACATTCCGATGGCAGTTTCGTTTAGCGTCTTATCTAGAAAGAGAGAAACTTACACCGTGAGATGCGAGATACTGAGCACGGATGGTTCGGACGAGGTCCTCCCAGCAAACACCCCGAAGGTTCTTCACGATCGACTTGATGCTACGAGTGGACTTGGATTCGACGCCAATCTTCCGGAAAGAAAAAATAACCACACGAAAGATTTACACGATCATGGATACCAAGTCAAACGACCACCCACAATATCGTTACTTCGAAGGACCCGTGACAGCAAACGCGTGCTCACGTCGAACAGAACGGTGCAGTGATGGTAGGCGACATTTCGGCCCAATTTCGAAGCCGTTCCCGAAATCTGCGGTACACGTGCAAAAGATGACACTAAGCACACGAAAAGCAATTCAACGGAAAAGTTACTTTGTATTTGTCGTCCAGTAGAATGTCCTGTCTGGGAGAAACACGGACGTCGAGGTTAGGATCGTTGTTTTGAAGAGCACGACAGACGAGTCCAAGGTTTACTTGACGGTCGTATCCGGATCTCGACGTGAAAAAGGTGCAGTTGAGGTTACCCAAATCGTGGAAGACGGTTCCTCCACCACTGTTCCTCCGTGCGACGAGTACGCCATGCTCGTTCGCTGAAGACAGTCGACATTCCAGCCATGGATTCTGGTGCCTTCCTATGACCACGCAAGGAGAGTTCCTCCACAGGAGCAAAAGAGGAGGACGAACCGACCAGTCCACCTTCTGATACAACCAATCTTCCATGGCCAAGTTCCTGTGGACATTGTGACAGGTGGACACAATTACTTGTGGTGCTCGGGGTTGTTGCCTCGTCCAGTCCGTGAAACTCCTCACCACGTTGTTGGGCGATGGACCAAAGAACCGATTCCTCCTCAAACTTTCCAACCTCCTCCTCACACCGTTGAACTTGCATGGCATCCTATGATCCAACACGAGGAGATCTGTGATTTCTAACAAAACAATCGATCGCAGAAATAGATGAACCTGCGGTGCCCTAATCAATGTTAACCGGAGTATTATACCTTAAATTTAATCTCCAAAAGGAGCCAGAGAAACCTAGCTTGTTCACACTCACTGTCCTCCAAGTTACGTTCAAGGTTCAAGCTTAGACCACAACACAAAGGTTCTAAGGTTCAAGGTTCCCTTCATTTTTTTTATTTTTCTTCTTCAAGGTTCACTTACGTGACACGTTAGCGCATAAGCGACCATTTTCGTTTGTTTCTTAGCAGACACTTTATGGGTCGCCTTTATGGTTCTACGTGAATCACGAAAGTATCATAAATTGCAAAAACTTGTAATTTATATAGATTTCTTTTTAGTGTTAAATTAAATATTAATTACAGGAAATGAAAATAAAAAGGAAGAAAAAAATTTTAAATTTATTTTACAATATTTAATTTGATTTTTAATGAAAATCTTCGAATTAAGTTTAAAAATTTCTTTAATAATAATTAATAATTTGAAATAAAAGAATATTCTCTGTGTATTCAACACACTTCAATGGATCACCTGATCCTTTCTACAACATGACGCCTATGTAATGCCTAACGTGTGTATAAAGACGGCCTTGATTTTGTTCTCGTTTTACGTGGCTCCATCTAGTGTCCGTCTGCCGGAAAACTAGAAAAGAAAACGCGGACAATTCAATTTGTTAGGCTTAAATGAGCCACCCCCCCCCCCCCCTAAGGAACAAGATACTAAAAGGGTGGGGTGGGGGCACTTTTAATGGTACATAATATAGGACCCATTTTCCTTTTTGTATGGCATATGTGAGTTTATATTATGTTATATTTATGGAGGTTAGAGAGCTCCCCCTCCCTCATTCGGTGTCCATTTTCGGGGGGGGGGGGAGGGAAGAGAATAATTAAGTATATTTCAAAAAAGTGTCCTAACCCTTTTGCTTTCTATCCTAAGTTGGGTCTTTTGTGAAGGCCCACCACCATTGAGCCGACCCAAAAACAAAGACACCAAAAGGTCAACTCAGGTGTGTGTGTGTTCAAAAACACCTTATTTTGACCTCAATTCAGAATTGAGAAGAAGAAGAAAAAAAATTGATTATTAAAATTCTATACTTTATTTTCATTAAAATTTCGTTTAATGTGTGTTGATATTATATTTTAACGTATCTCGGTTTTTATGAACTCTTTTGCATTACTAACATTACCCACAATTGTTAAAAAAACAAAACAAGAGAAAAGTGATTTCGAGAGAATTTGCCCGACATTCTAATAGTGGGTTATTGAGAGTTTCATCATCACCATCATTACCATTGCTTTGTGGTGTGTGTAATTTTTATTTCCTTTCAATGATCTGACCTAAATGAGCATAAATGGACACAATTATTTTTCACAAGTGATTGGTTAAATGAGGTACAAAATGAAGGTGGTATTCTAAGTAGCAGTAGCCATGGCACAATGGCATGAACTGCCTCGACCACTTTGACACCGATTTTTTTTTTAACAAAATTATCAATAAAAACCGAAAAAAAAAATAATTTATATTAAAAGACAAAAAATAGTTTGCCTTGACTTTCGCGTCTCGAACGAGAATACGATCGAGTGTATGTGGCAAACAAGAACCACTAAATTCGACCACGGAATAAAAAGTGGGTGCGTACGTGCTCCAGTGAATGTGCGTATTTCCTGGTTGTCAATCTGCTGACCAAAATGTCACACTGCACTCAAACACATGTAGAACCTGAAAGTGCACGGTGCCTCACAGTGAAAAATTACTTACAACCCCTTTAGTGTTTCTGATTCTGTTGAAATTATGTGATTTGTCCCAGTGTGTTACGGGGGGGGGGGGAGAGTGGGAGAGAATTAACAACCCCCCAAGAAGTTCCCCAATAACTAATTGCAGCTAGGCTGCGTAAAGTAATCATTAGCAATTCGTACAGTGAATGCCACCTTAACTTTAGAAATAGACGAAACACGAATAAAAAGAGTGCACCCCCCGAGTAGTGGTTCAACCAATCAGCAAATAGCTTCACCGTTAACTATTATATAGGTGAGGTTATCGGACGTCCTCGAAAGCAAATAGGAAAAGACGAAAATGAAACTTTCTTCTTCGGTAGGTAGGTTCTAGTAGGTGCAGCTACAGCCAGTGCACCAAATACACTTATAAATAGTAGACCTCTTGGAAGTCCCACGGCCAAATCCACATTCTGCACCTTCTTTCATCCACTTAACTCTCTACGACACAGGCAGAGAAAGAAAGAAAGAGACAGAAACATAGACCCGGGCACACTGCACCTCCACTCCACGCTCGTAAGCTTCTTATAACTCCTCACTTCTCCAGTCTGTCCATCGGAGGGAAAAAGAAAAAGAATGGCTCGGACGAGATCACCCCTTTTCCACTCGGTGGTCCTCGGTGTCATCATCATCATCGTCGCCGCCGCCGCCACCTCGGGTGAGTTTCAAATTCGAATTTGCATCAACAAAGAAAAAAAAAAATAATAATTTGCATTAATCGTTGAAAATGATTTCAATGTGTGTCATATGTGGTCCTTCGAGACTTTCCAACAACTTATTTTATAAGTTGCTGAAGTCCATAGACGGTGGAGGTACAATTGTAGGTCACTATGGCAACAGGTCGCCCTCTCCCCAAAGAAAGAAAAAAACTAACCACCGGCCACAAAAGTTGTTTTGTTTTGTTTTTTTCTTTATTTGGTTCCTATGTAAAATTTAAAAAAAAAAGTGGGCCTGCAATTCTTTCATCATCACGAGAGGTTATCTACCTTTAATAATAATAATAATAATAATAATAATTCTGAAGAAGAAATATTTAAATTTGCGCAGCAAAGGAGAGACGTCGCCACTCGGCTCTCTTTATCTCTCACACATCATCACAATTACATTCCTTCTTCTCACGTTTAGAAAATCCAGTTTTTTAATAAATAAAAAATGCACAAAAGAAAACCTCAATTAAAAGTAGAGAAGAAAGAAAAAATCAAACTGGTTTTCGTCTCTCTCTCTCTCTCTCTCTCTCTCTCTCATTCCATGCAAACACACATTTAAATAACAAAATTCAAATATTATATTTTAAATGTAGATGTTGCAAATTCAACTGAAGAATAGAAATTTCTCATTTAAGTGAGATTTAATTTCTATTTTGTAAATCGAAATGGAAAAATAAATAACACAATAAGTACTTTTATCAATTTATTTTTAATATTTCTTTAAAACATTTAATGAAATCAAAAAGGTACGTCTATTTTAGAATATCTGGCAATTTTGTCTTAATAAGTTTCTTTTTAATTAAAATTATAATACGTAATACTTGAATGTTTTAATGAACTCGAAATATATGCCGAGATCCGGTTGCCCAATTACAACAATCAAGTATTTAGTGAATTGAAATAAAAATTGTTAAAACCAAATTGACAAATTAATTTACATAATTACGAAGACGTTCTAAAATAGTTGTGCTTTTTTGTTTTAATAAAGGTTTCCATGAAATATCGACAGAAATGGATGAAATTTAGCTATTTATTTGTTATTTTTATAGCTCCATATACTGGGAAAATGTGACTATCGACTTATTAATTCATTTATATTAAAAGTGTTGGGCAGGTCAGTTCGAGAGCGGCGTCAAGAACCCCCTGTAACACCCGGCACACCAGTTCCAGTTCCCATTTCCAGCGACGCCCTCAATGACAAAGACCTCTGCGAGGGACGTTCCCCAGGAGAGTACTTCCGACTCACGTCGGACGACGACTGCCGCGATGTGGTACGCTGTTCTGTGCAAGGACTTCTGGCCCTTCGCTGTCCAGCCGGACTCGCTTTCGACATCGACAAACAGACGTGCGACTGGAGTGACCACGTCAAGAACTGCGAACTCAAACAGAGTGAGTCACCACCACCACCACCACCTTAATTCAAACCTCCTAAATAATCGAAAACTGGAGAAGAAGAAGAAGAAAAGAGAAAAAAAAACACCCTAAAGTTAGGCACCAAGGTGGACAGACAGCTCATATTTCTAACATTCATTATAATTTCTGTATTTCACTAGTATTCAGCCCTGGATAAATGAGGTCGACCTCCCTTTTTACCCCCTTTTTCTTCTTCCCCTGAATAAATCAGCGGTGGTTTACCTTGAGACACCGACTAAAACTCTCATATTTAAATTCAAAGAAATGCCACCCCCCAAAAAAAACAGGATTTGAAACATTTAAACAATGGTTTTTTTAAAAAAAAAAGGTTTCAATTTCCATATATTGGGAGGCGGGGGGGGGGGGGGGGTGGGCTTACATACATATGGATAATGGATATATGTGATAGAATTGAAGAAAAGATTCCATTGTTCTTCCTACGACTTTTTTGTAAAATAATTTCTCTTACGTTGTAGAACCGCGAAAAATACAGCCATTGTTGTCGACGGACGAACCGTTGTGCGAAGAAGGAAAATTAGCCTGTGGAAATGGTGACTGCATGGAGAAGGAACTTTTCTGCGACGGTAAACCCGATTGTCCGGATGAATCTGACGAAAATGCTTGCTGTAAGTAAAAACGACTCATAAGTCAAAAACGGGATTAGAGATTTCGAAACTGAAAAACACTCTCCTTCGTGTTCCTCTCGAGACAGCTGTAGACGACGATCCAAACCGAGCTGCTCCGTGCGATCTTCAGCAGTGTACCCTCCCAGACTGTTACTGCAGTCCGGACGGAACCCAAATTCCAGGCGATCTCGAACCGGCCAACGTTCCACAGATGATCATGATTAGTTTCGACGACGCCATCAACATCAACAACATAGGTCTCTACGAGGAACTGTTCAACGGCGAACGTAAGAACCCCAACGGTTGTACCATCAAGGGAACCTTTTTCGTGTCGCACAAATACACCAACTATAGTGCTGCTCAGGAACTGCACCGTCTCGGTCATGAGATCGCAGCTCACTCCATTACGTATGTATAAATATATATCGACGGCACAGACACCGGATCGAGAGAGATTCATCATCATCATCTGTCGCTTCGAAATGTTACAGGCACAAGAACGACGAACAATACTGGACGGACGCTACCGTGGACGAATGGGCCCAGGAGATGGCAGGGAGCCGACTCATCATCGAAAAATATGCCAACATCACCGACAACTCCGTAATCGGAACTCGAGCACCGTACCTCCGAGTCGGAGGCAACAGTCAGTTCGCCATGATGGAAGAACAAGGGTTCCTGTGGGACTCCACGATGACCGCCGCCTTGGGCAATCCTCCACTCTGGCCCTACACCCTCTACTTTCGAATGCCCCACAAGTGCCACGGAAATGGACAGAAGTGTCCGAGTCGCACTCACGCCGTCTGGGAAATCGTCATGAACGAGCTGGACCGTCGTGACGATCCCACTTTCGACGAGGATCTTCCAGGTTGCGCTATGGTCGATTCCTGCAGTAATCTTCTCAGTGGCGAGCAATTCTACAACTTCCTGAACCACAATTTTAAGCGTCACTACGAGTCAAACCGGGCTCCTTTCGGCCTCTACTTCCACGCCGTTTGGCTCAACAACAATCCCGAGCTGAAGAACGCCTTCCTCGAGTGGCTTGACGAGATCATGGCCAACCACAAAGACGTCTACTTGGTCACTATGACGCAGGTCATCCAATGGATGCAATCTCCCACTGAAGTCAACAGTGCCAAAGACTTCCAGGACTGGAAGTCCGTCTGCATTCCCGAAGGACAGCCACACTGCAGCCTACCAAATGCATGTCCATTGTCCACAAAAGAACTACCTGGAGAGACCCTTCGTTTGCACACATGCATGACATGCCCCAATAACTATCCATGGCTCGATGATCCGACGGGAGAAGGTTTCTTCAAGTAAGATTGAGTCCGTAGGTCCCACTCTCTCCTGTTATGAACCAATAACGTCCACCTCATGTAATCAAAACCGTTTTTATGAGTGCTCCCCCTCCCCCCCCCTTTAAAAAGAAAAAGAAAACTCTTCAGTGACACCTTTAGTAAAAAAGAAAAAAAAGACAGTTACTTACAACACTCTGGACACAGGTCACGTACAACAAGTGGGCGGACGGACGACACGAAGATGAGATTATTTTTCACAATTTGACGTGAAGAAGAATGTGGATTTTATGAAGACCCATTTATTTTAAAATTCCTTTTTTGTTTGAAACAAACTGTTCTTTCCTTGACTACTAGTGCCCCCCCCTCCCCACCCCACTCAAACAGCAGAATCAGAAGTTGGGCATTTGGGTTTAATAGACGTCCACAACCCACCAACCCCACTTCATTCAAATTACAATTTAATAATTGTCACAAGAAACCTTTTAATAAAAAACATTAAAAAATTATTTAAAAACTTCAATGACTTGATATTTTTTCAAAATAAAACATTTTAACAGGATGAATTTTATTCTGATTGACACCCAAAAAAGCTCCTTTTGCAAATATTTGTCTAAAACCCAAAAGAAAAACCTCTCTTGTTGAATTTTTTTTTTTTTTTTTTTTAATCTGAATGGGTCACTGTACATCGGATTTCAAACCACCTGAGGAGGAGGAGGAGGAGGAGGAGGTGGTTCAATAAACAAACATTACTGGGATAAAGCGAGAAAGGAAAACACTCCCCCCCCCCCCCCCAAAAAAAAAACTACCTTCCAACCGAGCCATTTTCATTTCATGATGCAGACAAACACAAAATTGGAATTATTTCAACTCTTCTAGTATATTTAAAAGTTGCTTCTAAAAAGACATCAACATTTGCACCTATTACATATATCCTAGGTGTTCGGCAAACGGTTTATAATGATTATTACAAATGGTTACACATTGAGACCAAATGAAATTGCCACCATTATCCACGTACAAAATAAAAATCTTCTTTCTTTCTTTGCTGTGGTATTCTTCATTCAATTTCTGTGCCATTCGTGCAACCCACTAAGACCCAACAAGAATCTAGGTCAATCGTCATCATAATGCACAGGTAGGTAGGTTTCAATCAATCGTGAAGAAAGGGCAAGAATGTGACATAAAGTGATTTCATGTGGAGTTCAGATTCAAATGGTAGATCTATAGAATAATAATAATTATTCTGGTCCTTACTCCTAACTAAGCTAACGCGACACATAGGCCAGCAATGCTCTCTCTCTCTATGCAACTCACATGACGTGAACAACTCAAATTTGACCCAACTTTATTAGTAGAAGTCAACTTAAATAGAAACCACTTTAAATTCCAATCCTAACTTCCATTATTATACAAAATGAAATCAAAAAAATATGAGCAAACACAATCCACATAAATAAATTTACGTAAAAAAAAAACCAACCCAAAATAAAACATTGGAAGCAGTCGGTCGGTTGGTTGGAGGACAACCCCCTTTGAAACACAAAACAGCCATTTTATTAATGTAACCTACTTGTTGTTGCAAATTGCAATCAACCAACAACCTGTTTCTCTACTTTAACCCTTAAACCAACTAGTACTAATTATTAATTAAAAATTGAACGTGTAAAAGAAAATTAAACAAAAACAAGTCGAAAACATTGAGAAAGTGAGGCATTTCAAGGAGTGTTTCTTCATTTCAAAATTATTTCACGACAATTTGGAAATTCAGTTGTAAACGTGTTTTCAAAAATTCAAGAATGCGAACAACTTATGCAATTACAAAAGAATTGAAATTTCGGTTTGTGTGGAATTCCGACCGACTGCCAAAACAAAAATCAATGCTTTTCCGCCCCTCCCCCCCCCCCCCCCACGAAAACTGGCAGTTTAAGAAGAAGAAGAAAAAAAAATGGAGAACCGAAACTGAAACGAACAGGGGCTGAGAAAAATTATCACTGGCACCTAGTGCAATTCATTTTATATCCACTCAACTACCCTTGGGTTATTATTAGGTTTCATTTCAGCTCCAATTGCTAAGATTGAGGCATTTTCTGAAAATCCATTAATTGAAATGTAGGTAAAACAACAACTTACCAAAATTAACTTCCGGGGTCAACATCAAACAAATTGCACCCTAAATCCAACCTAAACCAACCAACCAACTTCAGGTACAAAATAAGAACGAATGGACAGGTGAATGAATGTATAATTTCCATCATAATAATATATGGTAATTATTGGATTTTTGTCAATAGGCCCAACAAAAACACCACTTGAGATAATAATTGTTAAGATCAGTCGCTGTGCAGAAGAAGAAGGCCAAATGGGGACACCTAAACGTGACACAGACAGACAGACAGAGAAAGGCTACTACACTATATAATAATAAAATAACCAAAATAAGATTAATAATTATATAGGCATAATAGATTAAAGAAAAGTTAACCCGAAACATTAAATATTGTTTGTTTTTTTCCAGACATTTATTGTACAAGGATCGTTCAAATTCAAAACACAGGATAATCTCAAGAAATCAAAAGTGTCGTCTTTAAGTAACGAAGTCTTAGCCCGACCACGCAACAGCTACCGGTAGCCTTTCGAAGTAAAAAAACAGGCGCCATATTAATAAACGCAAGGGACACTTTGGGCCTTCTTGTTAAATTGTTTATCAGTTAACAGTGAAACAAAAAGTCTGAAATCAAATAGGAGATATCCTTGGAAAATATGGAGCACCGTTAGTGTTTTTTTTTTATTATTCCATGTGGTTCCTTCTGAAACAACAAGTCATATTTAATTGGCTAAGTAAATAGCAGTTACTAGTTAGAGAAAACAGGATCAAAAGGGGAAATCCTCCTCTATGAGAAGAGTGTGACAAAAGAAACCGTTCTTCATTATGTGACCATTGTAAATACAAACAAGACCCAATAATTGGCAACGACAGCTAAAGAAATTAAAGAATTTCAATGACCGGCATTGACAGGATCACTAAAAGTGAGAAACGTCGATTGAGGACCCTAACCGAGCGTCCTCGGAAATACAAGCGCAAACCATTTAGTAACAACCAGTCATCATTGTCCCTCAGTGGTCTGATGGAAGCTATCAAGAAACAAAAACAATCTGTTTAGCAAGAGAGACATCAAACCAAACATTAAACAGGATATGCCTGCGTTCAACATATGAAGTGACAAAAGTGTTTTCTCAACGACGAACACGAGTCCATAAGTGCATTTATAACGTTAAACACGAGTAATATTTTTAACATCAATCACTGAGGACCCATTCGTCGTCGCATCCTACAACAAACAACAACCTTTTTCGCTACATATTAAGTTGAAATCTGTACACAATTACTACTTTCCAAATACGAATATACACAACCGAGTACCAACATCCAGAAAAATCAACCCTTGCTTTCTTGAGAATATTTCGCTGAAAATGGCAACTTGCAATGTACACAATTGGGATTATATTCCCATCGTCCCCCTCTCTCGATAGCCCCATATTTGAGACGAAAAGGGGCAAAAATCAATGCTTTACACACACAAATTACCTTTACTTTCCAATTGCAGCCTTTATTTGATATAATAATAATAATAACCCACCTTATTCAAAAACGTTGCTTAAAATAAAATTAAACCATGACGTAAGATAAAGCTCTTCATAGTAGGCCTATCCCTCCTCTTCATCAACCCGACTGACGTCACAACAAGCTTCAATTTACAGGTTATTGACGAGACGTTAAATTAAAAATTCTGAAGAGAATCAATCACCCAAAAAACACACCGGCCAACAGAAGAAAGGAAAAGCCTGTTACAAAAAGCACAACTTGGCAAATGTATTTAATTAATTACACATCAGGATGAATTTATACACAAATAAATTTCAATGTCATATTTCACTTAGTTTTACACCATCTCTGTCTCAAGAGTAGTTTGTACGTTTTTGTTTGTTATATATATTTCTGTTTTAAATCAGTGATATATAATAGTATATTAAGCCAATGAAATGTTCTCTACTTTTATAAACTTCCCATGTTTTTAAACAGAACCACCCCACACAAACAAATACTATATTGTTGTTGTTGTTGTCCTCTAATAGGATGGGGACGGGAGAAATTGGGCAGCATTTACAAATGTGGGTGGGGGTTTTTTAGTGGATCACCAATAATTCAGAAGCTAATGTCTAAATTTCATAGCTTTTCGTAATGACATAAGATTTCTTATTTACAAACGAATAAAAATCAAAACAAAGACGTCAAGTCTCTTTTTGAAGAAGAAGAAAAAACATTCTGTCAAGATGACAGAAAACAAAAAGGGCTAAAACATTAATAAAAATCATTTGTAATATTTTCAACATTTTTTTTACCTAGAAACATAAAAAATAAACGTCAAATTATACTAAAAAAGAAACAACTTAATTCAAATTAAGAACAGATTACACAGAAATCAAAAATATATGTTCATTGAAGGAGTGTATGTGTGTTGTGGAAGAGGGCAGGAGTTAGGGGCCGGGGTTTAGTACTTTCTGATTTGCCTAGAAATTTAGGCAAACGACATCCCCCCTCGCCTCGATCACTTACCAAAGCAAGTGTAAGCCAGGGCAGTGGGGAGCCCACACAACAGTCACGAAAACAATTCCTAAAATCTACAATATTTATGAAACACGAAACGAAAGAATAAAGTTGAAAGATGGGAACGTAGGAAAGGGGCCGAGGAATAGCACAGGCAAGGGGAAAAGGGGCCAAAGATCCAGTGCCTATAACACAAGAATATTTTTAATAAATCATCTTCTATTCTTAAAAGGCACCAGATTCATAGAAAAATAGCCTTAAGTTTTAAATTTGGTTAACGAATAACTAAAAACCGACGAACTCTCGCACATCAAATGTACAGACAGACATACAGACACACGTCACATATACACACACAAGAGACAAAACCGGCAGCTGAAACACTTTTTTGATGACACACATTTAAACACACGAGCTTGGTTGTATGAATTTGTATTTCTAAAACTGGCTGCAATTTGTTTAAGTAAACGAACAAAGAAATAGGCACAAAGCTCATATCTTATGACATCAGTTGAGTGCGTGCTCTGAGATGATCACGGGGAGAGGGGGCGGGACGCATATGTATACTTTTCACATTAAACTAACAAATCTATTTTCAAATTGCTTAATTTCCAATGCAAGAAAAGTTAAAAATGCACTTGCTGTTTGTTCACTTGTCCTCTCCACATTAAAAAGTTTACAATTCCTCGTTGCGCACAAAGGAAAAAAATATCATCATCATAATGTAGACTGTGTACAGTAATATGTACGAAAATGGAGAGGCCGGAACGTTATTTCAGGTTAGAGACCCAATTGAACTAACCACATACACCCCCTCCCCCCTCCCCTTTCAATTACGACAAATTAAACAAAATCACCCTATTAAGTAGAATTTAAGAAAGGTAGCAAGATTTATTACAATATAAAACCCAAAAGTAACTTCAGCCAAATCCAATGCCAAAATTCAAAGGGGAAAAAAACCGTTCCTCGTTGATGCCATACGCCACAATCCAAAAGACTTTACCCAAAAACAGTCAAATATTTACATTGCACTTGCCCGTAAATTCGTACCTGAGGCTTTTTTTTTCTTCTTCCCATCTATCACTTTTGCATCATTCAATTAACTCAAAGGTTAGTTTAGTGGTGGTGGTGTCTCAAAAACGCGGTTCGCGGGTTCGAACGAAATGAAAAAAATTAAAATCATAGTTATAAGTTGCAAAATAGACCTGGAGGGAGAGGGGCGGTGGGGGGGAGGATCAGTGAACATTGAAGGCACTTTTTTAAATTCCTTGATTTAGAAATTAACATCCTATATATCAAGACACAAAACATACGTCATAAAAATAAAAGTAACCAATCCAGGACAGGTTTTTTCCCCCTTTAATAATTTTTGTTTTTGATTCTACGACAACATTAAAATTATATATATATATATATATTTATATATATATATATATATATATATATATATATATCACAACTAAAGATAGGCCGGCAACAATTAATTAGTATTTTATAACGAGTCAGTCATTCGCCTCTTTTAAAAACCCATTTTTCACTTGATTTTTAAAGCTTCAATTTCGCCAAAATAAAAAGGAACTTACCACAGCAAAAAAAAAAATTAAAGGACCCGGGGGGGGGGGGGGGGAAGCATTGTATCAATTAAGAAGGAAAAGAGCAAATTTGCAAACACAGTCTTAATTCCCGGGACTTCTCTCCATGTTTTGTGTTTACAATTCTTATCACCGTCGTCTATCTATAATCTTATAGCAAAATGTTTCATTTTTAAACATTTTAATATTTAAAACCTTTCTTCTCTCTTTCTCTATACACATTATATATCTGTACATAAGCTACGAATTATAATTATAGGAACCCTGGAAGAATTTTTAAATACATCTTACACATACATTAATTAACAATAACCAACCCTTCCCCCCTCCCCCAAATCGCACAAAACACCCCATCAATCCCCTCCCCAACCAAAACGACACTCAACTGTGCACTTTTCAATTACTGGGTTAAGTTAATTTTGTACTTTTTAGGCTTTGAATGGACTACAAATGCAGTGAGTGCCCCCTCCCCCCCTTACCCTACTGAAAACAGTTCCTGTTTTTATAAAGCTTAATTTGAAACGAAAAAATAGGATTTTTGAAGCAGCTTAGAGCAAAGCAACAGCATAAAAACAAAGCGATTATTATTTATATTGGTTCAAAATTAACAATAATCAAAAGACAGATCTGGTTCGTTGGGAAATTTGCAATAGAAGAGTAGTAATTGTAGGTGGTAGATTGTTTGAAAGCGGACACGGGTCAACGCGCGTTAATACATTTCTATGGATGCCTCTCCCAATGACGAACAACTTCACAGCTTCAGCGCCACTTCCCGCCTATTTCTCAATTCCCTCCCTTAAAACAGAATTCCTCCAGGTTTAAAGGAATTTTACCACGTTATAATCCCGTTCACAGATATAAAGACGACCTTGCTTGCTGGGATTCTGGCTACAATTGCATGCATTTATATCATAATAGAAGAAACAAAGGGGAAGGGGGAAATGGTAACAAGTGGGGGCAAGTAGATTGGGAAAGAGATTAAAAAAAAGGCCCAAAAAGATTTAAAAGACATCATCACTATTAAGTTGAGCAATTGAAAATGATCCTGTCATGTAAAAACGAAACTAACACGCAAAACGCGACGCCATAAATATAAGAAAATAACGAACAAAAGAGAGAGATGGTCGCGGTATTTCACTACGACGTCTCCGGATGTTTCTCTCCCAGCTAATTCTTGTGTTGTTGTTTTTTTTCACCATAATTTGTATGACAAACAGCCAAAAAGAAATAAAGGTCACTTTTGTTTTCATTGAATGGGATTTAAGGGTAAAGGGGAATTTTCGGGCTAAAAGAGATTGGAACAAGAAGACTCGATCTAGACAGGACAAGATTAAAGAGATAGTTTGAAAGGGGGCTGAATAAACATGGATCACCCCCCCCCCCCCGCCCAAGAGTTGCTTCAAAGACTACCGTTCAACCCATAACTTTACTTCTTTTCCAACTCTCACCTCTACTTAACATGCAGCCTATGATAGCAAACCATAAATCTGAACCAGAGTCGTCCAAAGCCAAAAAAAAAGTTCTTTAGCTCGTTGCTTTTGTCGAAGATCCCCTTCGACGAAACGCGAATCTCGTCAAAAAGTTTTCTCCGCGACTGAACGGAAAAAGGATTCAAGTCACGAAAACACCTGTTTAGAATATTCCATAACGAGATACGATGACCGATTTCCCTCAGAGATAAAACCAGTCGCCACAAAAATGACCACCAGGAGGCAGCACGAACCCGCGTGCTCACGACACGGTCACGTCTCGAGTCCGCTGCAGTCATTCGGACAGCAGTTTCTGTAGAAGACTTTTCTGCTGGTCGTTTCCTCTCGAATCCTCCATTAACTGCTCGGAAGTAAAAAAAAAAAGGAACCGAACAATAAACAAAAGTTATTCCAACTCCAGTGAAAGACTCGTACTCTCGGACTGTTGGTGGTTGCGAGATGTGAAGGAGGCCCCCTGACGACGACACTCCCACCTGGAGCTCCCATTTCACCATCACCCGATCCAGACATACCCAACAGCTGTTGTCCGAACAAATTGGGCGATTTCGATTGACTGTCGCCTAAAAAAAACATGAAATACGGAGATTTAAACGTCTTCTTAGAGTTGCGTTTCTGATTTCTGACCAGTTGGTAAATCGAGCTGGAGTGCGAGGGAATCATAATCGGACTGCATCATCGTCGGAGTGTGCCGATCGGACGAAGAAGTCATCGACTGCTGCTGCTGTAATTGTGACTGTTGCTGTTGTACTTGCATTAGCTTCGTTTATTTAAAGATAAAAAAAAAGTTAGCGACTCGACACACAAAAGATGCTTGACGTACAACGGCCCCTCCCACCTGCCCCTGCTGCTGTTGTTGTGTTCTCGCACCGACGATGTTCCTTAACTCCTGCCTCACGTATTCTGATGTAACAGCCGTCCTACTCCTCTCCAGCTGAGGATTAGATCCCGCCGAAGCTGGGAACCCCTGAAGACTCTGTTGGTCGAACGAAAAGTGCGTCTGATCGACGTGAGAATTCGTCATACCACCACCACCCCCACCTCCGCTGCTGTAGCTGGGAGGAGGAGGAGCACTCTGGGGCATGCTGTTTGCTCCAGACGAGTAGTTCGATCCCATTCCAGGACCACTTGAATACACGGGACTCATCTGAGATCCACCCGAAGACATCAACTGATCAGTGCCTCCAAAGTGGGGATTCCGTGGAGAATGAACGCGACCTAAAAATGCAAACACCACATTATAACCATAGTGTTAAGATAAAAACATCTTAGGGGAGTGAGCTTCAATTGTCTAGCCTCCCCTCAAGGTTCTTCTTATTCATCTTCTATTTCATTTTAATAAAGAGAACCTGGAATCTCTTATACGCGACACTTGTTTTTTTAAAATATTCATCGAATCGTGATGTGACCCAGAAAGAATTTAGCTCTAAGCGAAGGTGGCGCCATCTAACGGCCACACTGAAATTATACAGCAACTGCTCCATAAACAGAAATCTTGGCTGAGTTCTCAGTCGATTTACTTATCTTAAACAAACGGAACGGAAACTGAATGAAAAAAAAGTCTAACCTGGCATTTGGTTTGGCGCCGACATCGCTCTCTGGAGTCGAATCTGTTGCTGCTGGTAAAGAGGAACCTGAGAGTTTGCTCCTCCTGGAAGGGGTGACGTCGGCGGGAATTGTTGTTGTTGCTGCTGCTGCTGTTGTTGTTGATGGTGTTGATGATGGTCAGGAAACGGTGGAGGTCGCGGACCACCACTGGACATCGCGTGAGACATAACACCTCCAACCCCCTGCATCTGTCTCTGAAGTGAAGCCTGTTGTTGTTGTTGTGTTTGCAATTGTTGCTGTTGCTGCTGCTGTTGTTGTTGTTGTTGTGGCTGTTGAATCTTGTTATTACCGGAATTATTGTAGGGCATGTATTCGACGAGACCTTGTTGCAAACCGAGCAACTAAACAATACAAAAACCGAAAACAAATAATGAAAACACACACAACCACTTAAAGTAATCACTACAAAGTAAATAGGTGACCTGCGACAACTGAGCGTTCAACATGGGATTCTGCTGTTGTATGTTGACAGATCGTAAAGGCCCTTGACTCCACGTGAGCTGCGTTTGAGTGGCCAACGACCCAGGGGCACCACTCCCCTGAGACTGAGGAGACTGTTGTTGAGAGGAAAAAGGCTGCTGCTGCTGCTGAGCCACTCCGATGCGAGGAGACAACTGGGAGTGAACCCCCATTCCCACCTGCTGAACCTGTTGTTGCGGGTACGACATTGTCCCCGGTTGCGAGTGAGGCGAAAGCCTCGCTTGCTGTTGGCTCTGTGGGCTGTAAGCGGACATTGGCGCTCCATGGGAAGGAAACGATGGCTGCTGCTGCTGTTGTTGTTGTCCACTCAACGGAGACGCCATCTGAGAATGGGGAGAATAAGCCTGTTGCTGCTGAGATGCATTCAACCTGGCACCGGGCGAAATCTGAGACTGAGGTGGTTGTGGTTGTTGGCCGGTCATCATATTCCCTCCTCCATATCCAGGTGATAATTGTGAATCGGGCAACACCACAGACCGCTAAAAAAGATACAAACGCGTTTAAAAAACCAACGCAGTCCCCGATTGCAATAGAAATAAACTAGACCGACCTGTACGGTGACATTTGGCGCCACCGTTGCATTGAGCAGATCTGCAACTCCATCGTAACCAGTGGGACTCAACTGTTCGGGGATGTTTTGGGAGTGACCTTGAGGGGTAACTGGCATTAGAAGCTGCTGCTGCTGTTGCGTAGCCATCAATCGACGCTGAGCGGCCGCTGTCGACGAGTGCTGCTGCTGCAAAAGTTGTTTCTGACGGCGCTGCTGAAGTACGAGCGACTGTCTCACTTGCTGAGGGTTCGCCGAACTTACGCTGGACACGTTCGAAGATACGGATCCGTATTGAGGCGTGGGAGGCGGTCTCTGCTGCATTCCCAAACCCATCTGAACCTGCTGCTGCATCGTCATGGGCTGACCACCCACGAAACGCATTCGCTGCTGCTGGTAACCAGAGGGTTGGTGAATCTGACCGACCGACGAAACAGTCATCGGACCAGCTCCTTGGTACACCGGAGGAGGTATAGAAGGATTCTGGTACGATTGTAAGCTCGTATTCGGTGGCATCTGCGTTAAGTACGGACCACACGTCAACATTAAATAAAGAAATTCCTACGTTACTATCGATGACAACGAATAATTATAAACTAGTGGGGTAACCCGTCATAAATAACGGGAGCAAAATTCACAGGCAATTAATTGTGCCCAGCATTAGAATTTCTTTTCCTCCGCCCTTTTATGCCGTCAGACCAAGTAACAAACCCACGTTCAATTTTGCTACTATTATCCCATTCCCTTTTTTATATTTGAAAGAGAAAATGAGCGTTTCATTTTCTCTGGTGTGCGCATGTGCATCGTTTTTTTCCTTTTTTTTACTCCTTTCATTTCAATTTCCGTCACCCCCTCCCACTTTTCTCTCCCCCTCTACATTTTCCAAGTGTATATATATATATATATATATATATATACATATATATATATATATATATACATATATATATACATATATATACATATATATATACATATATATACATATATATATATATATATATATATACATATATATACACATACATACATAGACATACATAAATATATGCACACATACACATGCACACACATACACATATAAACACATATACATTTATATGTAATGTACATATATACATATATATATACACGTATATACAAATATTCATATATACATGTACGCGTATATACGTATATATAAGTATATACCTATATATACGTATATACATAGATACGTATGTGATATAACGATGTACAGACAAGGACAAAAAAACTCGAACCACGTTGGAATTTATATCAATTTAAATGAATAAATGAACCGCTTTTTTTTCTCAAGGTCAAGTATATATTGCACACTCCCCATCCAAGAACCCCATGATATTAAATTGGAGGGGAAAAAGTTGGAAAGTGTAGAAGGGGGAGAGAGAGAGACGTGAAGGGGGGAGAGAGAGAAACGTGAAGGGGGGGGGGGGGGGGGAGAAAAACGTGAAGGGGGGGGGGGGGAGAGAGAAACGTGGACGGGAGGAGATAAGAGTAGCAAAATTAAACTAGAGTTTATCACAGGCAGTTGTGCCCAGCATTAGAATTTCTATTCCTCCGCCCTTTTATGAACATCATCAATTTCTAATTGGTATGTTACTTGGTCTGACTTCATAAAAGGGCAGAGGAAAAGAAATTCTACTGCTGGGCACAATTGCCAGTGAATTTTGCTCCCGTCATTTATGACGGTTTACCCCACTAATCAAACGATATTTAACAAACAGAATACTCGAAGCGCAAGAAAACGGGTAAAGAACAAATGCGAGAAACGAAAGAAGTAATTCTCGTGAAATTCACCTGAACATTCCTGACCTGAGCTGCAGAATAAGTCGAATGAGGCGCAACGAGAGATGGAGATAAAGGCAGGTTCTGACTCTCAAAGCTCATCAAGTGTTTCTGAATTGCGTTGATGGCCATTTTCTCGTCCTGGCAAGACAACGAGGACGGCGTCGGACTGTTCGACTCCAGGGCGTCCGACAACATTTTTATAAGAGCCGGCTCGTTATTCGTGTCTTATTCGAGGATGAGAGAGAAAAAACAAATAAGAGCAAACTGACCGAGGTAAGTCGGACAAGCAAAATTACCCGGAATGGACGACGTGTCGATGTTCATCTCCTGCTGAAGGTCGATGACCTGTTCCACGATGTCCGAGATCATGGGATCGGAATGAGAATCCACCTGATTGGACGAGATGGACGACGACGCGGTTGAAGACGACGAAATCGTCGCCGAACCGGATGACACCCTACTCGTGAGGAAATCTAAAGAAGCGTAATTGGGCGACGACGATGACGACGAGGAGGCAGTGACGAGATGATCCATCGACGAATTGGGCAACTCGACACTCGCGCTTCCGACCGACGACGGAGACATAGTTCTATTCGGCGGCGGTTGTGATGGCGCCACAATCGCCGTCGATGATCCGTTCGACCTATTTATACCGTGAAGAGGGGATCCGCCGACGTTCTGAGCACCGATCGGTTGATTCAATAGTTCACAAAGATAACCCTGAGAGCGTCCGGTCGGCTGCGGCCGAGATTGGATCGAAGATACCGAAGTTCCAGAGATAACTACCGACGTCGGAGTCGTCATTCCAGAGATGGCTAATCTCCCTCCTCCGCTGGGCATCTGTATACCAACCATAATCGAACCGTCGGGAGACATTACATCGCGCACCATCGACATATTTCGCTGTAGGTGAGGCTGCGACTGAGGCGACGCCTGAGAAGGATGCTGTTGAATTTGGTGAGGATGAATAGAGAGAGAATGATGATGATGGTGCATCGGAACGTGAGGATGAGAAGAAGGTGAAGGATGTTGCTGTTGTTGTTGTTGTTGTTGCTGCTGCTGCTGTTGCAACCTCTGAAGAGACGGTTGATGTTGATGCTGCTGCTGCTGTAATTGTTGGCCAACGACACCGTGAGAAGTGACCGCCGCATGCGACATCACCGCAGGAGAGTGAATAATCTTCTCGCGAATGTTAGGAGGTAACTTGTCGTTAGGCCTCTGAGAAAGAAGCTTACGAGCGGAATCGTTCGGCTGAAAGGCAACTTCCACAGAAGAATCATTGTTCAACAAATCCAACAGCATTCGGTTGCGATTGAACGGATTATTGTTACTTCGCTTTGCAGCTTAGAAAGTAGAAAAGTACTTTTAAAAACCACTACTTTACAGATAAACATTAAAAGCAAATCCCACTTCTCAGGTTCTTACACATGTTTGGGTCTCCGCCAACGCTGTCTGCCTGGTGGTGTTCCATACTAGACTTCCGTTTTATCTTTCCAACACTGGCGGCGGAAGCAGCAATGGAAGATGGCGGCCTTCCAATACTAGGACCTTCCAACAACTGAAAATGAAAAAAAAAAGAAAGAAACCGTCTTAAAACACCACCAACCAGTGACACTCTAAACAAAGAAAAAATGAATCCGAAAAATGATCCCGACCTCACTATCAGGAGACTCCAGCAACTGCTGTAAAAGCTCGTTAGACCTTCGACTGGATACTTTGTCAACGTCATCATCGTCACTCTTCTCGTTCAACAGGCTCTAAAAACGGTTTTTGTCAAACGTTTTATCGACGACCCTCACTGGAATCAAGAGGTGTATTTTTCTACTTACTCGTAATAGGGTGTTGTTGTGGCCACCGCCGCCGCCACTTCCACCGCCGCTAGAAGAACAAGTGGTAGCCGACAATCTCTTTTCTATCTGTTCTGCCTCACTTAAAGCAACAGATCCAGAAAAAGAATTTGCGATTGTCGTCGTCGCCACCGCCTTCCCATCATGCATTTTGCGACTATCCGGCTGTTCCGGTACGTCGTCATAATCCTCGTCCTCCTGATTCAAAAGACCTTTGAGGATCGTATTTTCTCCCTTCACAGAAGAATCTCTGGCATTCTCCGAACAATCTCGCGTACAGTCACGTGAAGAAGCGACCGAAGAGGCTGCAGCGGCCTCGTCGCAACCTCCTCCTCCTCCTCCGACCATCCCGAGCGAAATGTGCAAAGCGCTCGACGGTTCGTCATCTCCTCCGTGGCTCAATAGTTGGCGCAACTTGGCATTCGCCTGTTGCTGAGAGTCTAAACATGAAGAAGAGGCCTCCGAAACACCCGTCTGTGGAGATCCACTACTGGATGCAACGTCGTCCGGATGGGATTTCTTGTCCTCGTCGTAATTCGGCGAAGAACAAACACTAGCGGCGTCCCGACCGCTTCCGAGACGCATTTCGCCGCCAAACGAAAAAGTCTTTCCGAAAGACAACGCGCCACCCGCGGACACTGAAGCCGAACTGCTGATCGGACTGGACACCGAACGACGAACTTGACCGCCGCTGCCACCGCTCAAAGTGAGTTCTGAGGAAGCGGCTGTGGCAGTGGCAGTAGAAGAAGTCGCAGCAGCAGAGGATGAAGAGGAGCACGTTCCAGCGGTCGTCCACCCACCGCTCTGGTCGTGTCCCAGAGCAACAGTAGTTGTGACCCCAAAGTTCACTTCCCCAACAGAGTCCATGGCATTATCACCACTGTTCAATTCCCACGAATGATGTGGGAACAAATCGAGAGCAAAGTCTAAGTCAGAAGGGGCAAGGGAAAAGTTTCCCAAAGTCGTGGACGGGACGGGATTAACTGAACCACTATTAGAACCGGATGTGGACGAACTGGGCGACGTTGACATCGGTTGACCGGCGTCGCCACTTCCACCGGATCCTAACACAACCTGCGACGAAGGACTCGGAGTCGGAGTGCAACTCAGTGACGTCGGGCATGGATTCTGAGAACTCAAAATCGAAGCCGGAGAAGGAGTTCCAGCTGTAGATCCGTTGCTCTCGGCATTTCCGACCACATCTCCATCACTGTTTGTTTTTTGTTTTTTAAATAAGTTAAAATAGAACCACATCAATAGTGAAAAAACATCGTTTATGTGAGGGCTGCACAACATACGGCCCAGCAGGTGTTGCCGTGCGGCCCACAACGAACTTTTAAAATAATTCTATAATTTAGTTTGTAATTATAAAAATATGTAAACGTTGATAGTTAAATGTTAGTAAAGAAAAAATGAAATTGACTTTTCACGCATAAATAATATGTTTCCATAATTGATCAAGCTCCTGGGCGAGAGGGAACTTGCCCCCTACCCGCCCACCCCTTTCAAAAGCCAAATTTCTTTCAACGAAAAAAATGCCTGGCCAAATGTTATGCATAATATTAAAAAAGCTGTACAATTTTATGGCTCGGTTCACTCGCCAGAACTTATTTTCGTTCGCTTGACTTGTGGAATTCAAACTGCACATGTCAAGGCTCCAAAAAGACCCTGTGCTACACAACAATACTGAATTTCAGTGTATTTTCCCTGTTATTAAGTCGGGAGGCAAAAGAAAATTGATATTTGGTGGAACCCCCAAACCTACAATTGCGGCCAGTGGCATCTCTTTCTTGGGTAATAATATGGCTCTTATAATCAACCCAGTTGTGCAAACTGGTTTAAATACTGAAAACGGTGCACAAACCTAATGACTGTATGCACGGACATGATGAACTCGGGCTCTCGAGACGAAGAGTTGGAAAGAAACTTGTTACTCTTGGTTTGAACTCTGACGTACTTATCGAGAGCAACACGGAATCTATAGATTCCACTCGTGCAGCTGCCACTGTGAATAACTGAAAACCAACAAAAGAATAAGTTATCCTGCCACCCAGTACACTTTTCGTTAAGAACGCTACGAACCATCCTTGAGGTGGTTTGCAAGTTTATGCTGGTCATTCGGATGACACAACTCCATAATTGCACGACCCACGAAATCCTTGTTCAGATACTGACCGCAAGCTACAGAAGCACCACTATCAAAAGAACAAACAAATACAAACCAAAATTATAACACAACAAACCGAATGACCACAAAGTTAAACACGAGAAACCAACCACAACAATAATTTAAATGCGGTCAAAAAGAACGTTCGTTTTCCCCCACTCATACTTTTCACGTAAAGTCGGAACAATCACTTTCGATCGGTAACTCGAGACATTCACGAGCAAAACGTCTTTCTCCCCCCCCCCCCCACAATAAAACTCCCTACTTTCCAATTCCACGTGCCGTTCGTAATGTGGGTTAAAGGGTAACAACGTTAAGTGGCGACACTCACCTCGTGTCTAAATTCGTTATCTTCCCAGTAACATCTAGTTTTGTGGTGAATTGTTCAACGGTCGCAGTGGAGGTCTTCTCAACAGAAGGAATCCTTCGAGCGACGCAGACCATGTAGTTTTGAACGTCCGTTTCGGATTCGACCGATTCACCGCCGCCGGCCTTAATCGTAGCTCTAGCAGTGGCGGCCGCTGCAGCTGCCGCTTCCTCCTGATAAGGAAACAGAAGAGAGGACACTTGCATGTTCTCATATTGGGAAACTCGCTGCTGTTGCGCCTCCTCCATCGTCTCGCCTTGCTTGCCGTTGGTGGTTTTGACAAGCAGACGGCAATGGAAAGAGCGGGTCCTCGACTGAACACTCGGCTCACAGTTAGCCCAAGCTGAAATGACAAAACGATGAAGTTCGAAATCAGAAAACTCTAAATGGATAACAAAAACAGGAAAACGTACAAATGGAAAGCGGAAGGAGAGCGTTGCTAAAACGACCGTGATCGCCTACGTGGATAAAGCTGTAGATCGTCTCTCCGAGGAGATCATCCTAAAAAAAACCGAACGGGAACGAAGGAAAAAAAAAACGTTAATTTCGGAGGAGGAGATCATCCGGCAACAAAACAAATACAAAAACTAAAACGTACTCTGCTGTATTTGATAAATGAAGAAACGTTGTCGGACACAAACTCTATCTTTCCTTCGGTGTTGACAACAAAAACGAAACCGTCCAAAGCCTCTAAGAGTAGCGGTCCCAGAACATCATTGGCCAGAATGGTGGGTTTGCTGGATGAAACATCGCACTGTTGAACTGCATCACAGTTGACACTTTCGGCTATTATTAACGAAGAAGAAGAAGAAGAAAAGCGATGATTCAACACCACCACTTATTCCTTCCGGACCTTACCTTGTTGTTTGATTCTCCGTATCTGGTTGACTGTCTCCTGCAGTATGGCACACTTGTCTGGCTTGACGGCGGACAACGAATTCATGTCAGAAATGCTAGCAGAGATCAATTCTGCCAGCTCCTCAATGTGGATGTTCTCCTGTTCACGGCGGCGTTTTTCATTAAGGCACTTATTACTACATTCAACAACAAAAAAAGACAAACAAACTTGAGTTGTTTTTATTCTTAAATCGGCATCGATTTCAAATAATAATGTCTTCTTTTTAAGGTTAGGAAGAAGAAACACACGAAAGATGAAAACAGCTGCAACCCTCCCCCCCAGGAGAGGTATAGAGAGAGAGAGAGAGAGAGAGAGAGAGAGAGAGAGAGAGAGGTAGAGCCCAATAGCCTCCTCCTGCTCCTTCTTGAATATCTAAAAATCGATCAAACGAGAGAGAGAGAGATGGACGACAAAAGGGTGGTTTAATTAGGAGGGGGTTAACCCCTCACCCCGGAAGAGGGTACAAGCAATTCGTTTATTAATATAACAAACACATACACATGAGACGGTGGTTTGGTGTCAGACTTCCTTCGCTTCTTGCTGCTGATCACATTTGTTACCGCGCTCATCTTAACCCAAACAGGGTCTGGGTGAGGATCACATGGGTCCAGCCTTAATAAAACAAAACAATTTAATTAATAACATTTTTTTTAAAAAAAAACATTCATCATCATCATAAACACGTCACAAAATTACCAATCTGGAAACTGACAGCATTTTAATTAAATATAAACAATCATGAATAATTGAATTTCAAAGTTAGAAAAAAAACTGGGGCAAAAGCAAAAAAAAAATCCAAATCCTGAGTTCTGAGGATAAAAATAAGGAAGAGGAGGAGGCGGCTGTAATGGGAGTAAGTAGATCTAGACTTATTTTTTTTTTTAAAAAAATAGGTTTCTTCTATTCTAGGGTAAGAGAAAAGTTGACGTTTCCGTGCAACCAAAACAAAGCAACCGTAATCGTCGTCCTACACCACAGCCACCATCAACCAGTGTGGTGGTTTTGGGTTGTGTGTGTGTCATGGCTACCGCGGTATTCAACACAGTAACCATTTCGTAATGTTCCACAGTTCTTAGTTTTTCCGTTTCAGTAACGACTGAACGAACGCGGGGAGAGTTAAAATCATCTCGCTACATCGGATCGAATCAGAATTTTTTTTAACAAGCAGTTCAATTGAGCTCCGCCGACATGGCATTTCCTGTCCGATCCAAGCTAGTGTGCTGGGTTCACCATTGAAATGCTTGTTACCTAACTATTCCGATTTGCAAAGGACGACATTACGGGTGAGTGTCGTGCCACACTGCCAATGGCTGTGTTGCCATATTCACCGCATCGTTCAAAATTCACTACGACTCACATTTTGTTTTAACTTTTAATCTTCTTCTAAATGACACCGAACAGGTGAAATAAAAGTTCACCTTTGGACATGACCTTCCAAATTAGAAAAGAGGGGTGGGGCTGAAGTGCAAACCGCGCCATTTCTAATAATAATAATAATAATAATAATAATAATGGTGATGATGGAATCCTGTCGATGAGAAACATAACTCACACTAAGGTCAGTTAAAAATCAAATACAGGCAAAGTGTGACGAATAAACTAAACAATCCAAAATATTTCAGAAATATTTTCACAAATCAAATCGCTGCAATTCATTGACAAAAATAACCACAAATTCAGAATAAACTAAATTGCTCCGCCGGTAAATCATTTAAAAAAAAACAATACAAATCCGCTCACACAAAAAAGGCGCGTCCACACTGGGTGGTAAAAGATGAAAATGTAAAATTATAACCCCCCCCCCCCCTTCTAGAACAGTGGTTCCCAACCTTTTTTGTGTTGAAGGTCTAATATGTCCATTGCCAGGTGGCAATTTTCACTGCGAATTTTCGTTTAGAATAAACATTACTTTGTGTTTTCCAACAACCTGTGACCCAATTTCAATGCAAAACAAGAGAAACTAAAAAAAAAAGTATTTGACGAAAATAGAAAAAAATATCTCCAGAAAAATGAAATAAAGGGTAAGAGGGTAATGAGGGGGGGTGGGGAAGAAGAGGAGGAGGAGAGACTTTGGTTATTAATGTGTGGCCCACATTTCATATCGACCATATCTTACTCTCTCAATTGAGACAAGAAAGACACGTCCACACTATGTGTGTGAACACACTTTAAATAGTAAAAACCAAACAACAATAATGAAAAATATCGTCGATTACAAAAAGCAAATACGGCTGCCATTTATTTGAAATTAACAAAGGTTTATCATGAACTTTTTGTTTGCTTTAAATTATTACAGAAACTAAAAGAATTAAACACTGTTTGCCATCAAAACACACTCATTAGAGGCTAACCTAACAACTGGCCTTAGGGTTGTACGGTAACTCGAGTCTCTAACCAGGTACGGTGGGGTCCACCGCCGCCGCCCAATAAACACGGTGAACTACGGCGACGACTCTTCAGGGAGGAGCCACATGGAGGCTAGCAGCTAGAAACGGAGACCAGAAATAGCAAATAAATCCGCCATCACAAGTAGGCTTCTATGTTTTTGGGTTGATTAATTAAGACGTAATTATTGACCTATTTTTAATTTGAAAATGACTGCATTTGTCACACTAATCGTAGGTCACTAGGCGACCTACACTTTCAGATTTGGAGAAAACTGTGGGTCACTCGGTGACCTATAACTGTTTACATTCTGTGGGCGCAAGCCCCCCCCCCCCCCCCAAAAAAAAACCTTCTGCAACAGGCTCAATTTAACGCAACCCCATAAAAACGTTCTAAAGTGCAGGTCATCGAGTGACCTACAGTTATGCAGTGTAGGTCACCTAGTGACCTACGATTAGTCCGTTCCCGTTGTTGGCTTGTCTTCTTTTTAAGTTAACAGCATTTTTCAATAGTACGGGGACCAAGTGAGTGAGTTGCGCACACATTTTAAAATGAAAAGTGGACAGTGGGAGGATGTTTTCCTACACCCCCCCCCTTTCCACCCTGCGGCCTGTATCTTTGGGCCTCCTCCTCCGTGGGCTTTTGACCAAATACCAAAATATGTTATTTATGCTAGTAAACGTGTAATAAATATACCATTTAAATCTAAAATATCACACATACGAGCCATACACGGTTTATTTTTAAATTAAAAATTAAATAATCATTTCCAAAAATTCGTTGCGGGCCGCCATAACAAGAGCCGCGCGTGCTCCATATAATAAAAATATAAACTAGCGAAAAATCAACAACATCCCCGATAATTAATGAACGCTAGATTCCGAGAAAAAGCCTTGTTCCTCGAGAAGGAGCGGGAGAAGAAGGGAAAGGGGGGCTGAGGAGGAGGAGGCTAATTACGAGGCAAACCCTGTTCGTTGTCCTCCGATTTCTCTTTTAGACAAATGTGTTCGTTAAAAATCAAAATCAAAACTAAAACGGTAAAAAAAAGGTGAACAACAAAATTACAAACATCGTCGAAATCGTCGTCCATCTTTTTCTCTCTCTCTCTCTTTATTTCTAGAATAGAAATAGAGAGAGAGAGAGAGAGAGAGAGAGAGAGAAACACAAACAAGTTAACCTTGAACGGGGCGTTCAACCTGTGACGACGCGGTCAATACATGAGTCACACACACGCACGCAGTAGAAAGAATCGTCCAATAGATGGCGCTTTCACTAGCTCAATCACTCCTGTGCTAATAATAGTAATAATATATAGGTCATGTGTAATCTATTCTAGAGTACGAAATGGTTCGCCGCCATTTATATTTCTCATATAAAGCCCCGTGTTTTCACAGTGGCGATAGTTCTTTCGTGAGAGTAGCTTTCATGAAAGTTGCCGATAGTTCACCCTCTCACGATAGCAGCACCTGTCTACATGCGTTGAAGTCACGTGATAGTTGTCTGTCACATAACAGGAATTATTCTACACCCCACCCACCCACCCAAAAGGGTATAATAAGGGCTTCTTCACACCCTACTCTCTTGTTAACCGCACCGAAGGACGGTTGGCTCAGCCTGGACCCGCCCAGTGGCGAACCCCTAAGAAGACCCTATTTATTGAGAAAAGCTTTGCTCAAAAACCCAATTTCTACTTCTATTTTGTTCTATTCTGGTTCAAAGATCTCTTTTACAAAAAGTTTTGAAATCTGTCACATGACAGTGAAGAGAGGCAACACTGTTGTTGCCAACAACAGTGTTGCCTCTCTTCCTTGAGAAGCCAAATTTCCCCACAAAGTGGATATTTTTCCCTACAAAGCGCCGGTCACTCAACAACTATCACTATTGCTTGACAGTACTATGAAACCTTAGACTATTACTCTACTGGACTGGCAACTCCCGAAATTTTCTGTTGGATAGTTTTGAATCGTCGTGACGTTGTTTTTGAAGTGGCGCCTCTAGCGGGACTATGGTATATGAACATGAATATCAAAAGTCAAACTTTGGACGAGTTCATTTTGTAGTTATATAGGGTGGATTTTTTATATATATTATAAAAAGTATGGCCGATGAAAAACTACAGCTGTGTTCTGTCAAAAAGTGTCTGTAAAGCGTTACCCGTTTTGGTTGTGGTCTATTATCAGCAAAACGCGAGTCACAAACACAGTAACAACAACGTTTTCCAACCATTTTTTGCTTAGGAGACGAAACGACAAGTGGGCCGACATTTAAAAAAATCGTGTACGAGATTCACTAAGATTTACACAAATTCACAGCAGAATATCACATATGGAAATTCATTTTACTTTTTTATCCGCATTTTACTGGATTCCTAGAATAGAATTAAAATTGGAAAATCCAGTAAAACGTGAAAAAACTAAAATAACTTGCCATACAGTACATGATTCACCCCCAATGTCTTCCCCTTTGCAAAAAAAAAAACAATCTAGCTAACGATTTTCTTTTAAAATAATGCCACCAGGCGGAGCTGGCGTCACTTTTGCCTTATTTATTTTGCCTATGAACATGCATTTAACGCTTTAACATGTAGAAGGTAGGGAGTTGCCAGTCCAGTAGAGTAATAGTCTAAGATGAAACTATCCAGTCAAACGAGATAGTTGGGTTAGTGCTATCGCAACAGTGTGTGATAGTGACAATCATGTCGTGTCTTCACGATGATAGTTGCTGCTCTCACGACAGCAACTGCTATCATCGTGAAAATGAGGCTTAAAACCAATTTCATATGAAAACCACCAAAAATTAAAATACTAGTTAGAAGAGTCCTCTCTCTCTCTCTCGTTTACTTACACGGCGTCTAAAAAAGTAACCCGCATTTAAAGGTTAAAGGTGATTAATCTTCTAGAGCTATCCATCTGTCAAGAATACAGTCGACAAATAAACCAATAATTAGTTTATTTAAAAAAATAATCGGATTTTTATTTTATTTAAATCCAAACTTAGAAAAAGCAATTATTTTACATTAAAAATTAAAGATCTATTAAATACATAAACACGAAACAATTAAAAGACGCTTAAGAAGCGTCGTCTCTTTTCATTGTTTATTAAATTTATTACAATTAAAAATTATTAATTGAACATTTTCTGAATAAAAACCAGGAACGCAGTCATTTTCAAACACGGTGGTCGCTTTAGTTTTGATTGCTCAACTAATTGATATAGCTTCATTTTTTTTTAACTAATAATAATAATGCTAACAAAAATAACACGTAATCAACACTCTTGATTTCGAATGATTTATTAAATCGATCCCCATCCCGGTTATTGATTAGGAGGAGGAGGACAAACAATTTGCACCCAATTCCATTTGATTACTCTTATTATTATTCAGTTAATATTTAAATATATATTAGATTTGTATTTCAATCTAGTTTAACGAAATACTGACTAAATTTAATCTTTTCCATTTGTGTAACGTCTACTTTACGTCCTTAGCGGGACTCCGTAGAATTCCGTCCTCAACTAAACACACATTTAACTTGAATGCGCGCGCATTCAGAGGGTTACAGAGCGCCACGGACGTTTTTTTGACAGACGACACTATGATTGCAGTGTCTGACGTCAGAGGCGCCACTTGTATTGAATTAGCATAGACATAATGCTAATTTAAATTTCAAACATACAGTTAGGTTTGGTAGCCATTATCTAGAGACATATAAGTTTTTAAAATGTGTTTAAAACTGTAATAAATATTAGATTGTTTAATGAAACTGATTAAAGATTTTTCAGACTTTAAATCTACCTCTAAATATTTTTAATTAAGTATTTAAAAAGGTGTTTTTTTTTTCTATGCAAAATCTCATAGAAGAAAAAAAGCTACATATTTGGTATCCATTATCTTATTTTTGCAAAGGAGATAATAGTAAAATAAAAAAATGTGGTGGTAGATTTATTTGTTTTCTATAAGAACAATCAAATTTCATTACCTAATTGCATGTGTATATTTTTATATTGAAGTAAAAGTCGTAAAGGGCCAATTTTTTCAGATCAATAAGAATCTGATTGAGTCAAGGCCTGGTTAGAGAGTACATGACGTCACATTATACATAATTTCATGTTTACTCAGCCGCCATTTTTTTTTATCTCTTCATCGACTTTTTCTGACTCAACGTTGAGAGAGAAGATCAGACATAAAGGACGTGAAAGGAGGAGCAACACGAAAATACCCGTAAGTGAATTTTTTTGTTTCTGAAAAACGTTCCATTGAAAAATATAAAATAAAAATTAAATTTGCAACATGTTTTTTTTTTAATAAAATAAATAAATTAATAAATTTTAATAAAATAAATAAAATTAAGGGATACCCTATAAGGGTAGCTGAATCACTTTGAAAGATTAATAAACACGACAATATATATCGTTATAAGTGATTGAGCTACCCTTCTAGTTTCTAAAAAACATTCAAGTTTCTCTCACACATGCGTGTATATTGCTGTGCATTTTTGTTTTCTTTTGTATGTTTATCGAAACTGACAAATATTTTGACATTTATGATTTCACATTGCAGAAGAAATTACATTCTACTTATTCAGAAGGTAGCAGCACAAAGTCATACGTCAATACTCATAGTCAAAATCCTGGTAAATTTCACTCTCGATTCTTAAAATGTTGTTGTTTATCTTTCAATATCTGTTTTATATTATTGTTAAATAGTAATGTTTAGATGTATAAAGTGAACATAAACTTTATTCTGTTTTGAAAACAACATTGAGGACTAGAATAGTGGATATATGTAAGTACCGCAATTATTTTTATTATTTCTTCATTTCATATTGTAAATCGCGAACCACTTGAAGATTTTAATTGTTTCTGTTTACTGGATTTCATTCATTTACAGACGAATGGGCGAAGTTAATCCCTGGTGAAGGAGGAGGCGGACAGACATTTTTGAATTTGAATTATTATGATTAAATTATAATTGTTTGTATTTTTATTATTTTTGTATTTTTATGAATTTGAATTTTTGAATTTGAATTATTATGATTAAATTATAATTATTTGTATTTTTATTATTTTTGTATTTTTATTATATTTATTTATGAATAAAAGCTGTTGCTGCTGCATGGCAGCACAGTATTCTTGTTATTTTTGAAATTTTTTTCTTCATTCAGTACATGTGGTCTAGTACTTTTATTTCTTTGTGACTTGTGCAAGCTTGAAGTTAACCAATTTGCTGTGTGAAAGGTAAGGGTTTTCATTCATTATGTTTTTTTTTTGCTTTCAACTTTTATAAATAATAAAATATCTGATTAATAAAAATATAAATAAAATATATAATTAATAAAAATAAAATATTAAAATAGAATAAAATAAAGTAATAAAATAAAATAAATAATTAAAAAGATAATAAAATAAAACAAATAATTAAAAATATAATGATTTTTTATTTTTAACACATACTATTTTTCAAAAAAAAACTATTTTACTTTTTTTCACTTTATTTTTTCACATATTTCACTTTTTTAACTTTATTTCACTTTCACTATTTCAAAAAATCTATTTTTTCACACTAAAGGTGATTGACAGAAATATATTTGATTGACAGAAATAATATATTATGAATTCAATAGTGTAAAACAAAAAATATTTTCTTTCAATAGGCTGACATTCTTTTTTTATTCAGGGCAGCTCATTTGTGGGTGGGTGGTTGGGCACACACCACATATGTAAGATCACTCTGAACTTTCAAATATACAATTTCAAATAAACATAATGTCCACGTGTAGAGTTATTTTTTAAATAAAAATTCATTATTATTATTAATTATATTTTTAATTATTTATATATTATATACTTATACTTTATATTATATATATATGTATATGTATATGTATGTTTTTATATTTTTATATTATTATATTTTATTTTATATTATATATTTTATTTATATACATACTGTCTGTTTTATATGTACTCAGACAAGGCAGTTCATTTGTGGGTGGTTGGGCACACGCCACTTAGTTTTTTATTGCTTTTCTCTTTTTTTTACTTTACTTTCCTGGTCGGTTTTTACTTTTGATGTTTTCATTGCTTTTCTGTTTTTCATGTTGATGACGTGCCTATGTCTGAACTGCACAGGCAGTTCTGCCCAGCACAAAGATTTTGTTTTCCCGCCCTTTTATGAGTGTCCTCAATTTCTAATTGGTTGATATTTTGTCTGACGCTCATAAAGGGGCGGGAAAACAAAATCTTTGTGCTGGGCAGAACTGCCTGTGCAGTACAGACATAGGCACGTCATCAACATGAAAAAAAAGAAAAGCAATAAAAAAACTAACTAAGTGGCGTGTGCCCATCCACCCACAAATGAACTGCCTTGTCTGAGTACATATAAAACAGACAGTATGTATATAAATAAAATATATAATATAAAATAAAATATATTAATATAAAAATATAAAAACATACATATACATATATATATATATATATATATATATATATATATAGACATATATATATAATATAAAGTATAAGTATATAATATATAAATAATTAAAAATATAATTAATAATAATAATGAATTTTTATTTAAAAAATAACTACACGTGGACATTATGTTTATTTGAAATTGTATATTTGAAAGTTCAGAGTGATCTTACATATGTGGTGCGTGCCCAACCACCCACCCACAAATGAACTGCCCTGTATAAAAAAAGAATGTCAGCCTATTGAAAGAAAATATTTTTTGTTTTACACTATTGAATTCATAATATATTATTTCTGTCAATCAAATATATTTCTGTCAATCACCTTTAGTGTGAAAAAATAGATTTTTTGAAATAGTGAAAGTGAAATAAAGTTAAAAAAGTGAAATAGGTGAAAAAATAAAGTGAAAAAAAGTAAAATAGTTTTTTTTTTTGAAAAATAGTTTTATCTCTCTCACTCTCTTTCTCTCTCTCACTTTCTCTTTCTCTTTCTCTCTCACTTTCTTATTCTCTCTCTCTTTCTCTTTTTTTCTCTCTCACTTTCTTATTCTCTCTCTCTCTCTCTCTTTCTTTCTCTTTCTCTCTTTCTCTTTCTTTCTTTCTCTTTCTCTCTCTCTCTTTATCTCTTTCTCTCTCTCTCTCTTTCCCTCTCTCTCTTTATGTGTTTCTCTCTCTCTCTCTCTTTTTTCTCTCTTTCTCTCTATCTTTCTCTCTCTCTTTTTCTCTCTTTCTCTCTCTCTCTCTCTTTCTCTCTCTCTCTTTCTCTTTCTCTCTTTCTCTCTCTTTCTCTCTCTCTTTCTTTCTTTCTCTTTCTCTCTCTCTCTCTCTATCTCTTTATCTCTTTCTCTATCTCTCTCTTTCTCTCTCTTTCTTTCTCTTTCTCTCTTTCTTTCTCTTTCTCTCTCTCTCTCTCTCTCTCTGTGTTTCTCTCTCTTTTTTTTCTCTCTCTCTCTTTCTCTCTATCTTCCTCTCTCTTTCTCTCTCTCTCTCTTTCTCTCTCTCTCTCTTTCTTTCTCTCTCTCTCTTTCTCTCTCTCTCTTTCTTTCTCTTTCTCTCTCTCTTTCCCTCTCTCTTTCTCTTTCTCTCTTTCTTTCTCTTTCTCTCTTTCTTTCTTTCTCTTTCTCTCTTTCTTTCTTTCTCTTTCTCTCTCTCTCTCTCCTGGCAAAATATATATATAATATTAAAATACTTGTGCACACGTGAGCACAAGTGCGTACACGTGTGCACAAGTGCGTACACATGCACACAAGTGCGTACACATGCACACAAGTGTGTACACGTGCGCACAAGTGTGTACATGTGCACACAAGTGTGTACACGTGCGCACAAGTGTGTACACGTGCGCACAAGTGTGTACACATGCATACACATGTGCACAATTGTTTACATGTGCGCACAAGTGTTTACAAGTGCATACACATGTGCACAAGTGTTTACACGTGCATACACGTGCGCACAAGTGTTTACACGTGCATACACGTGCGCACAAGTGTTTACACGTGCATACATGTGCACAAGTGTGCACACGTGCATACATGTGCACAAGTGTGCACACGTGCATACATGTGTGCAAAAGTGTGTAGACGTGCGTACATGTGTGCACAAGTGTGTAGACGTGCATACACTTGTGCACAAGTGCTTACATGTGCATACACATGTGCACAGGTGTTTACACGGGCATACACATGCACACAAGTGTGTACATGTCTGTATATTAAAGCAATGGAGGTCTATAAGATTCCTTGAATCCTTTGTTTACTAATTTTTAATGTATGGTTTACAATTTTCTTGTGTGTATTACGTATATGAAACATGTGACTTTATATTAACATATGCAATGTTTCACTAGATAATTGACCATGCCTAGACAGGTAAACAGGAAGAGAAACAAGGCATCCAGAGCCCAACGCCAACGGCAGTTAAAGGCAAGAAAAGATGCAAATAGGTAGTTTTATTTACTTTGATGTTAGTTAAATGAAAGCTGGCAGTAAGAGCTACCCATACAAATGTCATTTGCAAATGCAGTTATCGGCCTGAGGTTGAGGATGTGGCCTCTCAAGAACTTCAATTGGAGGACCCATTGATGGCATCTTCGCCAATATATCGTAACACATATAAATGAGGTGCAGTACACTATTTACAATTACCTCTATTGAAAATATACAGATAAACCGGCAACTCCATCGCCAAAATCAATAGATGACAGTTTTTCATTAACACCAGCTCACTTCCAAGCACCCCCAATTCATGGTAAAATATTTATAAAATGTTTATTACAAATAATTTCTAATAACACCAAAACAGTCTACACAAGAGCAAGGTCATCATCAACGGCAGGGTCGTCTTTGACATTAAAGCCGCTCATGACCTGTCATGTGTGCGGTGAAGAGCTCTTCACCCCTATTGATGTTACTGAGCACCTGAGGACCCTTTATCATCGCATAAATATGGGAGAAAGTCTTTCTGAGGAGGAGGAGGAGGATGGGAAGGAGGGGGAGGAGGAGGAGGAGGAAAATGAACAGGTCACGAGACCAGAAAAGACCATTTACCAAACACCAGAAAAAAGTATGCCATACTCATTTACGACACCAACTTCTGTTGAGAGGCATTCCTTAACTCTGAAGAGCGTCCGAAAAGAACTCCCGAAGCTGACGGGGCGTCGGATTGTTTCTTTGTTAAATCTGACAAACTTCATAAAAAAGGCCAGTAGCCATGCAACGAGATGCACGGAATCGACACTTTCTTTTAAGAAAGAAACATCCATAGGGCTATGTTCAAAAATTACTTTCGAATGCAGTGCATGCAGGAGATGCTTTGTATTTTCTACGGAGAGTAATGAAGCCAAGCCAGTAGTAAATACAGCTGCTGTACTTGGATGTGCCAGTATTGGAATTGGCCATCAGCAGCTAGAGGAACTCTTAGCTGTTGTTGGCATACCGTGCATGGCACAACAAACATTCCAAGCTGCAACAGATGAAATCCATTACAAACTCAGTGATGCATTAAAGGAGTCCATGAAAGAGGCAGCAATGGAGTCAAAACAAAGAGCAATGGAAAAAAACAACACTGATGATGACGGTGTTCCTTGGCTGACTGTTGTAGTCGACGGCTCTTGGGCAAAAAGGTCATACCAGCATAGTTATAATTCTTTGTCTGGTATGGCTGCTGTGTTTGATGCTGAAACAGGAAAGCTGATCGACCTGGCTGTCAGAAACCGATATTGCCCTAAATGTGCTGCGGCACAAACAAAAGGTGTTGATCCTGAGAAGCACCATTGTTTTAAAAACTGGGGAGGGTCTGCAGGTGCAATGGAAGCCGATATCATTTCAAAAGCCTTCACAGAAAGCGAAAGCAAGTATGGAGTACGTTACAAGTACGTGATTGGTGATGGTGACTCCAGTACTTACAAGGCAATTTGTGAAACTGGAGTCTATCCAGTTACGAAAATAGAGTGCACGAATCACCTTATTCGTTCTTATGCGACTAAGATAAGAAAGATACCGAACGACACAAGGATCAGCCTCGAGGAGAGACGGTTTCTAAATCCAGATAGGGTTAACCGTCTCATCAGCGCCGTTAGAGGAGCAGTAATGCGAAACTTTTCCTCAAAATGTTCGAAAGAGGAAAAGATGAAGGCACTGAAAAAAGACCTTGCACATGGTCCCATACATGTTTTTGGAGATCACACAGAGTGTGGTGACTACTGCAAAAGAGATGCAAGCGAGCCGAATGATGTTCCCTTAGTACAGGGAAGTCTACTGTGGGAAACGATCATGGCCACAATGAGAAGGCTGAAAGACCATGCTGACAGCCTAGTAGAGCGGTTAACAAACAATGTTGCAGAGCAATTCATGAGTCTTATATGCAAAGCCATAGGAGGAAAGCGTGTAAACTTCTGCATGGGAGCATCATACACAATGCGGGTGTATTGTGCTGGTTTAAACCAGTTACATGGACCTGGCTGGCAAGTTGAGGCCAGTAGGAAAATGTTTCCTAAACAGACCCCACCATCTGTAATGAAGAAGATGGCACAAAAGCGAAGAAGGAATTTAGCACTCAAAGAGAAGTACAGAAAAAGACTTCGCTTTGAAGGTGGATATGCTAAACATTTAAGAAGAAAAGAGGCTCTCATGTCCTCTGAAGAGTCTCGCAAGCACTACGGGGGAACAATGGATTTTGAAGACCTGCCAGAGGAAGAACTAAAAAAGAAAATGAACGAGCATGTCATCAGTCTATCGATTGATAAAGAACAAGCAGCAGCACTGGAAGTTGCAACCCGCGGAGGGCCAACAAATCCAAAATGGCTAAAAGAAAGACTAACAAGAGTCACAGCGAGCAATTTTGGGGTCATCTCCAAACAAAAAGAATACACACCATGTGACAAATTAGTCCGGAGAATTCTCTACCACAGGAACATTAAAAATCTTCCTGAAATAAGGTGGGGGATTGACAACGAAACAAGAGCGATTCAGGAGTTCGAAAAACGATTCGAAGAAAGCGTTCAGGACTGTGGCTTATTTGTGGACCCCGAAGAACCATACCTTGGGGCCACGCCTGATGGTACAATAGGTTCAGATGGGTTGATAGAAGTGAAATGCCCATTTGCTGCAAGAGATATGCTTGTGAGAGATGCAGTCGAGAAAGTAAGATCGTTTTGTTTGAAAAAAATGAAAAACTCGGAAGAACTACATCTTTCCGAGAAACATGATTATTTCTTCCAGATACAAGGACAACTACATGTGACAAAACGAGAATTTTGCATTTTTGTCATTTGGACCACAAAGGATCTATATGTGGAAAAAATTTACAGAAATGACGATTTCTGGGAGAAACACATGAAACTACAGCTTCGTAATTTCTATTATGACTGTATGCTCCCAGAAATTGTGGATTCAAGAGTGAGAAGAAGATCCACTGTGCGGGACCCACAATGGAAGTTGGAAGCAATTGCAGCAAGAAAGGAAGAACAGAGGCAGTCAACTGCAAACAAAGACGTTAGTAATTATATAATTATCTATAAATTACAAAATAAATTAATTTCGTTATATTCTAATTTTTAGAGTTCAAAAAAGAAATTTTAAGGCACCCGGTGCTCCCCAATCCTTCATCTAACCTAACCTTCACCTAACCTAACCTTCACCTAACCTAACCTTCACCTAACCATTTCCTCTACCTAGCCTTTAAACTACCTAAACATTTCCTCCACCTAGCCTTTCCCCTACCTAGCATTTTCCTCACCGAGCCTTTAAAATAAGTCTTTTGTCGTGCGAACTGTGTTGGCACATGAGCCTGCCTCGTTTTTAAAATTGTCATCTTGACATCTCTTAGTAAGTTTGTTGTAGAAAAACATTGTATTTCATACTGATGGGGTTAATTTTCTAGAATTCTGCCATGCTGCTTTTGTCTTCCCATTATCAACATCATTTCTCACTCTTGAGACCTGCTGTTATCTTTATATATATGTATGTTAGTCAGCAACAGCTGAACAAAACATCAGATGCTAATAATGTATAATCTTAATTTCAGGTTCCTCCCTGTGGTCCACATGATGAATGTCACAATGGTCCTTGTATTTGCAACATCATGCATTTCAAACAGTAAGAACACTCATTTGCATTTCTGGATTAAAAATTATGTTATAATTTCTTTATTTAAGAGCTCTCCTCGCTCGCATTGATCCTTTGCTACTGGCATTACTTCTATCATGGGAATCAATGATAAATCAACCCGTAAGCATAAACATATACACTATAAACATACATAATATACAAATAATCACTTGCTGATAAGATTCTTTCCACATTTTAGAGTCCTGTACTGCTGCTCCTCGATCACCTGTAATTCGCTTTGTTGAATACATTTTTGTCATTTCATAAGTATGTAAACAGTTATTTAAATGAAATTAAAATGCTTAAAAAGGTTTTATTTCTAAGATCTCCGTGCTGTGTGTATTTACTCTGCATTGCTCGCTGTGACAGCAATTTTTGAGTTTTGCCCTTGTAAGTTTATCTATTGCATATTACAATATCACAAAGTACTAAGAACAGTTCATTCAATTTTACAGTTTGCCATTATGGTGTTTGCAATTGCTGCTTCTTTGTAAGTTATAAAAATTGTATATTATAAACATGTAAATATAATGCAAATATTCTCAATTTCAGATTCCAAGTTCTTCATGCTTGTTCTATTCTTCTTCTCCCCTTTTCTAGTAGTGCTGGCAACTTATATTTCTATATCTGTGAGTTGCAAATATTATAGACCGTAAATTGTTTACAAACTTGCATACATGTTACAGGCCTTCGACTTGGTGTGTGCTTCTTCTCCCCTTCGCTCATCATTGTCGACTATGTGTGCCTCTTCATCTGTAAGTGATAACACTAATATATATAATATATGCTAGTAAACTCCTCACAACAGTTGTTTCCATTTTAGAGGTCTCCATGTTGCTCCTCATGCACGCTGTATGGTTCCTCTTATGTCTGTTGTGTTTGTGACTCATGCTTCTGCATCTGTAAGTCACAACATTGCAACACAATTGCTAACTAAAGTGTTCTAAGAATGTGCAATTTAAACATATGTCTAGATCGCTCCTTGTTCTCATCTGGCCCTGTTCTGTTCGGTTTCGTTCTGATTATCTGTGCCTCGTTTTCAGTAAGTATAACAAATGGCAGTTCAAGTATTGTTTTAAGAATGTGCTTTTTAAACAGGTGTCTCAATCGCTCATTGCCCTCATCTGTCCCTCTGGCGTTCGGTTTCTCAAATGATTCGTGCCTCGTTTTCTGTAAGTATAACCAATGGCAGATGAAGTAGTGTTTTAAGAACATGCTTTTTCAACAGGTGTCTCCATTGCTCCTTGCTTTCATCTGGCCCTCTTCTGTTCGGTTTCTTTATGATCATCCGTGCCTCGGTTTCAGTAAGTATAACACATGGGAGATGAAGTAGTGTTTTAAGAACATGCCTTTTCAACAGGTGTCTCCATTGCTCCTTGCTTTCATCTGGCCCTCTTCTGTTCGGTTTCTTTATGATCATCCGTGCCTCGGTTTCAGTAAGTATAACACATGGGAGATGAAGTAGTGTTTTAAGAACATGCCTTTTCAACAGGTGTCTCCATTGCTCCTTGCTTTCATCTGGCCCTCTTCTGTTCGGTTTCTTTATGATCATATGTGCCTCGGTTTCAGTAAGTATAACAAATGGCAGTTAAAGTATTCTTTTAAGAAAGAACATTTTATCAGGTCTCAATCGCTCCTTCGTCTCGTCTGGCCCTCTGGTGTTCGGTTTCCCGGTCTCATCTGGCCTTCTGGTGTTCGGTTTCATGGATCATTCACGCCTCATTTTCAGTAGGTAGTCAATGGCAGATCAAGTAGTTTTTTAATCTATTAGTTCGATTCCAATTTTTGTTTCTCCGTAATTTGCATATTATGCAAATGCCTTTGGTTATAGAATTTGAAATGTTTTCGTTTTCCGATTCTCGTTATTTGCATATTATGCAAATGACTTTGGTTATAAAATTTGAAATGTTTTCGTTTTCCGATTCTCGTTAGTGACATCGAAAGAGAGCAAGTTTGTATGGCTCTAAAGCATTACTTAACTCCGTACATTGCAAGTAAAGACTTTCTTAAAGAAACCTAATAAGAGAATGACGGAATCTTCGATGGTTATGAAACAAATTTTCAATATTCCTAACGGTGATGTTTGTCATCCGATAGGTCGTCCACGTAAACAACATTACAGCACTAATTCGTCTAATGCTTCTTTCGTCGAAAAGTTGAAAGCTCGTAAGTTGATTAATAATTGTTTATTAATAATTGTTATAAAAAATATTGTCATTTTACAATATAAAAAAGCGTGAAAATGTGGCTCATTTACTCTTCTTGTTTCTAACACTTTATACTTATACACTTTACACTTTATATTTAAATTTGCATAATGGTGATAAACCACAGTGCTACAGCAGTAAGTTCTTTCGCTATTTTCTATCAAATTAGTAGTACAAATTTCGTGAATTCTTAGAAAAATAAATATAAAAGTATCTATCTTTGTATTTTTTTTTCGATGTTTTCTTTACAAACGTAGCTGTAATATCGAAAGTATAACATGAAAGCCAATGGAGATTTTAACATGTTGGTAAGTTCTTTTCCTGTTATCTTGCAATTTAATTGTACAAATATTGTCAAATTTTATGGAATTAAAATGTAGTCATAGGTAGTTTTATCTTAGACTATTACATAAGGTCGTCCTGTTTGTTCTTAGTTATTCAAAAGTTAACACCAAGTTTCTGATGGTTTCTGAAGGGTATTATTAAAAACTAATACCTGATTGTGAAACTATGTACTTTTATCTTTATTTTTTGAAAATATGACAATATTTGTGGAAGTAATTTGCAAGAAAACAGCAACAGAACTTACCGACATTAAAATCTCCATTTGCTTCCATGTATAATACTTTCGGTATTAGAGTTAGCTAAATTTCGTACGAAATTATTTCATTTACAAAATGATAGGTTTTGACGTCACTTCCTCCTCATTTCGTTGTAAAATAAAGATTTTGTACGAAATGATGACTAAAATTGAGAAATTATTCAATAATTTCGTAGTTTGATTTCATTTGAAACGAAATAAACGCGCATGCGCAGAAGCGGTTTAACGACGTTTGAGAAACTTGAAAACGACGCTATTTTTACACCGCTTCGATGTAAAACGACGTCGTTTTCAAAAGAATAACCAACCGTACTCTATTTTTATATTTATTTTTGTTCAGAAATTTACAAAATTTTGTAGAAAAAGCAAAAGAACTTACGTTGGGGATTTCCATCAGGTTAACGGACATCCAAGATGGCGGAACAAATTTAGGTAAATTGTAGCCTCTAATACAGCCCACCAAAAAATACTATATATACATAGTAAGCTGTATGTCATTACCATAGTGTCCTATATACATTATAAAGTACGATGCGAGCACCCTCTATGATTTTTTTTCTGAACTTAACTTACTTCACAACCCTCTTCAGCTTAAATTTCGAAAATGGGGTTGATTTCAGGAGACATCACTTGATTTCATGCTTGCTTTCATAACTTGTTTTCATAGAGACCCACATAAAGCCCACGGGCCGGCATTTTTATATTAAAGACCCATGGGCCTGGTGGGCTGGGCCCAGCATAAAGTCTCATGGGCTGGGCTTCAAAACTTTTTACTCAATGTCGCGGTCTCTTATTTCCTATCTTCAAATAAAAACAAAATAAATGAAGTTTACAATTGAAGTTGTAAAATGACCCCCCTCCCCCCCCCCCCCCCGATAACACAATCCGTGTGGAATTATTTTTAGCAGAACCTCATTTTGTGTAAGAAATTCTATCTGAAATCACTTCACGTCTCAATTAACAAACCTTAATTATCCACGGAATTCAATAAATTCAAGTCCGATTCTACAATAAAATTGAACGAATTCAGAAATTAAGTTTTGTTTTTTTCAAGCTTGAAATGCCGTAAATTCCACCCATTTGAATAAAATCCACATCTCAACAATATTTCCTAAAATGACTGACAAGAGGGACGGACGGTGACACAGATAGAAGTCGACATCCCTCCTAATAGAATTCCTTATATTACGTTCTCCCAGTCCATTCTACCTACCGTACACCAACACCAACACTTGAAATGAAGTGATAAAAGTTGATAAAGAGAAGAAGCAACAAAAAACACGTTGAAATTACAATCGTCGTTCTGTTTACGTATTGAAAGAAGAACATAAGCAGGTGGGAAGGACCTCCACCACCCCTAAATTGTAATACAATACATGTCTTAATATATTAATTATATTTAATAAATTTAATGGAATTTAATATTAATATTTTACAATAATTATTATTATTATAAAATTATTAATATTAATATTCAATTTTATTCACATATCAAACAGCTAAAACATTAAAAACTATAAACATCTTTTTTAAACAAAACAAATATCTTTCGGCAAAAAAGACGAATTTACCACAAGTCAAACAAACAGAAAAAAAGCATTGTTTTCAAATAGGGCAAAACAATAAATATATAAATCTCAAAGTATGATGACGTCGCCTCTCCTTGAGTTACATAAGCACACCTTACGTACTCTTATTTTACAAAAATTCCAGTTTCTCTTAATTTGGCTTCTGTTTGGGTTCCAATTAATTCAAATGGTTTCTTTTTAAACTGATTTGGAAAACATTTCTACTATGGGATGGGGGGGGGGGGGGGGGGTTAGGAGCCAAATGTAACAGTAATTTCCTCGTGTCCGTACGAACAACAACAGAATTAAAAGCAGGCTTCTTTAATTTAGATCGGAACACAAATTCTCCGATCTGTTTCCCCCCCCCCCACCCCCCCACAATAATAATAATAATAATATTGGAACACTACTCTCGTATGCATCCGTAATTATCCGTATTATAAGATGACGTAAGTGCTGTTATTAATACAATCATCACTATTATTATTCTAGACGAAGAAGAAAAAGCAGGTGGCGGTGGTGTCCTGGCGAAATAACACACATGTGTTATATATTGGCTCATCCAAAGTGTTCGGAGGATTTCCTTCCCATATTTAAATAGCAATATAAAAGGGGAAAATTAAGGAAAGCCCCGAGAGAGACAGAGAGGATGAAAACAGTGTAAACGCAGCAGCAACAGCAATGAATTGCGGAACGCAGCAGCTAAACGAGATAGTTACTAGAACAGTAGAAACAACAACAAAACAGTTGCCCGTTCTCTCCCCTCACACTCTCTACCTCCCTCCCTCCCTGTAATTTCCATCTTGGTATCATCCAAGATGGAAGCCAACCTTGGTTTCTACTTTCAAGGTTTCTCTTCTCTTCAAACATTCATTCCATCATTATTATTATTATTATTACTAATTACAAATGTAATCGGTGGGGCAGTCACACATTTATATATTTATATGCATAGGAATTCTTTCTTTCCACTAAATTGACTTAAAAAATTCAAGCTAACGTAAGCATGAAACGGATCTTCCGGTTTACCCTTCTCCCCCCCCCCCCTCCTTCACTTTTTATCATTTGAAAAAGGAACACGAGGAGAGAGAGAGAATCCATGCAACATACAACGTGCATTATTACTAACCTGTTCAATCAATGGATGCATAATCACCATGCAATTTATTATTCACAGACATTAGAACGACGACGGAGCACTGAGCGGATGGATTGTCGGCGGGAGAAGGGAACAACACACAACGTGTCCTCCCCCTTTCCAATGGTACATCACGTCACAATACACATTCACAACTTCATTCCATTAACAACTTCAGATTGCCACCACTTTCATATGATCCATAAATGAATATTATATCCAACAATTCAGATTGCACACAAGAATACACACGACATAAGACAAGATTAGATGGAGCGCGGTGAGAAACGAACATTCCTAAACGGGACAGCGAGAACAAAGATGGCCGCCCACCACCACAAAACCTATCCTCGTATCTCCTTCCATATTATTACATGTTCGCTAGAAAAAAAAGCAAACTTCGTTTCGAAAGAAGGGAACAACGACGACGACACCTCCGAAGCCTCTCTCTCTCTCTCTTCTTATAGGAGGAGGCTATGACTTGTACACATACGCAACCAGTGAAAACTCGCTTCGACCGTCTGCTCCTTAGTAAGCAAACTCCAATATTACAGCAAAGATCATTTACATCATCACAAAATACATTTTCTGCATAACAATTCTTTTAACACGAAGAAATATTCTAGTCCTCTTCCATTTCGTGTTCGACAATTTGCACTGTTATTATTTTTAGTTTTTTTTTTTTTTTTATAATATACACCAAGAAACGAGTGCTAAAGAAAGAGCAAACTTCCAATATGTTGTTATATACGAAACCAAGAAAAAAACAAAAACAATCTGAATGAAACGTGATAGCAAAGGAGGAGGAGGAGCGCGTTTATGAATGATGCATGCACAGGTTGGTTGGTTGGTTGGTTTACTCTATTCGCCGTATCTCAATAAACCAACAACCACCTGATCGAAAGAAAACCCCGAACAAAACGAACATAGAAAACACACGAACAGGTGGGTTCCCCTGTCTCTACCGTGGTGATGTAAAAACGAAAAGAGAGGGGCTCGAGATGCTACAAGAAACGACCGGCGATACGATAATGACGTCACTACTACACTGCCATTGTTCTACTACTTATTCTGTGCCCCAAACTGTGACGAAACCTCGTCATCATTAAGAGTCACAACGTAATATTAGGATGGTCATAATAACAAAAACAGCAAAGAGAAGTGGATAGAAATAAAACAGAATTATTAACAAGTGTTTATATTAGAAAAAAATAAGCTAACCTCCTCCTCCTCCCTCTATAAATCTAATATAAACCTCACACTAAATTCACACATTTTGTGCAAATGTGTATCACTTTTAAAATCTTCTAAAATGTTTAGCACAAACGTAATAATAATAACAATATGTGACAACAACGTTCTCCTACAGTTCCGTAAAACATCTTCTTCCCCCCCCCTTTTTCGATGGGTCTCTCGTCGGATCGTGTGGCGCCATCAAGTGAAGACTAACTGAACTACACATTCTGTCTTTCTATTCCATATAAACCGTGACGACAGACACGAATATATTAACATTTTAAAAGAACGAATGCTAATTTCGATAACAAACTATACAAAAAAAAAAGGAAGACGACGTTACAAAAATATAGAACACAAGTGAAACGTACCAAAAGGAAGTACGTCACACAGATGGCCTTTTTACTACCCTCGCGCTGTTGCTTACGAGCGTTATTTATGCGTTTTCCTTCATTTTTACGGACAAACTATAACGGTTTAGTGCCACGTGAACGAGAGAGAGAGAGAGAGATAAGAACCACATCACTGCCGGCCATATTCGACTTTATCCCCCTCTCCCTCTTATTTTAAAACACACACACAGGACCTGTTGAAATCCCTCCTTTCTTCTACCCTCCCCCTCTTTTACTAGTAATAGGTCTTATACAAAAAATATAACAGACTTACCAAATTTAAGACAGTTCATATCGGACATATTCCAGCGGAAGTTTTTTTTTTTACTTCTTTTTCACTAACCTAACTGAACGCCCGTTGAAACACACGTAAAGTTATACACAGAACAATGTTATTGTTGCGTTTGTTTTACAGTATCCACAACCATATAAAGTGACGATGGTGGTAATAACATCCATGCACTATGTAATACCGTCCAGTCACAATGACTGTGACTGGGTCTTTGACCTACTAGTGGTTGGGGTAACGTACGTTTAGTGCTGCCATCCGACGGCACTGATGAACAACAACGTCGTCACTCGAGCGTTCCTTGTGACTCACTCACTACTGAAACACCCTCACCCTGTACGTACCATGAGTGACCGTCGTACCGGTAAAGTGATAATGATAAAGGGGAGGAGGAGGAGGATAAAGGGGCTAATATGGTAAGGGGAGGTTAGAGGGCAAACAGTCCAATAATTATTAGAAACCGAGTAAACTTTAAAAAGTCCAATGGTAATTAAATAAGAGGAAAAAATATACAAAAAATAATAATCTGAGATGTTCTAAGGGTTTTTTTTGCTTATTTGTACAACAATTAAAAAAAAGACGGAAAATTATTTTAGTCTTTTTATGTTGAATGAATGATAAGCAAAATATAGAATCGACGATTTTATTTTTTTTTTAAAAAAGGGAACGTTATATAATTAGAATATTGAGAAAATAAAAGAAGCCGTTTAAATTTCGTTTGCAGCAATTCTTGTTTCATTGTATTTTTACACACATTTTGAAGAAACCTTTTCAAAGAAATTCTAGGTCAACTGTTGCCAAGAGAGAACACAACCTAATGGGGGGAGAGAAAGAACGCCGCCGCCGCCGACCGTCGTCACTTTTTCACATTTACGAAGAGAGAGAGAGAAAAAGACGGGCAAAATGAACGAAGAGAAGAGGAGAATTTCTCGGGAATTATTTGGGGGGTCGTCGTCATCAGATTGAAAAATGAATTGAAAGAATCGCCGTCGCCGCCGCCAGAGGGCGACCAAATGGCTCTTCGTTATTAATTTCTATTTATGAAATTTTTGATAAAAAATAAAATTTCCGTAACAAGGTTAGCCTCTTATCGGCATCTATTTTGAAAAATAGAAGAAAAAAATAAAAGTAGAGCAATTTGAAGCAGATTTTTTAAACGCCCCGCCCCCATTGACCCCCCAATTGGAGATGACACTGTTCTTCTAGAAGTCCGGACTAAATAAATATAACCCCCCCCCCCACCTTCATGATCGAATCAGTGCCCTAAAATATTATAACTTACACTGAGTACGTCACTCCAAAGGGTGCATTTCGAGAACTCACTAGAAGAGGTGCGTTCTCAAATGCATCCTATGCGTTCCAACCCCCCCCCCCCCAAATACCCTTTATTTTCTGCTGGTATTTGAAGAGATAGAAAGAGAGAATGAATCTCCCATGGCAACCAAACAAAGTTAATCTAGTTCTACTAGATTAGTTATATATAAGAGAAGAAGAGAAACTCAATAATTCTGTTTCATGTGTATCAAGTAGTAGTAATAATAGTAACAACAACAACGACAACGTAACGAGGTCAAAGCAACAAGAACACACGGTGCTCAGAAAACCCTATGGCTTAATCGCCGCACTGAAATTCATGACCTAAAAACGGTTTGCTCAGAGAATCACAACAAACGTCATTCTCCCAACTTAATATACTAAAATATATACGTATTTTAAGGGCCAATTTCATACATTACTAATTAAGACACGAAACGCCAAATTCCCGCATTCACAAATGCCTAACCGGCACCAAATTACGTATACGCATGCTAATTACTGCATGGTAATTAAGACCCGTTTTCTTATTCTGATGTGTTTTAGAAACTAGAAGGGTAATTTTTCTTAGCAGTAGCAGCTATTTTCATGTTGCTATCTCCTTCAAAATAAGACAAGTTTATTTTTTTAAAAAATATCAAACACATAGAAAATAGACGTCATTTCGACTGAGCCCAATGTACTTTTCTAGTTTCTAAAACACACATTCACGTTGTCTCTTCATTTTTTACCTGAAAGACAGAATAATACGCGATTTGCACTTTAAACCCAACTCAACTTCAAATGGAAACTAAGACACACACAGGTGGAAGAGAGGGAGGGGGGGGGGGAGAGCGCTAACAATAGGAATAAGAATAAAACACACAGAATTCAATGCAAACACATTTTTCCATTCGAATTCAATTATACAAAGGGAGTTTTGAACACACATTTCGAGAGAGAAAGAGGGGGAGGAGTTAGTTGAAGATGAAGACGCCGCCGTCGTCGTCCTTATTTTGACGCGCTGCATCAATTGTGTTGACGTCAGGTGTCTTATTTGATGTTATTTATACTGTACCACATGCATACTAGACTAGAACGACGAGAGAGAGAGAGAAAAAACTAGAAACACCCACACGTGTTATCTAATATTAGTACTGAGAATAAATTAACGCTGAATAATGGCGAAACTCTTAATTGAACGAAGAGAAAAACGGAAACAACGAACCCCTGCGACTCCCATTTTCCTTAAACGTGACGACGTCACGTTTATTCTGAGAAGGTGGAAAAGGGGGGGGGGGTGAACACGTGCAGCCCCCAACCACCTTTAAATCCCTGTAATCATTTTAGATTGGGAGACTTGTGGGGTTGGATTGAGCAACTCTAATGATTCCCCCCCACTTTAATGAAGCTGTGATAAAAGGGGGTGAAATGGAACGACCCTCAACCCCACCCTATACATCTGATTACGTGGCCTAATTAACCATAAAACGCAACATGTCCGAACTGAACTACTTTTACTGAGCCTCCCCCCACCCCACCCAAAAAAAACCCACCCTGAACTTTTCCACATGTTTGATAATTCCTACCTAGACTACAGCAGCCGCAAATACACTAAGTTCAAAGACAGAGAAAGTTGATTTTGAATCTTTCCGGATTGACACCGTAAGAACACTTTACGTTTCCGTACTTAACCGCAAGCATATATCTACACTTCCCTTGGTTATTAGGCTGTGTGTCGCGTGTAAAATGAATAGAAACCAAAACGTGTTTTAGAAACTAGAAGGACAACAACTCCATCCCCTTAAGAGGAGGAAGGAGGCGGCTATTTTCCTGTTTGGATCATTTTCAAAGTCAAACTACACCATTTCAAAAGATATCAACACGAAGTGGATTCAGCTACCCTTCTAGTTTCTTCTTTCTCCTAATTTAAGTAATTAATACTAATTATTCGAAGAATAAAAAGTGTGAAGACACACAGAAAGCAGCCATTGATTGATATATTAATTATCTTCTTCTTACCCGTAATCAAACGAATCAAAGTCGTCCATCAACCAATCCATACTATCCATGACAAAAGTAAAAGAAGAGAAGGTCAAAGGGCAATATCACCGGCCCCTCCCTCCCGCTTTTTCTTCTTCTCCTCCTCCTCCTCCTCCTCCTCCTTATGTCGTTATCCTCCTAATAAATAAAACCTGATGAACACACAAACATTGTCCACATTGTAATAAAATGGCCATCAGTGTCTCTCTTGTCTATCCGTGCTGGCCCAGTCTGTCTACCGATACACAACCAGCGTAAAATACGGTGGTGAAATGTTTTCGAAATCTCATCTGAGGGGTATGTATGGTCATGCCCTAAATCCTATGTGGCCCACATCCGGATGATGATGATGATGATGGGACACACGACGTCATCATAAAACAATACAACTGAACGCCGTTTTTCTTTCGTTATTCACTTGGTTTACAACACGCGAGGAGGAGGAGGAAGGAAATGAAACCCCGAAATATGAATGAAAATCACGAACAGAGAAATCCAAGAAAGAAAATCCAGGTCGAAAAAGCCACTTTCGCAACAACAACTCAAAGCTTCACAACAAACACCAAACAACGAAGACGACGATCATGACTAATTATTAGGTGTTGCGTGGAGTTCCACCTCTTTTTTCTCGGAGAAACACAAAACTCCAGTTGAGTGGCCCACAATTTACAGGAACGGAATGTTGTTGGCACGGATAAAGCCCCGATTCCAAAGAAAACCCCAATCGATATTATTAGTAGGAGGACCATATGGGGGTCTCACAACTACTCACTTCCATAGAGAAGAAGCGGAACAGGAGGAGGAGGAGAAAACTTTCGCGCAAATGTTTGCCGCAATATTATTATCCAAAAAGGAGCGAATAGAAACACAGTTGACGCCACCAAGCATTGACCTAGAATTCTACATAACACAAGAAGAAGGCCAACACCAGGGGGAAACAGCAACAGCAGAAAGAAAAAGAAAAACACGCCGTATTCTTCTTCTTCTTCATGGCGAGAGTACAATTTCGGCGGCGGGCGGCTTCAGTCGTCCAATCAACAAAGGAGGAAGGCGTGCCTTCCCCTCCCTCCCGGTGTCATCTGTGCGCTTGAAAACGTAATTCTCTCTCTCTCTCTCTTTTTTCTTAGTCTTCGTTTATGGGAACTACTTTAATTTAATGCAACCTCAATTCCCCATCAGAGCCACAACAAATGGTTAGTTGTTAAGCGATTACCTTTTCCTGGAGTTTTTTAACAGTTATCTCAATTTTAGTCGAGTAAACAACTTCCAATGCAAGAAATACAAAAACCACCTCCTCTATCTTCCCACCCACTGTCTCATGCAGGCCACTTTTCATGTTTCCAGTCAATTAGTTGACAAGGCGACACAACACACCGTCATTTATCGATATTAACAAACACGTCGTATTAAGCGTAATTGGGACCCCGAGACCACTTCGATTTGACGAAGAAGGCATCACGAATGTCACACGTTCCAACATAGTTAGGCCCCAACATAAGATAATCATTGTGACGTCAGATTTAGCACTGTGTCTGTTAAAAAAGGGGGGGGCGGGGCAATAATAAAAGTACACAGAAAACCTTTTGTTTGAAACTGTTGAGAACTTTTGCGCCAACATCTTCTTTTGTCGATTAGACAAAATCAGACACAATTGTTAAACGTGTCAACCTCCCTGACGTCATACAAGCCTTGATCTTACGGCTAGGCAACTACAGAAAGGAAATGTTGGGAAAACAGTACATGGGATTCTGTGTTAAAATTGACATATGAAAACGATAAACATCGTGTGGAACCGGCCTAAACGATGTTCCAAAATGCACATTATGCAATTTCAGCAATAAGTAAAATCTTAAGACCATTACATATATTATAGCGGTGTCCATGGACTTACTAGTGTTGACAGCAGCGCTACTTTAGTGGGAAAAGGTTGTACTATAATTACGGGCAGTTTTTATTGCTCTCTGGTCGTCAGACACCAATAAATACTGTCCCGGGGAGGGGGTGCAACGGTCACCAGAAGGCGCTGTTGTCGTTTCACCAGGTTATACGAGAAATCCGTCGCCATTCAATACATTCCAAGATGCCAGTCGAGGAGAGTAATGGTCTAATTTAAAATCAAAGGACACTGGAATGGGTCACATAACACCGTAGAGAACCTCCTTCAAGAAACTCTCTCCACCACTCTTTAGACCAGATGACTGTCTAACCCTGTCATGACCCCTAAGGTTTTAATGGGGGGGGGGGGGGTAAACATGAGAGAGAAGAGGGTGGGGGTAAACAAGGCATTACCCACCTGGAGCTACCCTTTCATTTCTACTCCAGTTTAAACCATTGTCGTAAGTTGAACCAAAGCAAAGATAAAAAAAAAACCTGAAGAGTCAGAAACCGAAAACCCCCAATAATAGGAGGGAGAAAGGACCCCAATAAATAAATAAAAATAACTGAACTAATGTTAAAAGTTTTTAACAATTTCTTAATTACTTTTTTGTTTCTTTGTTACCTTTTTTTTTTTAAAGAGAATTGAAAAATTCCAAATGGAGGTCACAGTGTGAGTTCAACTGGATCATCACCACCCACTCGGCGGCTCCCGAACCCACCCTCTACCCGGCTCATTAAACAACCTCATTTAAATATTATATATTTAATTGGTCCTCCTCCTTCCCAAATAATCTCCTGATTAATATAGGTAACTTTACATCATCATTGCAATAAGTGGGACGATGGTTTCATTCGTCCCATAATTCCTACCTCCTACAATAAAACAACTGGCAATTTAAGTTAACTGGATATAATTTATTGGGGGGGGGGGGAGTGTACAGTATATGGGTTACTCAGGGGATCCCCATTCCTTCCTCTCTTCTGATCGAAAAATGTATTTTTTTTTAAATTTATGTCTAATCCCATTTGATGTAATTGTTCATTATGCAAAATGGACAAATACATCTTCCATTTTCAGGTGATCTGTTTTCCAACCCACCTGAGATCTAAAATGTCCTCCTCCTCCTCCTCCACGTCCAAACTAAGTTCCAAAAAGAGAATTTCCCAAAGAATTGTCCCAAAGTGTGACAAATACATTTTGAAACCCAACTCCCCCAACCCACCCTTACATAATGGGGGGTCAGAGGGATTACATTTTAAGACCGCCCCCCCCCCCCCCTTTACCCTTCTTCTCAATTTCAAAGGTGGACGTCTTCATCAAACTTTCATGTAAGACACCTGTGATATGAGACAGAGAGAGATTCAAACTCCACAAACGCCCAGAGAAACATGCCGTCTTCGGCCTTTCTTCTTCAGTTATTTCTAATTGTGTCTGCTGGTCACTCTCTTGTCCTTTCTATCTTTTTTTTTGTCATTTGATGACTGACTAGGTACAAACCTTTGCTCCATTTAGCCTAGTTTCACACGATGATACGTGTATTGCGATACACGTGTATACCGGAATAGAAGTCCACATGTGGGTTGGTGTCCATCTTTTGTTTGTCGGCTGAGCTTTACAAAAAAAAGTCGCCGGCGGCGGCGGCCGAGGTTCACAGGATACTCAAAATAAGTATCGCGATACTGTATCCCACTTATATTTTCCAAGGAACACGTATCGCGACTCACATATTTATTACCATTTCTTTCGGAAGTTTCCCACCCTTACCTCACCTCCTCCCCGCTCTGGTCCACATTTGCCTCTGGGTCTACTTACTCTAAACCTAACCCAGTTTTTAAAGGGCTTTAAAAATATAAACTGTTGAATGCGACACAAAATAAATCTCTTTATTATGGATTCCCTCTCAGCCATAAAAAGGAAGGGAAACAACAAAAAAAAAGTAGAAGAGGAAAAAAAGGTGAAAAAAAAAATAAATAATGGGTGAAACACACACACATTGGGTTTGTGTTTCTTCGTTGCCCATAAGTCGCAACAAAAAAAAACGAATTGTGTACCAAAATAGGGTGGTGGTGGTCTTTAAACCCCCCCCCCCCCCCCGCACATTTTACTTCCACCTGACAAGACAAAAAAAACCACCTGGTTTGTAGAAAAGTAACCAAAAGTAGAGAACATGTAGTACCAGGAAATAGCAAGAGATCAAACATTGTACATTTACAAGTGCAACTGACTGTACTAATAACAGATACAGGGTGCTGCTGCTGCTGCTGCCGGTCAGTTCCAACTAAATTACCTCAAACATTGGTCAAAAGTAGTACTGAACTCATGAAATTTCAACAGGAAGTTTCATGTCCAAGTTGATGAGTTTAGCTCTACCGATGACTAAGCCTTGAGCCTATATTTGACTGACCCTAAACGTAAACAACATCAAAATCCACTTTAAGCCATTTCTGCATAAAGTAATTAGTAAATGTGCGAATTTATCAACAGAATTGGTAGTTTTGCACATTGTCTAGTAATTGTGAGATGACAAGTAACCGAGAGAGACAATGAAATTTCAACGAAAAACACAAAAAAAAACGATTAAAAGTGGGTTTACCTTTTTGAAGAAGAAGAAAAAGAAGAGGACGACGACGCCGCCACAGGTGGTGGCCAAAGGTGAACACAAACATTGGACGAAACGAAGAGAGAAAAATCAACGAAAACCAAATTTACAAAAGGAAACGAAAAACTCCGACAACAACGAACGAACGACCTGTGAATTAACGATAAAAGCCAAACGACATTCAATTATTATAAAAAAAAAAATAACAGAGAGAGAGAGAGAGAGAGAGAGAGAGAAAAGCGCGCCAAAACTAGAAACCATCCTTACGGAGGTGCTGCCATCTATCAACTTGAAAATTAACCTAAGATGGTTTTTAAAGCGTCGAACTCTTTCATTATTCGCTCTCTCTCAGGTGCAAAATAAATAAAGAGAAATTAGAAAGTGTTTTAGAAACTAGAAGGGTAACTCAATCACTTACGCTGTACTTTCATGATGATATCTTTCAAAATAAACCTTTTTTCATGGTTGACTGAAAATGGCATAACTTTTTTTTAAATTTTTGTCTATAAAAAGTTTATTTTGAAAGACATCAACATGGAAATACTATTAAGTGCTTACCCTTCTAGTTTCTAAAAAAAAAAAAGATTTTTAGATTTTCTTAATTTTAAAATACAATTCAATTAAATTTGAATTTCAAAAGCACAAAACATATTACAGGCTTTTGTTACAACCCCCCCAACCATATGTGTGTATATTGAAACGTAAGTTTTATTGTTCAGCGGGACACCGGTTTCAGTTGCCCCTCCCTTCCTTCCTTCCTTCCTTCCTCCCTCCTTCGCCAGAGTTAAAAGAAAATACGATTACTTCAACGTTAATACGCTTCAGTTCTATCTCTAATTAAGATTATATTGGGAATATTTTGTGTGTTGCAACATGTGTTGTGGTCGAAGATAAAATAAACCACTTCTAATTTATACTAATTTTGTTCTTTCTTGAATTCGAGTCACCGGCGGGATTCGGGGTCGGATTCGACGAACGAGGGGTTAAGGATAGAAAGCCGTTTTACTTTTTATCCGCGTTTTACTGAATTTTCAGACTGCGATTCTATTCAGCATAAACTGGATAAAAAGTAATATGACTCTGCTGTGAATCTCTTACATGATTGTTTCCTATGTCGTTCCCTTGCAACTTCAAGACGTCGACCGCCACCTAGCGGTAAACAAGCCAATCTAGTACGGCGCCAGAATCGATTTGAATGGATCGATATCGTCACTCACTGAATGAATCGATACGTATCGAATCTAAACTAGCTCAAACAAGATACATATAATTGTATATTATGTGTACCTCTTGGCTCAACCCTTTCTTTCTCACCCTCTCTCCCCCCCCCCACCCTTTTCTCTGGTCCGGACACATTGAAACGAATCAATCCTCGTAGTAAATAATAATACGATCAGACAACGAAATCCCAACAAAACAAGATTCTCTCCCCCCCACCATTAATATAGAGATCCAGTTCCGCAGCGTTCCCCCGCCCCCCCCCCCCGCTCCGCTCCTACCAAACTAAACTGAACACAAACCCCAAAAAAAAACAAGCAAAAGAGAAAAAAAAAAATGAAGAACGGTCGCTTACCCACGCAAACAACCGCGTTTGAGAGACGCGCGCGAACGTTGAAAGAACACTAACACTCGAAAAGAAAACTTCCTCACTTGTATTTTACACTAAACCCTGCTAGTTACATGTTCTCAATAGACGCAAATGTCGCGATGAATGACGATGACGATAATAATAAAACTCCATCGTCGACCGCCGCCATCTTCTTTTTAAAGTTCTTCGAACGGAGAAACAGGGTGACCGAACACAAGACGACCCACTTTCATATTCCCTATATATCAACCACAAAATCCCTATGAAATAAAAATAACACACCAAACCTCATTTTAAAAATAAATCCAACATTTATAATTATTTATATCACATACATTCACAAGAAAGAAAAACCAGGAACAACAAAATAAAAAAACAATATTCATAAGTTTTACACAAAACTTAAAACTGCAAATTAAAATGAGAAGAGAGAGTTTGACAAGAGTTCAATCGCGGATGAGCTTATTATCCTCAAGCCAAAGCAAAACCTTGAGTATGTTCAATGGCCAGAAGCAACTTCTGCCTCAACTGTTCCTTGTTCGTGTACAATGGCAAGTCCAAAAGGTTGAAGCAAGTGTGCGCCACCGGAAGATACTCTTGTCCACCTGCCGTCGGTTGAATCAAGATCTTCACGCTCTTCATTCCAAAGATGGGAATCCTGTCGTAACCGGTCAGAAACAAAAGAAACTTCTTCTTCTGGCCGTGAGACAGTTCGTGAAAGACTTCCCACAGAAGACGGATCGTAGGATGGGAAGCAGAGAACACACCTTTGTATTCGGCATTCCTTTCCAACTCACTCCAGTCATAGTTCTCGTTCCCCACCACCATCGCCATCAACTCCTGAGCATGGAACAGCTGCAGAACGGGTCCTCCACAAACCTTGTGAAAGCCCGCATGGAAGGCACGGTACTGCTTGTCAACGGAAACGTTCAGGAGGAAATCCACGTAACTTTGGACATAGTCGTTACGATTGTCTCTAGTGACGGTCACAGAACTTCCGCCAGGGATCAACTCGTGAACTTGCACCTCACCGAAAGCCTCCGAGCCGATTTCGAACTTGAGCATAAAAACGTCCTCGAAGTCGTCGCCTTCGTAATCGAGCAGGTGTTGCAGGTTCCTCTGTAACGTGGGAGACAGCCCCTTGATGTCCTCCAATCGGATCGGCTCTTCGAGCAACTTCTTATAGAGAGCCACCGGAAAGGGAAGATTGATAATGTTGCCATTATAGATGGCCAGGCCACACAACAGTCCTATTAGATAGAACATGTCTTCTGTCTCGAACGTCTGCTCGTTGAACCAGATGCAGAGGGTCTCGTCGTAACTCTTAAACATCCCATACTTGGGATCGATTACCTCTTTGAGAAGCAACATGAAGAACTCCTTTCGTACTCCTCCCGCGTCCACAGCATCCTCGCCACAAAACACCACCTTGAGAGGCTTCTTCAGATCTCGTGTGTCCAGTTGAATCAGTTGACCGAGGGTCTCCTGAACCAAATTCTCTCTAGAAACGATCAGAACCAGATACGGATTGGTGGGATCGACAGAAACGAAAAGGCTGCAAAGGTTACGACGATCGGCCTCTTCCATCGCATCCTGCATCTGCAGAATGGCGTCCGTCTGAAGAATCAGGGTCTTGGCCTTCGCGTCGAACAGGAAAGGATAATTGCAGAGGAACATGCGATTATTCGCAGAAGGATCACGAGAAGCGTGAAGGACGCCACCGAAATTCAACCAGTTGATGTAATCGAGACGAACGTCCATCACTTCGGTCACTTCGGGAATGTAAAAGTCCTCGTACGGCACCAAACGACCGCAGTCGTTGTTGACCGTATTCAACCTGTCGAGGATACGAGTGGCGACGGAAAGACCCTCGACATCTCCGCGATCCATATGAAAGGCGTCCTTTCGCATCGCATCTAGGATCTGCACAACGCAACTCTTGTAGATGGTGACGAGTCGAAGGAAATCGCTGGGTTCGAGATGACCCCACCAACCGGCCAAAATCTCTCCCGCTTCTGAGCCCAAGTTCAGAATGGCTCTTCCAATCGGAGTGCAGAGAACGCCGTGATGTGTGGGACGATCGAAGAAACTACATTGCAAAATGATGAGATAGACACGAAGAGCCTCGCTGTCCAATGGAGACGAAACCAATTCCGGGATCATCTCCCCTCGGATACATTCCAACATCAGCTCGGTGAGAGACGCTTTTTCGATCTCTCCGACTCTTTTAAAAAACTTCTTCACTCGAGAAAGATCGACGAACGGCTCATCTCGGCTGGCGGCAAGAAAGTTGTCGTCGCCGTTCACGAAAGACGCGTTAACGCACGCAGGAGATCCAAAAACCGTTTCAACGTACCTACGTTCAGATAAGCAAATGAACGAGTAACAAAAAACATCGACGTAAACATCTAAAAAACAAACTAACTCACTCGATCAATTCCTGAGGAGTGAGTTCCGAGTCTGTCACAGCAGCACAACGATCGGCCATTTCGACTTCCATTCTTAAAATACGACCACCCTCTTTGGAGAAATTGCGGAAGTCGTCGACAGTCGTTCGCTCCTTGAAGAATGAAGGTCGTTACTCGTTACGAAATAGAATAGGAGGAGAAACGAAATCTGAATTTCTAACCAAGGTTCCCGTTGCTACAAACGACCGATCGCCACCACTGAAGATCCTTCCGACGACCACGTCCCTTTCGGAATCGTTTATCGGACGCACCTTCTCATCTTCGGACACCACATTTCCGAGAGCGACCCACGGGCCACCGACGACCGCCGGGCTAGACGAATTCTTAGACGAGTTGTTTCCCAATTGTCCGCTCCCACCCTGTCCGAAAGCGTAGATGCGACCGCGTTTCGGTTCGTAAGCCAACGTATGACGCCTGTCAATAAACACACTGGTCAATCAAATAGTCCAGTTTTTGAACTCTAGTTTTAGTCTGTCTTTCAGGCGCAAAACTTGAAAGTAATTTAGAAACTAGAAGGTTATCTCAATCACTAAATGGCACATTTTCATGCTGCTGGTATCTTTCCAAACAAGCTTTTTGTGTCAGTTTGAAAAAAACATTCAGCAGATGATATTTTTAATACTTCTTCTATAATAAGTTTATCTTGGAAGATATCAAACATGAAAATACTATTAAATGATTCAGCTACTTTCATAATTTCTAATTCTTGAAAACCTTCGAAAATCAATTGTTCTTAAGGGGAAAAAGAGACGCACCTCCCACAGCTGATCTGAGTGATGACGTGTCCCATGAGCTCCAGAACCATCCTAGGTAAAATTTCGTTTGCAAGAGAACCATGCCCTAGCTGACCATAAGCACCGGCTCCGAAAGTGAAAACTCCACCGTCTCTAGTCAAGATGACAGTATGGTTCTCTCCACAACAAACGAACCTCGTAGGCTGAGAGCGAAGTGTCATCAGATTGGTTGGGGTGGATCGGTCCCTTTCGTCGTTCACTCCGAGCTGACCGAAAGAGTTGCGGCCCCATCCGTAGACGGCACCGAGACGAGTGACGACAAAACTGTGGTGGCTTCCGCACGCCACTTGCACAATGGGAACATTAGACAGGATGTGCACTACAGTGGGAGTCCACTCCGAATCCATGACGGTGCCAAGACCCAGCTGGCCGTAATTGTTGGAACCCCAAGAGTAAAGTGAACCGTCTGAAAATATAAAAACAAGAACAACGTACAGCAACGAGAGAAGATTGAACTTAAGCGGTCAATCTTAGTCTCTCACCGTCAGTCAATGCCAAACAATGATCGGCTCCGCACGACAATTGAACAACTTTTTTCGTTGCCAAACATTTGACTAATCTGAAAACAAAAAATCACGAAAGAAATTGTGAAAACAGACACACAAACATGAGAAAGAAAAAAAAGATACACCTTGGAGTGCTTCCTTCGTCCTGTGGTGATCGTCCCAGTTGTCCGAGTCCATTGTCGCCCCAACTGTAAACTTCTCCCCATTCAGTGAGGGCCAAAGAATGTCTCGAACCACAAGCGACCTGTCTGATGGCTTGCATCGCAAGACCTTCCACCATTTCGGGTCTCTTGCATGACCTCGAGTGTCCCAATTGTCCGACATCGTTGCTGCCACACGAAAAAACGGTTCCATCCTCGAAAAGGAACAGAGTGTGGTGTTCACCACAGGCAACTACAGAAAACAAACCAAAATCAATCTTATTTTTCGTGAACATCTATTTCAAACTTCTTAGAACGCACCGTGACGAACTTGAGAGGACCTGGCTGCATTTGGGACGTTCAAATGGCGCGGAACAAGGATTTGCTCCTCTTCGATGCCACCCAAACCGAGTTCCCCATTAACCGTGCTACCCCAACAGAACATCGTCGTCTCACAGCCGGACACTTTGACGATCAAAACCGAATCGAATTAAAATAGCAGCAGCACGGATGAGAGAGAAACAACGATCTTGGGAACGGTTAAACTTCCCATAATCATAAAGAAATCTAATACGAAATGCAAAAAAAAAAAAAACAAGTTCAAAGAACAAACTAGAACATTCGAGTCAAGCGAGTGACGATTATTTGGGCCAACGACGTGTTGTCCCCCATCAGCAACCCCCCACACCCCGGGGATCGCTTACCTCCCTTCCACCTCCATCAGAACAATAATAAAAACAACGTAACGTCACAAACACGGCTGTCCTTCGTTGGCACATTCTCGATTTAGCCGTCAGTGTGACGTTTCGTCTATTAAGATATGTGTACTCGACGTCACATCGATGGATAACGAAATGACGTCACAATTCATAAATTATATTAACTTATATCAATGCAACATGACTTCACTCTCGCGAAGCAAAAATAGGTGTACTAAAATGGCGTCATATGTATTAAAATGTACGGGTGAGGTGCAACAATACGTCACGTTTTGTTTTTGATATATGTGCATGTATGGTGTTTCTGCTCGACAGTGCTTTATGCTGCACTTGGACTTTTATGTTCCTCTGCCATATTCCTATTGGGCTGCTAGCTGTAATTAACTAATTATAATTGTCACCCCTCTATTGTTGAATTTCATCGCTTCATTAGCTACGTATTTGCTTCGTTTTATTTCACCACAAGCAAGGTGCTCATGCCCGTCTTACTTCGATAACATCGATCAATATATCGATAAAAGCTGTAAATTAATAGCTAAAAAAAAAGTAGCGCTTGTTGAAAGTTGGCGCGAAAAATGACGTCATTAAAGGGAAGGCTAATAAAAAAAGGACTTAAAGGAGTACATGTACATATAGACTCCAGTTTATAAGGGGCGAAGTGTTTCGTCCTATTATCTAGTTTCCTTGCATAAACGACATTACAAAGAGCGTTGTAATCTAAAATTCATTTAAATATTGTTTTTATATATAGACGCGCTCTCTTTTATGAAAAGCAGTCAAAATAGGGGGACATCTTGTGTCGTCATTGCAGCGTCTTTCAAGCAGGAAAACCCCACCCCATTTCTCTCGACCAATAAGGTATTGTGCACGTTTATATGGCAAGCTGTTTTATTTTTTATTCACTTTTTTTCTCAATGCCACGCATATCCACAATTTTAGAGAATTACACATATCTCTAATTGAATTGCAGATATCTACAATTCAATTACAGATATTAATATGTGGCGCCATCTAGTAATGTATGTTAGCAGCTACATACTCGATTTCATTGAAACCTGTCGGTGAACGGCACTTTAAAGCAGGATTTTGTATCTTTGAAAATATAACAACGTTATGTCAATTGTATTAGAGATAACTCTAATTGAATTAGAGATATCTGTAATTCATTTTGAGATATCCTAAATTGAATTAGAGATATCAAAAACTCTGGTTAAATTTTTGATATCTCGAATGCAATTGCAGATATCACAAATTCAACTAATTATTCATATCTCAAATTCAGTTAGAGATATCAAAAAAAGAACTGAGCTTTTTGATATCTCTAATTCAATTTTGGATATCTCAAATTGAATTACAGATATCTCTAATTCAATTAAAGATATCTCTAATACAATTGGAGATATTTCTAATACATAACGTTGTTATATTTTCAAAGATACAAAATCCTGATGTAAATTGCCATTCACCGGCAGGTGGCAATGAAATCGAGTATGTAGCTGCTAACATACATTACTAGATGGCGCCACATACTGATATCTGTATTTGAATTAGAGATATCTGTAATTGAATTGTAGATATCTGCAATTCAATTAGAGATATGTGTAATTCTCAAAAATTGTGGATATGCGTGGCATTAAGAAAAAAAGCGAATAAAAAATAAAACGGCTTGCCATACGTTTACTTCTTTCTTTACTGGTGCTCCAATTGGGACATTTTGATCACTGTTTGTGCACAGTATTATCAAAGAGCTTCAATTGAAGCTCTTTGGTATTATCACAGAATAAGGAGATATATCTCCTTATTCTGTGGTATTATCGAGCGTGGGTGCACACTGCACAATAATGTTAAACGTGCGCGCAATATTATTGAACATAAATTATTGTGCGAAAATGTCCCAAACGGGCTTCCATAGTGTGAAGCCAGTTTCAAATGCAAACTTATTGACAGGTAAATCAAAATGGCGTCCACTCCATTGAAATACAAGGCGAAAAGAAACCATATTGGATCAACCAGCTAAGTCCTTAGGAATTTATTTTTGGAGACAAAATCCGTTTGCATAAAAGAGATAATTTTTCTTTGTAACTTATTTTTATTCGAACATACAAAGGTAATCTACGTAAAGGCAAGTAAAAGCAATAATATTACAACTGATATCAGGTTTGTTTTTTACCTTTTATACATTTATATAAAAATGCACGCGCCCCAAATTAAATGACACTTTCCCGCTAAAATGGATGCACATGGCCCCTTCTACTACGGTTCTGACTCAATGTTAACATAATAAAAAAAGTGTGTGAGATGCGGATGGAAATTAACACATGAAAGCACAAATTAACCTCATCTTCCTAAAACCTCTTCCCCATCTGATCTGGTGGAACGGCTTTTTAGGAAGATTTGCGACTCGAAGCCAACTTCAAGGCCTGAAAGCAAATGAAAAACAAAACATTAATTAAATGAAGATAGGAAGCCGTATTGAAGAGAAAAAACTCACCCGAACGAGACTGTTATTATGCTTATGCCTCGCAGTGGACGACAACGATGATGATAACCGAACACGCTTTAACGATAAAACAAGACACAAGATTAGAAATTGTTCCAGTACAACAGATGAACCGGCTGACAACACCGAATATAAGACTTACTTTGAACTGCACTTGTGCATCACGTCGCAGTGGAGACGAACTCTCCTCAGGCGAAGTGGATTGAGTGCAGCTGTTAACGTGTATCGGCCAGTGAGCCTCTTGACAAGGGTAATCGCAGTAGCTGGTGTTCCAACAACAGTAGAAATTGGCTTCTTTGCCACACAGAGCGCACCACTGCTTCCTCTTCGTCTCTGAAACAGCTTTCGCTTTGGCCAACTCGCACTGACGCCTCACTTGAGCAATGCGACGTTCCGTGTCGGCTTCGACGCTGTTTCGCATCTCCATCAGGACGAGGTCGTTGTTGTGTTTCGTTTCGGCCATTTCTTGACGGTGTTGCCACTTCAACTTCTCGATCTCAAACTCCAACTTCCTGATAGTCACTCGGTCGGCGAAAGAAGACGAATTTCGAGACGTCTTCTTAGTCAGATCTCGAAACATCTCCTCCATGGTGGCGTGCATGAATTCCGTCATCTATTAATGCAGACAAACTCCTCTTTACTGAGCCATCAGAGAAAAGAATACAAGAAAGATGATGTTGTGGCTCTTCGTGCTTACCTTTTTGGAATATTTGCCTACACCGACCCCCTCGTAAATCGATGGAGATCGAACTCTAATCTCAACTCGAGACTTATGCCCGACCACCGACGAGGAAGAAGAAGCACAAGAAGGCGCCTTTCCAAAAGACTCTTTCTGTAACATTCATATTTTACAAGTTACAAAAATGCGCTTCCAGAACTCTGGACACTAAAGACCGAGTCTTGCAGGATTCGATAAATATCATTACGCCCTATATACGTTTTTTGTAAAATTTGAACGCAAAAAACGTCAATAGAAGTTTTAGAAACAAGATTATGAAAAAATTGAAATTGTTTTCAAAAGTAGAATGATAAAAGATTATGCTAAAAGTGCCATCTGGTGGACGAAAACAAAATGAATATCTATTCAGCCGCCTTAAGTGTAGTGTTCATTTACACTTTTAGTTTCAAACACACTTTTTCAAATTTTCCACCACTGAAACGCAGAAATGCAATTCCCTCATTCTAATTCAGTTACATATTTGGCAAAAGGAATCTTATAAAAGTCAACCTTAGGTAACTCATCACCATCCTCGACATCCATTTTAAAATTATCGTCACAGTCATCTTCGTCTTCTGCGTTCACGTCGGTGCCAAAAGCGCCCACCTTCTCGAATTCATCCCCTTTGCAGAAAAAAAAACACGCATTAATAACGTACGCACAAAAAAAGAGGAGCCAAATCGAACGTCCATCTAACCGGATCTCTCCTCTTCGACCAAACTACTTCGACTAAGTAGAGAAGCCGCTCTAGATTTATCTCCTTCCTTCTCCTCCACTGAACGACGGTTAGATCCATTCATATCTCTGAATAAACCGACGTTTCTGTTAGAAGTGCTTGTTGCTTCGCACGTTAGAATCGATTCGTCGTTGTTGTGGTTCTCACTCGCGACCGAACACGTTCCCTTGGCTTTGATCTTCTCGATGGTGTTCTCGAGATTCTTCACATTCACTTCCCAAGGCGTCTTTGCATTTGTTGTCTGCTCCTTCGTTTGAAACTCTTTCGAATCTTCACCATCTAGTCGCCTCTCTCCTTCGTCTTGCGAATTCTTCGCCCCCTCCTCTCGCGTCAGAAGGAATCGTTCGAGGCGCGAAGGATTCTCGAGCTAAAAACAACGAGTCGTTACAGGAAAATGGCACTTTAGTAACCCTTCAAAAGTGCAGCTTACCTTTGGAAGCATATTCTGAAGATGGGTCAAAACGTCTTTGGCCTGAAATCGCGTCTTAGGCGGAGCGTATTGAAATTCGCCGAACTTTTCTTTAAGTTTTCTTACGTGTTGTTCCAATTCTTCCATGGATTGTTCGAAAACCCTCTTCTTGTTTCGCAGAGGAGTCGGAATGCTCTTAGATAAAAGGTAACACTGGCCCACTGGAATCCAGGCCCTGTCGTGTGCACCGAAAAAACGTACATCCACCGAACCGGATACAATCTTCATAGCCTTTTAAAAAATAAACACATTCGTTCAACGGTCGTTAGGTTTTTCAATGAGAAGATCTGACCTTTCCAGGCCAGAATGGAAATCCTTTCAATTTAGCCCAGACCAAAAGATGGGGAAGATTCTATAAAGACGACAAGTTAGAAATGAATGAAATTTACTCCAGGATGCATGACTTGGAGGGGTTTCAGCTGCTTCAGCTTACACAAGTCTCTTGAAACCAATTTTCCCTCTTTGTGTGCGCATTGTGGTAGCAATCGGGACAAACTTCGATCTCGGCCATTTCCTGTTGACACACTTTAATGATGGTTTTTGCCACCGATGTCAACTTGTGCTGAAAACCATTGTAGATGATACAATTGTGAAGGATCCACTTGGCATCAACGACAAACGATTCCGTCGATCCGTACATCCGCTGCTTGATGTTTTTCTCTAAAGTGCTCATGTCGACCGGATGAATCACAAAGTTGGAATACGAGGGGAACTCGTCCAGAGGAACGGGACGAAGAAATTCCTCGGGCTACGATCGAGATTTTAAAAAAAACGAGACCACAAATGATTCTCGTGCAGATCGATCCGATCGAAGCCGTAACTTACACACTGAATCTTCATCCTGGAAAGAGCAAACTTGAGAAGAGTGCAAAGCTGGTCGAGATCTAACAGATGCATGGCCGGAGAACGAGTATCCGTATTCTCGGCCCCGAGCACCAGTTCACACTCGGGACACACCCAGTCCCCTTCACCTACAGCAGCGAGACCGGTGCAGCGTAGATGATACGACCGTGGACAAACATCGCAGCAAACGAGGACTCCTTCCTTGTGACACGTCCAACAGTAACTGTCGCTATTCGGCTTCGTTGAGACATTTGAGGCCAAGGTTTCGGTGGACGACGGGGACTTCGTGTTGGATCTTCGTCGAGTCGTCTTCATTCCCGCCACCCTTTTAGAATCTTCGGTGTTGTACGGGCCCCTCTTTCTCTTTTTTCTCGGTTCCATTCCTTTAACCTCTTCTTCTGTTTTGGTCTTACTGGGACCCTCCACTTCATCACAACCTGCGCTTTAAACAGCTTATTAATAAAGGGAGGTATTCGAGAACGAGAAACCCACCTTTGTTGTTGTTGTTGGTGATTGTTGTCATGGCTTCTTCAACGACGACAGGTAAACTGTGGTCCTTCTTCTCTTCCACCTCCATCAACTGTTCTCCTTCTTGCTTTTACCACGATTTACGACTTTGAGATTCTCCTTGTTTATCCAAAAACTTACCACTTATGCAGTCACTTGTGGGATATTAAGAAATATACGACGTACCGTAAGGCGCGACTCACGAGCAACAAATATCAAGTTAGAACTTAGATGACAATAATGATGTCTCTGTAAAAGAACGCAAACGATGGCATCTGTAGAAAATCCATGGGCCGAATTGGCGATGACGTAATAGTTGTCATTCGGTTGCAAGAAACAATTCCGAAAAAAAAAATCACGAGAATGTTTCGATGAGCAAATCAATCAGAGAAGAGCCGACGGACGGAATCGGCGGCGGTGGTTGCAGCGCCGCCGTGGCGTAGACAGACAACAACAGAAGGGAAATAGGTTTTCTGGTATTTCTATGGAAGATCAGCCGATCAGCCACGCTAGCGCAAGGGTTGTAGAGAATGTAAAGGTGTGCTCATATCGCAAGGAAGCGAGATTAGAGGGACGCCATACTGAAACGTCACAAAACTATGGTATTTCTATTTATTTACTCTTCGCTCTTATTGAAAGCAATGGCTTTCTGTTTGACTTGCGTTAAATTTCTCTTTTTTTAAATATGTTTATAGCTTTTAATGTGTTAGTTGTTTGATATGTGAATTAAACAAATATTAATATAAACAATTTTATAACAATAAATAACATTAAAATATGTAATAAATAATGAAATTGAGGTACTGTATGTTGTATTAAAATTTATAATAAATTATATTATACTAATAACATTATTATTATAGGCTTGTATTATCATTATAATATTAATATTAAATATATACTGTATAATATAACAAAAAATGTTAATAGAAAATATATGTTAAGTTGTGTTATATGTGAATAAGAAATATTGTAATAAACTATTGTTATAATACATTATAATAGTTTAAGAAATATTCTGTAATGAAAAAAATTAATAGAAACCATTTGGTGTTTTTTTACAACTTAAAAACATTTCAAAACACAGATTTTCAACTTACATAACATTGACTGCAATGGTCTGGTATAACAACCTGCAGAGTAACATGATGTCACAGTGCCGTTCCAGGGGGCCTTTTCTATTGGCTGATAATAATGAACGCACCTTACCGTGATGTTAGCGGCCCTTTTATATTTTGCTGGTACTGTTACGCTAGCTAGTATTTCACTTTGCCATTAATAAAAACGCGCGCAAAATTGTATTTTAATTAAAAACGTTTTATTTTAATTTGTTCTCCTCCTCCTCCTAAAACTCATATACATAATTTAATAATTTAATTAATACACATCAATTGAAATTTATAATTTTTTAACAGATTTTCTATCGTAATTCCAATGCTATATCCTATATAAATATAATTAATTAGAAGGTAATTAAGACGACGATAACAAAACAGCAAAATCTATTAAGGTGCGACTATTGGCTGAATGAGTCCCGTCTCCAGAGCCTCTCTCTCCAGTTCCACAAGTTGCCTAACAGTAACGATAAGGAATCCATTAACATGCAAAATGATCGGCACGTGACACACACACACTGGCAAATCGACCCGTTTCGCCTCACAATACAGACCTTCTTAGTCTGGTGACGCGAGTCCGGACCTCCTTGTCCCTCTCCTTGATCTCCATCATCGTCTTCCAAGCACGTCCCTGAGACGACTGATCCATGACCCAGCGTAGAAATAAACCAGACCACAGGTTCTGTTAAAACAACGATCCAGGGATCGATTAAGGTCGTCGTTTGAGGGACGCAATTCGAAAGAGATTCCGAACCAAACTCATCGGTGCGACCGAAGGCCAAACCACGCTCGCATTTGGTTCGTACAGAGGATTGAGGTACGATTGCAACACCTCCGGACGGTTTATGAACGACCACAACGACACCGTCTTTGCAGACAGGTTCAACTCCTTCCGATCTCGTTCACAGTTGCCCAAAAAAGTTCCTGAAAAATATACGTCGTTCAATCGGTTTCGAAGACTAAGGTGAAAAAGGGGAAACAGAATCACTTACCGTACTGAGACGAGTACGAATGTTCGAACAACATGACTAGAAAATGTTCATTGAATTCAAAAGAACACGGAAATTGCTGATAGACCTTGTTCATTAGAAAACAAAAATTGTTCAGATTTTCAAAAATAAAACCTCCACTGAAAAGACGTATAACGACCGATTACCTGCCAAACACTGTCTAGGAATAAGAGAAAGATTGGCGAATGATTCTTAGTTCGACTGTTCGGATTTGCAAACGCAGATCTTTGACATCGAAGAGCAAACGGATGCCCGGCTTGAAGCCACTCCCTTTCTACGAGCGCCTCGAACCTTATATTTAACAGATCGAGAATACTCTCTGAGTTATTCGAAATATGACAACAAAAAGTAATTTACCCTCTGACTGTCCTACAGTCTGGATCCAGAATGACTTGAGCGAGAGAAGCCACTTGAAGGGTCGTATCCGTTCCCTCGGTCCCGTGGATGAGAACCGAAGCGCCTGAAACGAGAAAAGTAAAAATAGCCAATCGATGAACGACAGGTGAACGCACCTTCTCGGTCGATGCACTGAGCAACGAGACACGCGCAGTTCAGGACGTCCTTCACGTGTGACAGCCAGTTGGAAGATTCCAGTCGAGACAACCACTTGTCAACGCCAACGCCGACGTCCGAACACGCCTCCACCAGTTTGCAAAGAGAGTCCATGAGAACGTGGGGACGGTCGATCGCTTTGTGGACTCTTCGCCACTGAGGATAATGAACTTCCGGCTCAAAGCCACCGCCTGAAAACGGACAGTTAACGTCATAACGGATCAAAATAACAGTTTTTTTAAAAAACCTTTAGCCTTTGCCATCTGCGCCAGATTCTGCGGTCGAGTGTCAACTATGTAGCCTCGTTTTCCGGGTGGAAGAGTGGCGTTGACCAGACGCTCGTCCTCTTTGCAGCGACGTCCGTTCGGTCCGATCATCGGTTGTCCACAGCGCATCACAGAAGCCTTTAGAATAACAAATACCGAACAGATCGTCAAACGAGACAGAGAACGAACTAATACGTGATTGATGAGCCGAACCCCACTGTCGCCGTGATAGTAGCTGAGAACGGGAAAACGGCCGTTGTGACGGAACGAAGACACCGCCAACAAAGTCTCGTCGTCCACGTTCTTCGGAACAACGACGGCTCGTGGATAAGTGGGACACACCGAGAAGTCCTTGTTCACGTAGGTTATCCTCCATTCATCCGTGCGAGTGGCCAGTTTCGCGAACTCCGTTTCCACAGCAAACGCCATCCAACCATCCTCAAGAACATCGAAAGTGGCTCGGTGGAAGAACGGATACGAATAAGAAACGTCGACTACAAGAATAATGAAGATGACTCAATTGGTTAATAAACGCAGACGTGAGAATCATGTCGAATGTATACCTAGGTTAGAAAGGCATTCTAAAGAATGAGTCACGTTGTTACATTCTTCGACGCCGTTCAATTCCAGAGTGAGTGTCTTTAGATCCTTGTATTTGACGGTGATTGAGCCACCGTTCATGTTGGTCACTTTCTTGTCGACCGCATCGATTCCCGAATGCAAAAGCTAGGATGCGAAGAGAAAAGCGCGAGAGGTCAACCTACCAACCCGCGAGACCACCACAACAACAACAATAATACCAAGCCACTGGCTGACTAACCCAAAGCTCTTGGTGCGTCTGTTTTCTCCACGAAAGGATGAGGTGGTGTCCGGTGATGCAGAGGGTCCCGTCCGGTTGCGATGGTCGTCCCGGATAATTTAACACCACCTTATCAATCTTAGGGGTCTTTATTAAGTCAGCAAATTCCATTCTTCCTTAAATTACACACCACTAATTCCTAAATCAAAGTAAATTCACTTATTCTGTCCTCGTCTCGTCTGTAAATTATCAATATCAAAACAAAATGTCAACTTACCGCACATTCCGTTATTCATCGCTTTTTCTCGCAATATGACGTCCGGTCCATATATTTCTATGGTCGTGACGTCATACAGATTAATGACAAGGGCAGATAGATCTTGAAATGAATATATTTATTCCGTTCGGCCGGAAACATAAATGTACGGAAGCCTTAGAAGCTCATGAATAAAATACTTCTTAACATACTATCTCTGACTGAGTACCTCTAAATTTTCTGTCTTATTATCTCTAAAACTTCAGACTGAATATTTCTGAAATTTCAGAGATATTACCACTGAAAATTGAGAAATAGTATGTTAAAAATTATTTCATATAGGAGCCTTTATGGCTTCCGTAGTAATGCAACACGACATCGCATTTGTGAACGTTGCATAAAGCGGGTGTACCAAAATGGCGCCACATTAAAACGTACGAATGAGGCAAGGTTTGTAGAGTAATTAAGGTGTGCTCATACTTTTCAACCAATAGGAAAATCCCCCTGGAACATCTCTGTGACTTCACGAAACTTACAGTTTGGAATATCAGACCATTGTAGTCAATGTTATGTACGTCGAAAATGAGTGTTATGAAATGGTTTTAAGTTGTGAAAAGTATCAAATGTTTTCTACTGATTATTTTTCATTACAGAATATTTATTAAACTATTATCAGACCAAATAACAAATCAATTAGAAATATATAACGCTCATAGAAGGGCGAAGCAAACGAAAAGCTAGTGCTGGCCACACTTGTCTGTATTGAAATATCCTTACAAGTTGGTCATGAGCTTCAAACGAAACATGACGTCAGGGGGTGGACGTTGGAGGTGAATCTCGTACGGTATGGCAAGCTATTTTAGTTTTTATCGGAATTGTACTGGATTTTCAGATTTGAATTTTAGATTTTGGAAATCCAGTAAAATACGGATAAAGCAGTGAGTTTTCGTGAATCTTAGTAAATCTAGTACATGATTTTCTTCAATGTCGGCCCCCCCTTGTCTTATATGCGTTTGTAGCCTCTCCACATTCCATACTCGTTAGTCATCACAGGAGGTTCGTAAGAAACTGGTTCCGTGCATTGCTGAAATGCCCCATTTTGTTATGGCTTTAGGGGCACATCTGTTTTGGCCAATGTAAAAAAAAATCTCATTTCGATCAGATCAGCTTGACTTTTTTATTTTTATTAAATAAAGCAACTTTTAAAAGGCGTCTAGAATAATTAATATTATAGTTATATTGCCGGTTTCAAATTTAACATAAAAAGTTTATTTTTTTTTAACGAGATCCTAATGAAAATATTTTTCTTTCAACAATTTATACTTTTTTTTTTAAAGTAATTTTTTCTCTCTCTCTCTCTCTCTCTCTCTAAACAGGTGGTTTTGAAACGTGAAATGAATTAAAGATTGTAATTGTAATAAAAATGAATGAGTGTTAATGTTAATTTGATTATGAATTAATGAAGAGAAAGAAGGAGGAAATTTGAGTTCATTCGAGTTTAATTCCATTTTCACTTTGTGTTTAGTTGTATATTTTAAAATGTAATTGTGATTTGTGTTTATTTCCACATGGATGAATGTGGCTTAATTCCATTCACAATTCCAGAAAGAGAGAGAGAAGTTACATTTTTAATACACAATTCAATTGTGTGTAGCCTACAACACCGAGTGCCATTAAACATGATTTTTTTTTCTCTAGTTTTTGTCCCACTTTCAAAATTCCACAGATTGAGAGAGAGAGAGAGAGAGAGACTGACTAATGAAAAGTAAAATATGTGATTTATATGGGACACACGTAACACTTTGTATTACCTTCAATGCATTATTGCACCTACTCACTTTTAGATTGAAAGAAACACCAAATGACGACAATTGCTGTGTCTCTAATTGGTTCTCTCTCGGCGCTGGACAAAACTCACTCTCTCTCTCTCTCTCTGGTCAGGTGTGGACAGGTGGTGGTAGTGGTCACTCACTATAGTGGTGGTCATTCCTGGTACTTCTTCCTATATTAATTTATTAATAATAGTAATATAATGGCCGTGTACAGAAGGATTATCGCAGCATCCAACAATTCACGAAATCAAATGAAACGTCACTATTCAGTAGATGATCTAAGAAATAACAACAAACAGAACAGGTAAAATTGCATTTCTAACTTAAATCTAATCCGACATTTATTTTATTTCTTATCTAATTTCATAAAAATTCTCTCTCATTTCTCCTGGATGTGTGTATTTTAAGTTTGACCCACTTTTTACGTATAAACTTCTTCGTAGTAAATTCTTTTAAAAAAAAAAGTAGGTCGCCTCAACTCAACTCTGAACAGAAATTCCGAAAAAGAAAATCAATTTTGTTGCATTCTACCTTTATTTTTAAAAATAATTAATTAATCATCATCTTCTTCTTCTTCTTGGCATTTATTTGCATTTTAGCTCCTTTGTTTCAAATATTAAAACATTTCTCCGTCTTCAGAACGAAGAAAATTATTATAAGAAAATCACGAAAAGTCGAAAATTAAAAAAAAATGGCCGCCAGAAAAAACCAAGATGGCCGCCGTGTACTAGAAATAAATTTAAATCTGAAGTTTTAGCGCCGGAAATAAAAAATCTTGAGTGTGCCCAGCAATTTTTTTTAAATAGAAATTCTTATGTAAACAAACAAATGCGCTTTTCAGTCGCAGAAGCTGGTTAGAGGCTAGAATTCAGTGGTGAAACTAGCATCTGATAGCAGCTGCATTGTAATTAATATAACATTATTAATTACAAATTAAAATGGGATTTGAAAGGGCCCTTTGAAGACTGTCGCCGGGAGGGAACTGCCCCCCTGTAGCTACGTCACTGCAAATGTGTAACTTATTAAGTAAGAGTTTGATGATAGGAGGAGGAGGAGGGAACGGGGCTTTCAGGGGAGGAGAGGCCCGCAGCCCCCCTTTTCCCTATTTTTAAAAAATGTGTTGTGGACGGTGATCGCTAGATGGCAGCACGAGAGCAGTCGTTCGTTAAAAATTAACCCAATTGCGTCGTTTTGACGTCATCATTCGCTCTTTTGCTGCACCTCAACTCTTTTTTCCTAATTGAGAATCACTCTGAGTTTGAAGTGGAGTCTGTGTGTCAGCGAGGAAGTCGGAGTGGCGCGAGATTCGTCCATCCAGGATTGAGTGTCAGTGTGTGTGTTCGCGCCTGTGTTTCTCCCGCCGCCCCCCCCCCACTTGTTGCATTCCAAAAGGCATTTATTTATTTAATGTGCGTTTGATGTGTTGGAGTAATCATCACCTAAATATTAAATATAGGATAACCTCATAAGTGACACTCTTGAGGTGAATAATACTAAAAAATTGTCTTAAATTCTCCCCCTAATCCTAACTTCTTCTGGGGCCACACTGCTCCTCCGCATCCTCACAAATTTATCAAGTGTCTTCTTCTCTTGTCCATTAGTTGCGGTGGTGGTCAAGAGTGTCCGAGCAACGAAATGGTTTCAAGGAGAAAGATCCTGTCCAGGAGCAGAGATGACCTGAACATGGACTACGTGATGGAAGACGAAGAGGATGTCTGGTACCAAAAGGATAAATTATACAGGGTAAGACAACAACCACACTTCACATAATAATTATTATCTTAGATAATTATTTTTGATTAAAAATAGGTAGTATTTGTTTTTATTGTGTTCTTCTTTCTTCTGCTGAAACAATTGAGGATATATTTTTGTCGCAATTTGTGTTTGCACAAATAATAGAGAGAGAGAGAGCGGTGAAGTTAGACCTAAAATCAACAGGGGAGATTAGGTCTGGGAGGGGGGGGGGGTGTAGGCCAACCAACTCGTTTTGGTGCCTCAACAACAAGAACAAAACAACAAAAAGAAATAAAAAGGAGGCCAGAAAAAAATGCTAACGATGTATTTTTCTGGAACAACGTTTGTGCAATGGCTATGGGCAATTCTTTGCTCTAATTACTGCGAGGAGGTTTGAAAATCGCCAGTTGACCTACTTCCGAAGTCTCTTGAAAAGAGAGAGAGAGACACCCTCTCTCTCTCTCTCTATTCTTAAGGGAAGGGGGGGGGGGGTGAAAAGAGAGAACCGATTGTGTTCGAGCGGCGCCTAACACCACCAGTATAGTACCAATACCATAGTGCGCCCGCCACGGCGCCCACCTTCTTTTCTAAGGGATCTCTCTCTGGGTTTTTTTTTGTGGCCCTCGAGTGGCAACCAACAGAGAATGAAGGGAGAGAGATGGATTATTCATTCTTGGCAAGGGCGTTGAGCGCGATTCATTAGACTAGAAAAGAATAAATGCCGATAATGTAAAATAAAAAAGGGGCAACTCCGCACTTTTCATAAAAGAAGAAAAACCACACAAAATTGCAACAAAAGAAAAATTCCAACGCCACCCAATCGTGACTTAACAGCATCTTTGTGTTGGGCTTAGATTACAATACAAAATTATGTCGCGCATCCAACTGGGGTAATTGTCCATTACACGAAGTGAATGTCCATTTCGCGAAATGAACATGCTAAACGCCAAATACACCACCACCTTTGCACCACCAAAATGGGCCCCCCCTCCCTCTCTCCGCAGTCGCGGGGGCTGTGGGTCCCCAGTTACGCCCCTGTCCGGACGAACCTCATAATAATTTGGCAGAAGAAGAATATTAATATATTTTAATGACGAGGAATAGAAAAAAGGATTTGTTAACCAAATCCAATAAGCAATATCTGTGTTACGTCGAGTGCTGTTGAAACCCTGGGCTTCTTTTTTTTCTCCTTATTGAAAGGTCAAACAAACACCTAACCTCCTCCCCCATTTGGAGTCTTATTAAGTGGGATGACAATGAATAGCAGCAGCACACCATAAGAAAGGGGAAGGTGGGTTCGTCAGTGAAGTCACATAAATCATCCTTTTTTTTTGTGGACTCGGGTGATTCACCTCATTGTGACCTTGAGAAACAGGGGTTACAACTCCCCCCCCCAAAAAAAAAAACTATTGTATTCGAGAGGGACTTCGATGATGATGACAACAAGAAACTTTCATTTGCATCGAGGAACTAACATTAAATGTCATAATAATAATAATAACAATAGACGTGTACAGCGATAACAAAAAAAGGAATTTCCCTGTTCATTTGTTTTTTATGATGATGATGATGATGTCCAATACAGTACAACCACACACGTCCGCACCCTCCCCCTCCCCCTCCTCCTCCTCCTCTACAAGGCTCACTAACCATACGGACAGACAGGCTTCCGTCCGATTCCAAACAAACATTCCGAATCTAAGTCTAAGTAACTCCACGCAAAAAAGAAAACCAAATGAGAGAAATCATGTTAGGAACATTCTGTGAAAGTATGCTAGAAACTAGAACGGGCAGCGGAATCACCTAATATACAGAGTGTTTCAAAAGTCTCCCTATTCTAGGGAACATTATGCTTCCTGTGTACGAAGACTTTTGAATCACTCTGTAGTATTTTCATATCTTTTTAAAAATATCGTCTGCTGTTTAAAATTATACAATTATTCCAAATCAACATAAAAACTGAAAAAGTATATTTTAACGCGAAAAATATCCTAAAGTGATTGCGTTACCCGTCTAGTATATAAAAAAATACTCTCCTATTAAAGACCTAAAAGATAGAATAATCCGAATTCTAGCGGTTTATTTAATTGCAGAAAACATCAATGAGAAAACAGAGAAACAAAATGAAAACTAAATTGAAATCAACTAAAGAAGAAGAAGAAAAGGAAGTAACGCAATTTAGGTCATCTTTTGGCCAAAAAACACAACCATCTTTTTATTCGAGGAGGAGATTCACAGACAGGGGAGGAAAACACAAATTAATATAAATAAGTTCATCATCCTGAAATAAAAAACGAAGAAATTATTAATTATTTAAAGTTAGATTTTCTAAAACGGTGGTTTTTTTTTCTTCTTCTCATTCATCTTCAGTCACAATTCCAAACACAATTAACTTCTTGTACAAAAGAAGAATTAATTGTTGAAGCAAAACCAAACACAAACAAAAAAAAAAAGGATAGGAACGGAAATAAAACACGTAATCTTTATTAAAAGTAACATTTGTTCTTCTAATCACCAATGGCCTTTTCGTAGAAATGTCGCCCAATCCATTTCTGGCGTAATTGTCCATTACACGAAATGTATGTCCATTTCGCGTTTTGCATCTGAGGCCAATCTATGTTCGTTTCGTGTAATGCACAATTACACCAAACGGATGAGACATACATAGAATCCAACGGAGTTCTGTTTTCTTTCAAGTGTCCATGACATGAATGACCTCTCATAACTCTTGAATACCTCTCTCTCTCTCTCTCGAGCTGCAATGTAATTTTACATTTTTTTTTACAAATGCAGGGCGCCAGACTTCAACCATATTTATATATTGCATTGCAAACAGGGTATATATATATACCTGTTTGCAATGCGCGTCTGTTATCGTATTAAAACTAAACCAGTCCTGCGTTTAGAAGAAGAATGAAAAGAAGAAAAAAGTAACTGGCCTTGGGTTGAAAGTTGAAACATTCTTTTCTAACAAGTTCCTATGTTTAATTGGACAAAACTACGTGTATCTCTTGAAAGGAGAAAAATAGACACAAACACACTTTGCCTAGGCTAATTTAGGTTAAATGGACCTTTCGGTGTTCAAAATACAATATCAAAATGAGAGAGTGAGAGGCAAACGAATTTAGCTGACAGTTGAAAACACGAAACCCAACTGGAATTAAAAAAGAGAGAAACCATTTTTTTTTGTAAAAAGAAAACCTGAGAGAATTGAAAACTGGCCATTCACTTTAATATTAGTAAAGCCGAGGGGGGGGGGGTCTCCTATATATATATATAATGAGTCTAATGACTGTTATAATTTAGATAACTGTTGAATGATGATGATGATGATGATGATGCACCCAACAACGATGAAAATTACACAAAAATGAACCAACGAACCGAACCGGTTTCTCTCCCTTTCTTCATTTTAGCATCTTTTCTTTGAAAATGAAGAAGAAGCCAAAATCTTTTAACCCCCACCCCCTCCCCCCTTTTCTCCCTGATCCCTTTCCCTTTTTTTCCCCATAACTGTTGCCATTTCAACTTTCACAACACTTTTTCTTCTCATTTATTTTTTTAGAGGAGGAGGAGGAGAGGAGGAGATGAGAAAATGTTTTTGGTCGAAATTTGTGTCTACAAATTACGCGAAGATCTCCCCTCATATCTAAAACGACATCATTCATAATGGAATATGGAATAATACTGCATAATACACAATTATTGTGTATATTATAAGATGATGATTTCGTGGGGGGGGGGGGGGGGGGGTTATAATAACGAAGGGGATAGGGAATCTCAGAACAATTTAAAACGGGGGGAACTTGAAATTGATGTCTACTTATAAGGATCAACCGAGGGGGGGGGGGGGAGAGAGAAGGATTGAAAGTCGGGATGACAAAAAGTGAATATTTTGTGCTGAGAGCAAATTCCTTTATTAACTGCCGCCTCCAATGTTCAATTTACTCTCATGTGAGAAACAAAACGCTCTGATTCACTTTTTTTTAAAATAATAAAAAAAAGTAACGAAATTGGCCATCATCTTCTGTGGAGTGTGAAATTACAGATCGGATCGGATGTTTATTTATAGAGAAAAAAAAACACCCCACTTCAAATCCATAATAACTTAATAAACTAAAATAGAAAATTGGTTAATTTTTGGTGGGAGGGTAGAAGGGGAGGGGGTTACACACATTGTCAATAATGTTGCCATACTTCTTGTGGATCAAACACAATGAACATTTTATGATTGACGTGTTTGAAATGCCAACGTTGTCATTCACTCAACTCAACTCTTCAAGAAAAAGTTGAACTCCGACCAACTTCTTCCATCCGTCCGTTCAAAGTTGTTCTTCTGAAACTTCCAGAAGAACAACAAAATAGATAGATAGAAAGATAGATAGATAGATAAAGAGAGAGAGAGAGAGAGACCCACTTGGAGAAACCTGTATTTTTCAAATCACATTATATTTAAATGAGACTCACGTCACAAATGATTACATTTTTGGTCAGAAGAATACTTTTTTTTACTTTTCATTTGAAACAAGTATAACTTTAGAGGTTAATGAAGCTAGCCCTAAAGCAGGAGGTTAGGGGAAAGGGGGGGAGGGGATGTCCGAGCCCGGTTGTGTCTCAGTTGGGCAGTGGTGAGGGTCATCGTTCTCTCTCTCTCTCTCATTGTATTTACTTGTAAATTACAAGAAAAACGTGAAAGAGAGATTGAGTGGTCAGGTTATGCATAATAATAAGGCTTTTTACCCCGGCAACAACTGAACCCCAGGGAGAGGAAGAGAGATAGGCAACCCCCCCCCCCCCCTTGAAATCAGTGACTTTTCAGGAGAACAAAAAAAAAATGGGCAAAGTTTGCATCGATAATAAATTCTAAAGAATTTAATAAAAGATGAAAAAAAAGTAGAATTCAATAAAGTGAATCCAACATAATTATCAGAGTATTAATTTGTGTTTATCTGCAAAAGAATCTCGCGAACAGAATTAAAAAGAGATTTAAAACCCAAAGAACGTGATTGAAATGACGCAAATCGACATTTGAAAATCACATGATTTTTTTTTTCTTCATAGAAAATAATAAAATTTCAAGTTGAGATTGAACAATCAATCGAAGGTGAGTCCAACTTGAAACGCGAACCCATTTTGCGATTTAGAAATTTCAAGAAACCCTGAATCAAACTCTCTCTTCCTTCTTCAAGAGTAACAACAACTAACAACACTTTGAACACTAAATTATAAAAATAAAAGCTCAATAAAACTTTTTCTTGTGAATATCTTTCAAAATAAACATTTTACTTTATTTTAAAATCTATCGACGTCAAAATACTATTAAAAGTGTGATTCATTTACCCATTCTAGTTTATAAAACACTTTCAATTTCTGCTTTTCTGAAACTTGGCCAATTAAAATAACATCTCTTGAAAACACTACTTGTCTTTAATTGTTGGTATTAATTAATAATAATAATAATAATAATAATTAAATGATTCAAATTAAAAGGATCACATGCAAGAGGTTTTGGAGAAATGGACTCAAATCGACGACGAAATCTGGGCCAAAGTGATTTGTTTCGAAAGGAACAGGAGAGTGGCCAAGGCGTATGCTCGAGCCCCGGTTCTCACCATCAACGGCTCCGACGACGGATTCGACGGCTACAGGTTAGTAGTGTATCCAGCCATGTATTCACCTCACCTGCTGCTGCTGCTGCGAATAACGAAAAGAGAAAAATATAACCGAATTCCGAATTTGATAGAATCGGACTTCAGGGATTCGATAATCCACTCAGAGATTCCAAGACGGAAGAAGTGAAAAGGAACGTCGGTCATGTGAGTGTCTCTTCATCATTTTAGAATAATTCTAAAAGAAACACAAAAATGGACACCCTTTCATTTACAATAATAATTAATAATCGAGAAAAAAAACTTACAATTAATAAGAAATTAGCAAAGGAGGAGGAGGAGTTAAGTGAGTCGAGTTGAATCCGTGTAACCAGTTTTTGTGTTTCGGTTGAGTTGACCTCGAGGAAATAGGTCGACCGACACACAAATCCAAATTATCATCATTTTATAACCGCGTGTTTGTTTTTTGACATTCCAACATTTTAAGCTAACAATTGGGGGCCAAAAGAAGAACAACTTTTCTTTCTTATTTTTCTTATTTTAATATCACGTTCAAACTTATTTGACAACAACAACTTCAAAAAAAAAAACCCCCCCAAAAAGACTCGAAGCAAAATAAATGCAAATTCCTAATAAGAACCACCGACTGACTTATTAATTTCTTCAAAAGTAACTCTCTCTCTCTCCCTTTTTTAATGAAAAACAAAACAAGAAGAAGAAAAAAAATCCAAATTTAACATAAATCAATAAGACGAACGAAACAAGTTTTGAGATCAGAAGACAAAAACGAATTCCTTAAAAAAAATCCTACTTACATAGATCCATATTTTAATAAAAAAAAAAAAAGGTTTCGTGTTTTTCAGAGCCATTCGAGAAAAGGAATTTTTCAGATAATATGAAAACGAGGACACTGCACCCCCACCACTTGAACACCCTTAACCTCCCATCCCAGGGAAATAGATGCCTTCCAGACATTCTTCTCTTCGTGTCTCTTTCTCTCCTTTGGACCAAAGGAGGGGGGAGGGAGGGAGACAGTTTTAACTCGTTCCTCACCTATATGAGGCTAAATATATATCTCTATTCTGTATCTCCTTTCTATTAACTTTTCCTCTTTAAAAACAAAAGGTGTAAAAGAGAGATTGCAATTAGTGATTAAAACACACAAGGTGCAACGTCACTCTACTCCCCATAATATTAATAATAATAATAATAATAATAATAATAATAATAATAATAATAATAATAATGCAAATTGGACCAAAATGACAGAGCCAAAAATAATAAAGAGAGAAATCACTCCAACTTTCTATTCGTGAATTGAACTGAACTCATTCTTATAATTGATTTTGAAAAACAATCATTTTAATCATTTCAGGGCGTTAAAATTAAGATGGACGACGCTGGAAATATTCTTATCAAACGAATAAGTAAAGCAAATGTTTACGTAAAGGACACTTTCGGACCGGATGACAACAGCATCTCAATGGACGCCCTCAAACTTCCAAACGGAGCTCTCGAAATGGACAAACCCGTCAAAGTAAGCCTTATACACCACTACACCAGTCGTAGGGACTGTGTTTGCGTTGCGTTTATTCAGTGAGTGAAAGCAATGACCTGGAAAGAAGAAGAAGAAAAGAAAAAAAGTACCCCCCCCCCCCCAACCAACCACCTCCCCGAAGGCGTTGTCCAAAATGTAGGCCTAACGAATTAGTTGCTCGCTACATATTTCTGAAAAGAGGCGAAACAGAATATTCATAGAGGAGGAGGAGGGGAAGTGGGTGGCAAATACACACCATCATTGAAAGGATTAAGTGTCGCAGCTCCCGGCCCCAACCCCTTCCTAACTGAAAACTGTTGTTGTTGGGTTCAATTCCCTTTTGTAATAGAAACAGCAGAACCCTGGTAAGAAGGAACTCCAAACATGTTGGAATAATCTCTGAACCCCGACGTCATATCCAATAATGCCGCCCCCCCCAATCCTTTACCTCCTTTTCAATACATGACTATGCAGATTGTTAAAATTTCACGGTTGGGTTTGATATCATGTTAAAAACAGTTGTTCGACATGAAGAAATTTCAACACAACGTTTCGAAGGAACTGAAACGAGCTTATCCAGACAGAAGAAAGTTGGAGTTCCAGTGTATTTCTGCGGTGGCGTTCGTTAAGAACGAGACGGATCTTCTCGACTGTCCGTGTTGGGTCATCATGATCAACATTGTCGCCATGGACATGCTCAAGAGTAAACTTCCACCCGGTAACTTAATTAATCTCTTTCAAACAAGACACGAGAAAGAGTGCCTCGGAATGCGTAACTAACTGGTCGTCGTCATTCTAGTTCAACGAAAGCCATCGCACGAGTTCATCTCCAAGGCCAAGGTGACCGAAGAGGACCCTTACAGCGTGCCCGGAAGTGGGAGCACCTCTTCTTCGCGCGACAGAAGAATGGATCGTCCACCAAAGTTGCCCCCCAGAGACACTAGCATGTCCAGATATCAGATACCTAAAGTAATCTTAACCAACCTTAATTACTAATTGGAAGACCGAAACGAGAACGAATCCTCTTTTTTTATCCAACTTTGCAGCCGGATTATGAGGAACAACAACAACAACTACAACAGCAACAGCAACAACAACACGCGGATGAGAACAAATATCGCATTCCACATCTACAATCGTCCAGGAAAAAGGCTACAAACCTCCCAGGTAATGACAACAGGGGAGAATGATTGGGTTTTTAAAACTGATTTTGGCTCCTCTTTTTTTTTCTTCTCCAGACGACCCCTATTACTGTGGCATGAAGGCCCACATTCCGAACTTTGCCGGCAAAGGGAAATCCCACCCCCACCATCACCAACAGCAACAACCTCTAGTTATGTCGCAACAACCATTGCCCCTCTCCCCTTCGGCCATCGCCATCGCCACAGAGTCTCCTTATGCCAAGACGTGGATGATGGGACCATATCCGATGCATCACCAAACGATCAGGGCGACGGGACACATGTTGAGGCCACCGGAACCCATCTACGACACTGGAATCGGTAAGTTCGACTCATCCTCCTTCCTTCTCTTCCTTCGATGACGACGACGACGGAAAAGAGAGGAGGAGGAGGAGGAGGGAAGAGAGAAAACATGTACGGACACCTACTGAACTAAGGCTTAAAAGACGCAACCAACCACACCTACTATTTGCCTATTAGGCCCACCACCTTCTTGACCACGAGCAACTCCTTCCTACCCTAACCTTAATCCAACCCCACCTTTCTTCATTCTCTCAACCAGTTGCAAATCCAAATCGCTTTCAATCTCATCTCAACTTTTCTTGTTTTCTTCAAGTGTGTTCTTCACCCCCACCCCCTCCTTTATCTCTCATATTACTACTACTCCAGATGAGGAGCAAAACAACAATCGAATCGAAGTTATCGAACCACCGAACACCTTCCATTCCTCCTCCTCCTTTCTGCTGCTGCTGCTGCTGTTTTTCCTTCTTCCGTTTTATTTTTGACTTTTCAAAATATTAAACTTTCGAGTGTTTTTTTGTTTTTAACTCACCTCCAACGACTGTCTTCTCTTCTCTTCAGATTCTGAGTGGGAAAATTTCTGGGATATCGAACCTAGATAGCCTGGGGGTCGGTCTCTCCGACCCTCCTCCACACTATCACTGTTTTAGAATATACTATGGTAAGCACTTTTAGGTTTCCTCTCATTTTAAAAACACACACACACACACTGATCTAATAATACATCTAATATAATAATAATAATCATAATAAAGTTTAATGAGATCGTTATTTTGCGCGGTGTTTTTCGTTAGGTTCCGAATACACGTCAGCAGCTTCAACCGAGGACCACTACTCGCACATTTACGGGAGACTCTCTTTGCCCAGATTCGTGAATAACTTTCGACCACGGACATGTTACGTAGGCGAATGGGAGTGACAAATTAAAAAGAAGACTCCATCGTTTACAATAACACTCATTGTTCTGGTCATTCAAAACAACTATTTTTCGGACGACGACGATGTGTGGGAAGTCAATCGAAGAGGTGGACCTACAATCCAGAACGTCTTTCTTCTTCTTCCTTCCTGTTCACTTTTTCAACAAATCGAGAGAAAAAAGTGAACAAAAACAAACTCTCAAACTGGTCAAGAAAAAAGTAGCTCAAATAAATTGTAATCGTAATAATTGTGTTTGTTATGAAGGCCATCATCGCCACTCCGAGTCGGACCTCCGCATAACACCACAATTCATTATTAAACTCCCATAAAGTGCTTCATTTTTTAAAAAAAAAAAGAGCAATGAATGCCATTTGCCTTAGGCCAGTCACTCATTTGTATCTCTATCTATCTATCTATCTATAATAAATATAAATAGGCAGCCAGGAGTAACTTTCTGGGAGCCTTTATTTTTACCCCGCCCCTCCCCACTTCTACGAATACTAATTCAGAAATGTTGTTCCCGGTTCTTTGGAGTGTACATCTGGGGGTTAAGGTTGGTTAGTTGGTTAAGGTCTTTCTTCCTCTGGCGGGGGGTGGGGTGGGGTGGCAGTGCGATAGAAGGACTCTTAGAATACAAGAGACAGTGACTTGGCCTATGAATATATAAGCAAATGATTCATTATTGTTTTGGGGTCCTTCCCCCCCCCCCCAACCCTCCTTTTCCTATAGTTTTCCTGATGGAACGGGGGGGGGGGGGGGGTATTAGATGTCCAGAGTGATAAATGGTATGTGTGATCCTCGGTGTGAAAACAATTTCTATTTTTCTCTCAGTTGTGTAAAAATCTTATGAGAAAAACCAAAACAAAAAAGCATTTTTTAATAATGTCGATTGGGGGTTTTTTTTAATTTGTGCAACTAACAAAACAATCAACTTTGCTTTATACTCAAAAATATTTAAATTGGGAGAAAAGTTTTAAAAAGAAACAATCGAAAGGAATTTTTCTGTTTGTGAAGATAAAAACACTGGTGATGGGGGGAAATCAATTTATGTGGCTCAGATTAATGAGAACTTGTTTTAATTATTATGTCTTTAATTTCCACCCTAAATGGTGCAACCAATAAGGGAGGGTTTTATATATATATATATAAATAAATAATATGTTTTTAAACTCAAACACTTATTTTTGCAAAAAGTTACAAACACAAAATGGAAAGATAAAACTGATTGTGGTCAATTATTATTTTTTTCTCATCTGCTTGTTGTACATTTCAAACAAGAAAATTAAAAACCAGCTGTTACATTATGTCAATTGTCGAATTTCTTCAATTTTCGTTGCAAGTTTCTCTCTCTCTCTCTTTCTGAGAGTCAGAAAAAACAAAACAAATAAAAGGTGTAAATGATAAGAAGAAGAGATAAGAAAGGTGTTAAAAGCCGTGGGTGGAAAAAGGAAGATGGCTCCACCCTTGAAATACACAATGGATGCATTTAAAAAGTAGAAGGAGTCGTCGTCATAACTTGTTAAGGACGAACGGAAGTCACAAGGCCTTGTTTGGTGTTCGGGTGAAACTATAGAACTTTCTAAAATGATAATAATCTTCAGATAGTTAGGTTTAGTTCAACGTTGAAAAATCCAATTGAATCTCCTCCTTTGAATCTCTTTCCTTTACTATACAAGGTCGGACGGACGGGTCTTCTGTGGGGAAACACCAAATTTATACCACATTACACAGAGTTACTTTGTAGAAAAATCGCATCCATTTCTGGTGTAATTGTCCATTACACGAAACGAACATAGATTGGCCTCAGATGCAAAACGCGAAATGGACATACATTTCGTGTAATGGACAATTACACCAGAAATGGATGCGACGTAAATATCATATTTGAAAGATAAATTAATATCCTACGCCTTTAGAGAAAAATAATAATAAAATGACAAGGAAGAAGAGGCTTAAAGAAGAAAAAGAAACCTTGTTCTTGGCAATGAATGAAAAAAAAATGATTGAAAACCTTGGAAGAGAAGAACAAGAAGAAGTTTTAATAAAAAACCATGTTGTTGTATTATTATTTAATCCTATGAAATCATATATTTCATAGTAATTCTGAAATTGAAACAACGATGACACTCGAAACAATATTAACTAAGGTTCTTGAGAAACACGCACACAGGAACCACTTCTGGTGGTCGATTTCGACTACAAAATCAAGCTGCAAAGGGTTACAATGGAAAGAAGGTTCGACGTGGTTCCTGTGTGTTCCAACCCTTAGATTCATTCATCTATCCTTGCGTTGAATGCGTGTGTGTCTGTGGGAATACATACTGTACGGTGAGAAGAAATCAGATCTATTGTAATTTTGTGAGGACCCGTTAATTGGCTGACAATCTGTTTAAAGCTTAATTATGGGCGAACAATTAACCCAAAATTTTGTGGTTAGAAAAAATAAAGGGAATGAACAAACAATAACCTCCTCGTTCTCCTCATATTCCTCACCCCCCCCCCCCCCCCCCCTTTCTATCTCCGTGCAATTAGGTCAAGGAAAATATCCGATTTAGAAAATTCAAACAAAGTAGGAAGTCTTTCAATTGCTAACTTATATACAAATTATTATTATGAATAAAAGAACAAAAAAGGGAAAGAAAATACCCCTAATAATAATAATAATACTACTATTGTGTAAAAAAAAACAATTGATGAGTTGAATTGTCCTTTTTAGTCTTTAATACACTTCAGGACATAGAAGGACACGATCTGAGGCCCTTCATACACAGACCACTTTTCGACTTCAAAACGCCGAAACCAACCACTTTGATTGAGTCTTTCCATAGAAAATACATTACAACCACATTGTGAAGTCGACGAGTGGTCCGTGTGTTGTGTTGCAACCCTAACATAGAACCCAGAACAGATTGCAGCATTTGGGCCTATGTTTTCATAAAAGGTGATTGCCCCCCCCCTCCCAACCAACTAACCACACACATTTAAAATCCGAAATTCCCATCAAAAATAGCAAACAAAAAGGAGAGTTGTTATGTGTAGTAATAAAAGTGAGGGAAATGAAACTGCAACACATAACAAAAAGTAAAGGAAATGTTAACTTATGCAAATGAAGCAGGAAAGTGAAACACATTGCATTTTAAAGATCTCTAATAAAATTTAAATAAACAAACAGGGAGGGGAGAAAGGGTCCATTGACGCCACAATCCTTCATCACCTGTTCGTCAACAGGGTGTGGATCCATCCTGTCACGGGATGTTTTTTTTTTCTTTTCTTATTGCACTCACCTTATACCCCCCCGCCTAATCCTATCTTCTCTCACCTGAACCTCATCGCCTCACCTGACAACGAATCTTTTTCTTGAGAAAAAGAAGTCAATTCCAATCCACGTTACTATAATTATTATTGCTGACTGTGTAGTGTGTTTGGGGGGTGAGGGGCCTAAATAATAATATATAATAATCGGCCTTGCCATCTGCTTGGCTCCGGGCAAGGGCAACTTTCCACCCTCAACACAAACCCCCTTTTGAAAGTTAACAACAGAAAAAGTGGACTTTCTACAAAAAGAGAAAGAAAATGTTGTTTTTGTGTGGACAAGTGGAATAATAAGAAACCCACTCAAAACTCAAACGAACAGTTTTCGAGTTGAAATGAAAAAAAAAGAGGTGGAATTAATCTACTGTAAACCTACAGTAAAAAATAAAACTCTCAAAATGAAATTTACTGAGCAACAGAATGTTTAGAAAAATCCCATTACATTAAAGTCTTATCTTGAAAAGTTAGAATACCAAAAAAAAAAAAAATGACCAACGCCTTTTTCGTAGACATTGAAATGGTTCCCATAAACAAAAAAGTTGGCCCTGCCCCGCCTTTCGTACGGATTTATTTGAGCCATTTGCAAGGCTAACAACAACCATTCTATGCTGTCCCTTGTAGCAAAATACAAAACTAAAAACGGATTAAAGTTAATTGAAACAAAATACAGATCTCAAGAGACACAAAGAAAGGGGAAAGAAAAAAAAAGACCTTGCTTAAATTTGCAAACAAAATTCCTAACTGTACAACACATTTTTTATTATTATTAATAATACAGTTATTACAGTTTCATGTCAACTTCATCTCAAGGAAAACTACTTTAACCCCAATGTGTGCGTGTGTTTCCAAGGACAAAACTGACCGAAACACCGCAAGAAATCTAAATCAAAGCAATGGACCTCAGGTGAAAAAGTGACCGTCCAACGCAAACTGACCGTGATAAAACACATAAATTTGCTCATTAAATTGTCAATCACTGATCGAACACACCGATTGGAAACTACATTTCTCATTCATTGTTGGCACTGGTCCTCATAGCCCTCCTCCCACCACCTCCTCCTTCTTCTTCCTAAATTACAAGAACTCACTAGAGGCCTTCAACGTCCACCAAAAGTGTCACTCAAGACCCTTTCGACACACAATTGACGTCAATGCATTTTTGTTGCTATCTCTTGTGTAGCTCTCTCAAGTTGGCCACAAATTCAACAAAATAGAAAAACATGGGGGGAAACCTGCCTCGCCTAAGTCTCACATTCTTCCCCCCCCCCCACCAAAAAAACACCCCCTCTACTTAAAAAATGTACCATTATGAATTTTTTGCAATTCACTCTGAAAATCCTCATTATCTGCCAGAACCGTTTTTACATAATTACAGTTAGCATAGGGTCTCCGTCCACCAAAACGTTTCAATAAATGCAAAGCTAATTGCATCGAGGTAGTAGTTCGAATTATGAATCAAACAAAAAAATCAACGCAGCCTCTTTGAAACACCACCCACAAATGGACAAGGTCGTTGGACAAGGACGTCATTCCGAATATATTTCAGTTTTTTTAAAGAAAAAATCTATACCGCTAGAGAGCAAAAAAAAACCAGGCGCCATTAACTTTTATATAACCGTAGGGTAAAAAAAACTACATCGAAGACGACGACATTCCACCCCCAGCCAACCCCCTTTGAAATCGTACAAAGAGGGATGGATGACACCCACCCCATAAGAAACAAGAACAAGATAATTACAAACTTCTTACCACCACTTTTCCTTTTTATGCAGAAACAAGAAACAATTTTCGGGATGAATCACGAATAAGAGTCCGAGTTGGTGACGTCAAAAGAGGATCCACCCAAAGCTGAGACCAAAGATTCCACTAAAACCAACAAAATAAACAACAAATGAGACGACACACCAAAAGAGTTAAATGTCCTTTGGATCTTCTTGTGAGAAAAAGACGTCACTTAGAACAAACAAAGGGGATTTTTTTAGCGTCGTACATTCTACAGTATTTCTTAATGAATCAAAAGTCAAAGTTAACGCTAACCTCATCAACTTTTGATAGCAAGTTTCATATAAAAAGCTGACGAGTTTACTTCAAAATCATTAAGAAAGTGACTGTGATCCCTAGGGGCTCCTGAAAATAAAACTCATCTAATTTATGGGAAAAGGGTTTGGGTTGGGGGAGAGACAAGTGAGAGTGTAGGCCTTAGGGGGTTTTCCGTTTCGCTGTGAATCCCAAACTAAGAAATATGCAAATAGGTCTTTCTTCCTCCCCATAAAAAACAACCGAAAACGAGTTTGCAATTGCTTCTTTTTCTCCATTAAAGAACAAAAAACAACGAGAAAAAAGTGCAGATTATCTGGAAAAACAAAACAGAAAAACAACTTGAACAGATGGAATTTTAAGGGGAAAAAATCCAAATAGTTGAAGGGACTGGAACAAGCAGAGAAAAAAAAAAGAGCGAAACATTTTGTTTGTTTCCCCAATTTCATTACAATAAATAAAAACGTCAACGCTAATAAATTCAAAACGAACTTTCATAAAAAAAAATGTGAACCACATTCCTAACCACAACAGTCACTTCCGTTTCACCCAGAGAGAGAGAGAGAGAGAGAAAGAGAGTGAAACCCAGCAATGGAATGCCAAAAATTGGGTTCTCAGTCTCACTGTGAAAGCTTGACTCACCGTGGATCAAGAACCTTTGAGACGACGTCCAGCTCGTATTTCGAAGAAGTCCGAAGAGAAATCGCCTGCAACCACTCAACTCCTTTTCGACATCCCGCAAAAACCTCAAACTGAATTTTCGAAAAAAAAAAACCGCAAACAGAAAATGACGTGTCAATAATTTCAATATTTTGGCGAAACTCACTTATTAAATGTCCTCTTTGGGTCGATTCCTTTCCATAAATCGTGGAAGATGACGGCCACGTTCAAAACGTTGCAAATGGCATCGTGAACGACCTTCGTGTTAGGATTCAAGAGACACCGTTCTCGAACGAGTTCGAGGTACCGGGTGTGCTCGTCCATAATGTCCTGAAGATTGGAAGCCTCGTTCCAAGGGGTTCGATCGTTCGTCCCTCCACACAACGACGTCATCAGCCAGTCGTGAAAACTATTCATGAAATGTAGAAGTTTCATCCGTGTGACGTGGATCTCCTTCAAAGAAATCGTAACGTCATCTCTTCCCTCGAGATCTAGACGCCAAGTAAACGTGTCAAACTATAACAAATAACGAGACACCAAACAAACCCACCGGTAAACCTGAGTTCGTCCAAAGCGTATTTGGCCCATTTCACTTGCAAGAGAAAAGTAAAAATGGAATCGTAAACAGCCCACATGGAACGACCAACGACCAGACCGAGAGGCCACCGATTCCGATAGTAAAGACGAATCCCGTCGTAGCAGTTGATCGGACGGACGCAACTGCCATTTACGGCACTCTCATCCAAACGAACTGTAATCCTGAAAACCACAAAATCGTAACGACGTCACTTCATCATGAAGATCTACTCGGAACACTTCGAAGTTTTCTCCGCATGCAATGAAATATCTCGCCTGGAAACATCTCGAGGAGAAAAAGTCAAGAGGACGTCGTCGAGAATTATTCCGAGGTTCATCTCTTCCGACCAAATGACATCACGAGAAATCTTCGCATTAAGTAAAACGATAATGAGTGGAAACGAAAGCGAACGACGTTTGTCGTCAAACCTTTTCGAACACTTGCGAGTAAAAATGAAACAAAACGTCACCCGCCTCCATCAACCAGAAACGCTGTAAAAGTAAAAGAAAAATGGAATCAACTGGTTGCACTATTCTATGTCTATGAGATTTTCGTGCCCTGATTGAAACGAGATCGTCGTTCAGACAATGTTCTTCGTTCAGAATCGCCATCAACATGCTACACGTCTGTCTACAGCGAACGGAAACTTCCTTCGAGAAGCAACAACAAAGAAGAAGTCTCGGCGAACATCCGAAACGAACACCTGGCAACCTAAGACGACAAAAAAAAAACAGAAAAATCAGAACCAAGAATGACGTCATTAAAATGTTTTATGAATGGAGTTTACCGTTTAACGTCGTCATTTCTCGAGGTAACATCAGACGTAACCAAGTAATCGTCAAAGTTTCTGGCTAAAATAGATTTCCAAACAGGACCGAACGTCTTTTCAGGGTTTAGAGCGTCTACGGTTCTGTCCCGACTCTCCTCTACCCTGGTGTCGCTCAACTCGCACTCAACAAGTTGGACGAATGCGTCGTAAAGAGGCTTTAACGACGATCGGCTGCCACACCTGGTCACCTCGGGAAGTTTTCCGAGACAGCGTAACAACTCCATTGACTTCCCCGTCACGAGCAACAAATCTAACATCGGCTCCATGAAAGACGGACATACACACTTGACCAGAACAGCCGAATCCCAGAACTTCTCGTCAAACATCGACACTTCTTCGTTTCTAATATTTGATGAAATAGAAACTCGATTAAAAAACGTTAAACATTAAAACAGAACAAATGCAACCTTGCAATGGGAAATTCTCCATGTTTGTCACGTAAACGCCCAAAAGTAACCCAAGAATCAATGATTTCGAGATACGGACGAACTGTCTTTAGAAACAGCTTCAAAAGAAACGAACTCTGGAACAACGAAATTCACGAATGAGCCATCCTGATCGGAAGTGGATTCGATCGGTTTTTCCTTACGGATTCTATTCCTCTGCCAGAATGGTTAACAACGGCAAGAAACAGTTGTTGCAGCAAACAAGAAACTCTCTCGCACAATGTGATACTACTCTCCATTTCACGATCCAAAACTGTTTCATGAATTCTTGCCAAAACTTCAAAATCTTCGATCCAAGGTTCCAATCGTTCCAGAAGCATCGTCAATGTGAACGTCTCGTCTTCAATCAAACACAAACGAAGGAAACATCGAGACGGAAAAGGCTTTATTTCAAAAAACGGAATTCTCTTTTACATTGTTCGATGACGATCCGTTCCAAATTGCAAACAACTCGGTCAAAATCGAGCAACAGAGAAGACAGAGTGAAAGCGTAAGCCTCGTAAGTTCTACAGAAGAACCGATTTGCTCCTGGCGATGAACGAGGTGTGAAGTCGACGAACTCGTCGACAAAACGCCTCAACTTCAGGAGTGTCACAGAACAGCTAGTTAAGGGGGTCAACAGCTGACGGAGGCATTTCTGACACAAACAAAAACGAACCTGAACAAAGATTCATTTAGGAGCTCAATGACCAAACCTCCGTGAGATGCGATAAAACGACGCCCTCTCGTACTACGAACATGCCATGGATGCAGTCGAACACAAACAATTGGCCCCTTCCTCCGAGCATCCTACAAAAACAAAACCTTAACAAGATTCACGAACAGCAGATTTTCCAACACTAATTGGAATAATCAAGAGTGTTTATAATCGAGTATTTCAGGAACAACATGAAGAGGCACTAAAACGTTTTTTAGAAACTAGAAAAGTAGCTCAATTATTGAATTGTACTTTCGTATCGATATCTTTTAAAACAAGCTTTTTTAAAACGAAAATTAAAAAATATCGTCTGCTTGAGGTTAAGTCCCCTTCAAACTGAAAGAAAAAACTTATTTTAAAAGATATCATCCAGTAAGTGATTAAGCCACTCAGTCTTCTTGTTTTTAAAATACTTCCTAGTTTCTCTTCATCATGCACCCACAATACAGACGAATGACCAAAGACTAAGGAAGATACCAGAGAGCCTCTCTCAAGATTTTTCTTTCTGTCAACTCAAGCGGAACACTCGAAGTCAACCGCAAGATGTTACTTTGCTGGATAAAATCCTCCCTGCAAACAAGAAAGTAGAACGAAGGTCAAATAATCTATTCTAGAAGAAAACGATAAAGAAAGAAAGTGACCATTCAGAACGGAGATTCGATGTACGGTTTCTGCTCAACGAGCGACTACCGGATGAAGCAGAATCTAAAGAGATCCCAACCCAGTAAGGAGATTGAATGTGGCGACACAACCAACCTCTACCAGACAATTCGTTCCTTAAACCACTCTGATGACAAAAAAACAATCAAGATCGCCATTAAATCGGACTCGACCCACAATGAAAGTACATTTTGGTAAGTCTCACGTCCGACTTTTCGCAACTTCTGCTAACCGTTTCACAACATAACACTCCTAATGTGGGAGTTGAGTCTTCTTCTTGATCGTCAGCCACTTCATAGCCTCCTACAAACTTATCATCATCACAGTCGGACCACACCTTCAAAAAATGAACAAGAAACGTCTCGATCGATCGTTCGCGCGTCTTACAGTGTCCCAACTAACGGATAGATTGCTAGACGGCGAAAGCGAAACCTCGTCACGTGGCTCGTCTTCCAGAAGATACGAACGCCAACGAAAGTCGTCCATTTCGTCCTCTACTATTTAAGAAAGAGATCAAATGTCATTTAACGACGTTATGGTCCCAAACGGTTTCTAACCATAGGCGGCCTCACTCTCGTCGATTCGTTGAATCGACACATAACCTCCGTTATTTGCCGTTGGATTATCAGCCAGAAGAATGAGCAAGCAGAGCAAAGAATACTGAACGTCAGTCTGAAACCAAACGAATCGAGGTCGTTAAACGCACAGCAATAATCCGTATATATATAAAAACAATTACATTCACAATGTTCAACTCCTTGAAAACTTCACTCTGAATGAACTTTCGACAATGCGATTCGAGCACTTCCGCCTTCTTCTCCTGCGAATGGATCAAGAACTTGCGGCACAACCTGTTGACAAATAAGCGGGATTAAATCAATAATTAATTCCAAAGACAGCCAAGAATGAGAGCGAGGGACCCATCGACTGATCTCAGAACGGAATGTCGATTGACGTCCAAGAACCTCGAGTAACAGAAGTTTGAAATGACGTAATCGATGCATTGATCGAACGGTTCGTCTCCTTCCTACTCAAACACATACGAAACAAACAATCAATTTCGCTCAGATGATCCAACCCGATCGAATATTACCTTCAGATTTGTTATGCATTCGATCAAACATCTCGAGTCTCTTTCGTATATTTCTTCTAATCCGGGCGCCATCATAGATAATATGAGTGACATCAAACGACGTTTACGCCCTCTATCGGATGATGGCCTTGCAAAAGACAAGAAGGCCTGCCCATTTGTCTGATCTCCTGAAGAACCTTTGAAAATATTTTGGTTCTACTGTTGCCCATGTATGCCACGGCATCGCTGCAAACCACCCCTACAGTACACCTCATGAAGGTGGGTGCCACACACACAGGCATGTAAAGACAGGGAGATAACAGTCGTTTTCCCCGCCCTTTTGTGAGTGTCAGATCACCTACCAACCAATTGGAAATTGAAAAGGGCGGAGCATGTGACGTCAAACCACATAACCAACCAATTAGAAGTTGCCAGTCCTCATCAAAGGGGCGGAGGAAACGTCTGTGTGTTCCTGTCTTTACTTGCCTGTGTGGGACGGGGGAGGTTTGTGATTCGCGCCACCTTGCGAGGAGGGTAGCTCAATGTTAATTTCTTCCACTTTTTATAAATAAAACTTAAAAATGTCGTCTGCTGGCTCGTTTTCAAACTCACAAATCAAATTTCAAAACACAACCAAGTTCTCTTAACTTTGCACCTAAACGACAGAATAATCTAAGAGTTAGGGAACAGTTTACACTTTAAAAAACCACTTTAAGATCCTGAAACACTTGTCACTTAAAACAGACAAAATAAAACAAAACATTTTAACAAAATTACTTTTAATTTAAAATACTTGAAAAATCTTGTTCTTTTTTTTTTGTCCGTACATAAATTTATATTTGTGCTTTTTTATTTCTGTGTTTTAGAATTAAAGAAAAATTGGCTCTCTACTTCAATGTGACAACCAAAGAACGATACGAAAAGAAGAAAAAAAAAAACAATTACGAAAGAAAGATAGGAAGGATAATAATTATGAAACTGTCTTAATGACTACCAGTAAAATACAAAGTATTACTACACAAAACCAGTTGTTGAGACTATTACGTCAACGTAAAATAATAATTATTCCATTGCTGCAATCAACGTCTCTCTCATATACAAAAATGACATCACGAACTTAAAAACTTCTGCCAAGACGAACTACTCCCTCCTCTTCATTTGAGACAAACTTCGATATTGCAATTTCAAAATTAATAAACGTCCAAGAAGGAAAATCCTGTTAAGAAACTCCCCCCGTTTAGCAAAAGATGATCAAATCTTTCAAGGCTGTAATTTTTGATGAGCCCTTTTTTTCTTGTTGATACTCAAAAAAATGGTGCGGTTGTATACTGTTATTATATAAAGTGAGCTGGTTCCTTTTTTTTTTAGAGCAACAGGAACAGTTTTAAGAGAAACAAAACCTAAATACTAATTTAATAAACCTTAAAAATTAAACAAAATTCTGTACCCTCTCTCTCTCTCTCTCTCTCTCTCTCCTTCAATAAACAAGACTAAGTGAAAAGAACTCTCAGTTATGAAAAGAAGAAAGAGAGACTTAATTAACCAAAATCAGGCCTAACGAGGAAACCTCGATCTCGAAGTGAATGAAGGAGCTTTGGGGACAGTGTCGTCGTATCGTCTTTTAAGGAGGAGGTTTTCGGTGTCGTTTAGTCGCAGCAGTCCATACAACAGCAGCAAAGCGAAAGGCAGAGAGCAATGAGGCAGCAATCCTTAGCTAAATCCTCTCCTCTGCTCTGTCTCGGCTGTTCCGTCACCACTCTAGAGAAACAATAAAAGATCAACATTAGAGAGACCCAACCTAACCAAGAAAAAGGGGTGAGAGATTATTACACGACTTGTTGCGGTGGATATCCACCTGGTTGTTGCATCACTTTGACAGATTCGTACTCGGTGGTTCCAGGTGGCAAGTAGCCAGGTTGTTGATTGGGAGGATAATAACCACCAGGTGGTCCGACGTTGTACTGAGGTTGAAATCCAACGTTAGGAGGGTAAGGAGCAGCCGATCCGTATCCACCTGGATACGGAGGAGGAGCTGAAGGTTGACCGTAATTCATCTTTCTTTTTTAAAGTCTGAAACGGAAAGATAGAAGAAAATCGTTTTCTTATAAGATTGCTAAATCCCAGTCAGTATATGACAAGTGTAGATATTATAACAACACGAAGACGATTACTTCACCTTAATTAAAGGTCTGTTATTATTGCAGTGTGTGTGTGTTGTGTGTATGAGAATAAGGTGGTGCCAATGTATGTGTGCTACCTGTTGCCATGACAACGAAAACGAAACTCCACCCCCCCAAACTCATCAAATGGTAATCGGAAAGAGGAGGAAACGCGTCATCAATCACCGTGAACGTTATTCACCCGTCCGTATCCGTGTTTGGGATGGTACACGGAGGGAGAGGAGACTTTGTCCCCCACCCCCAAATCAAAATGAAGTAAGATTTTCATAAGAAAAACCACCCGACCCACCCACCCCCTCCCCCTTGTCCAATGTGACCTAGAAAAGGGAGATAAAAACACTCCTCCCCTCTCCCCCCCCCACAAATAAAAGAAAAAACAAACAAAATAGGAATACAAGAAATAATTAATTAAGCAGCTGTTTGTGCGCTGAATAAATTCGTCCATTTCTAATTTAAAATGAAATAAAACTGTTTGAAAGAAAATGAAGTTTTTCTCAAAAAAAAACGGAACAACAGGTGTTCGAGGAGAAAATTAGACCCGAAAAATAAAGGTTAGGAAAAAGAAGACGCACTTCAATGAAAACAGCAGAAAAAAAGAAGCAATTTCATATACTCACTTAGAAAATCAAAGCCCAACTCAACGACGACACTTTCTATATATAAGTACAGTATATTGAAAAGAGAAACTCAGTAGTAACAATAATAATAATAATAAACGTATATAAATAAGGTGGCGGCGGAGGGAGAAGAAACAACAACCACTAACGACGCCGATGATGAAATACCTCACGTCTGGCGACTAGAACATTGGATAGCTTTTTAACGCTCAACTGATGATGACGTCACAATAAAGCAATCCAGATACCCTTTTATAATTTGCGCTCAAAGTAGCAGAACACTGTTCTTTCTTATATCGCTCTAAATCGCACTGTAATCACTTATTTGTCTCAACATAGCCTCCTTATCCTAAGGGCGGCTACGGTCTGAATAAAATTGAGGAGAATGATGGGTGACGTCATCACATTTGAGCGTTCAACAAGTTGAGCGCTTTAAAAGGAGCGCAGTGCGCGCATGATGTTTTCTAGTCGCCAGTCGCTTGTTGACGAAAGAAATATACACGTGACACAAAGCGGCAACGTCATGCAAATGTTCTCTTCTCATTGGCCACTGGCCAAAGGACTCAGCAGCGCATGGTGAAGACGTCAGAATATTATGACGTCATGCACAACCTAAATAATTGTTAGAATCGGTCAATTGGTAAAAGTGGTTTTTATTCCATTACGAATTTATGAATCAAAAACAATAGGAGGAACCAGACACCAACCACTTCAGAGTTCTAAAGCGAACGATAGATGGCAATGTCGAAACCGTCCACATAGAATCCCTGTATAATGAAGTTTTTTTTTAATATACAGCATATGTCGGTAGAGCGCGTGTTCCGTCTGCCAGCTGGCATATATGGTCAGCCTCATTGCAAAACTCAAGAAAAAACTCTAAATTTGCATAATAAGATGAATAAATAATTATTTATTCCTTTCATTTTCGTGTGTGTGTCTGTTGAATTTATTTTTAAATTCTTTTAAGAGGTCCCTGTAGGGTGTTGGACTATTATTGACCCCGGTGACACTCGGGATCCTAGAAATATGACGAAATGTAGGAGACATTAAAAGAAGATTCTGAAAGAGTCCTAATAAACTGGATGTCGTCCAGTAAAGGGAAACACACTAGAAAGACAAACGTAAGACATGAACATTAAAAATCCCATCTTCTTTCTTTCTTTCTTCCCCCTGGTTCCGATCGTTATCGGCTGTCGTACCGAAGGCACGGTTGCGGCGATCGGCACCGAGACCATGCTCGCAGCATACAGGAAATAAGTGATACCCTTTTGAAGTCCGGTCATTTTTAGGGTCTTCAATGAATGAATCTGAGCGAGAACAAATAGCCCTTGGAAAGGCAGAAAACAAAATTACCCAAAATTAGTGAAGTAGAACCTGCGTTATTAGAAGGTTCGTCAGTCCCAAAGTAACGGGTAGAATTAAAGAAGCATCAGGAATGGTCAGGTTGGGAATCCAGAGGACACCCTGACCGGACAGTGAGAGGAACACCACATGAGCAGCTAGGAAAAAACAGAAAAAAGAAAAACTAAGTCCAGGACCCAATCGAGGATTCTTCTACTCAACAAACTTGTGTTACCCAGGTCCGGTGCAGGAAGCATAGACACTAAGTTACGAAGAGCGAAAGAAATGCTCATCCAGAGAGGAATCTGAAACCAGAGGACGATGCTAGCCTTAAACGGATGACAATTGTCGCGAACGATGAGACCCTGAACTATTTTTCGAATCTGAACGGACAATTACAATCAGTTTACCTTTTCTAAGCGACTTAATTAAGCCTCTCACCGATCTCTTAAATGCGTATTTCGCCTGCCTTTGGCTCCATCCGAACTTTTTGGCTGCTACGGCTGTTTCTATATTCAACTGTTTGGCCATCTCTTCGATCTCCGGTTTCAGGTTGGCATATCGCCCTAAGATATGATTCTGATATACGGCCAACGGAAGGGTGATGGCCGTTCTCGCCAGACAAGTGGTGAGCACGATGACGGCCCACCAAGGAAGGCCACTCACGTCGTGAATACGAATGAGAAAGTCCTGAATTGCGAGGATCGGTGGCGCCTCGGACAAAGTGGACACCAGACCACTCGAGAAAGGTCTGATCGAAGATGAACTCACGACGGACAACGACGACGGCCACTTTCGATCCCTGCCATTTGGAGGAAATGCTGTAGACATAATCCGGCAATTATACAAAGTACAATACGTTTGACGAGATTGGAGGCCTCCTAAAGTAAAGGAAGTCCGACACTGTAGACGACTGCGGAGGAAAGTCATTAACATTCGATCGCAGCCCCTTTTCATCAATACATTCATCCTAAGAATAGCTTAACACCTGCGAAATTATTAATAAAATATTATTATGAAAATAATTCGGTTACTTTTACTGTTCATAAAACGCCTCCAATATCTTGCGCAGATTTTCTAAAAAATTATGAAGTTATAAAAGATCTCAGGGATCACCGAAGTTCTCATTTGGCCGCCAATTTTAGCGGTTCCGGTAGAGAAGTAAAGGGAGGGGGGCTACAGGAACTATACCCGTGACATCGAAAGAAGCTCGTGACGTCAGAGGGGTTGGTAATAAAAATTAGGATTGTGTCATTTTATCTAATAAAAAAATAAACCTTTAAAGTTCCCTTCAAGAACCACTTTGTTAAAACTATTGATAACGTTTATTATCGTTTTTCTTTTATCATATTAAGTGACACTAGCCTTAAATTTGTTGTCAATCCATATGACGTCACACGCTTTCTCTTACACTTAGGCATGCATAAATCCTCGTAGCAAGAGCGCCGGTCTACGGAGAATACGGGAACTATAGCTCCATTCGCAAGAGCGCTTTTTTTTTTAAAAAAAAAAGGAAATACATGGACGAAATTGTTATTGCCAAAAGCGCCGCTTGACGGAAAGTACGACAACTTAATTGAGATTAACCCGGTAAAGAATTGTCTCTATACTAGAAATTCAACCAGCTTTTTTGTAATGCTGTCAGGTCCCGCCTGGTGATTGGAATGCGAAAATCTGACGTCATTCACGTGATATTAAAAAGTAAACAGGATTTCTATTTGGCAATAATACAGGATTATGGAAAGAATGAGATTATTAGGATTCGTTTTGGGAACGGATCGTGTTTTTTAAGATTTATGATGTTTCCGTAATTTGAAGGTGTCGTCTGCAAACAGATTAATCGCCTAGACAACCACATTCCATACAATTAATATCACAAGAGGAAATAATAACAAAAAGATAAGAAGGAGGGTGGGAGGGGTGTTCGTGCGTTGGCTAAGGTGAGGGGGAGGGGGAAGATTAAGGGGTGGTGTATTTAGGACATGAATCATTGGACGATGATATAAAACGACAAAAGTCACAAGAGAAGAAGGAAGAAAGAAGGCAAATTATTTCGTCATCTTTCACCATTTCAGTAAGGAACTGTGTTTCCACTCAATCACAAGAGAAATCCCTATAATTTAGTCAATCGATTGAGTAACATCCCACCGCCTCCGACTCAACAGTGTGTGGTTTTTTTTTCTCTTTGTTTTTGACAGTGGAACTCTCTAAAGAGGACAACAAGATGACGATGACAGACGATTGGACAAATGTCGTTCAGGTTATCATCACTTATGTGAACGTCCTTAGACTACATATCAACGAACTGTGTTCTGGAATCGAACCCTGGCTCCTCGTTCTCATTACATTTGGAACGTCACTTGTCTTTTTCAAAATAAATGGATTTCTACGGAAGGACGAGAGTATAAACCGACGGAAAACCCGCCTAACTCTATTCGAAATAATAATAATATGAATGTGCCTCTTTTTGCAGGTCTCGTAGAAAGAGGGAAGAGATTCTGCTTCAAGATCGTAAAGAACCTTCCGATTTTAAAGGGCTACATTGGAAAAAGAATGGAGAAGACGCGGAACGAGATCATGGACGAAGTGTTGAAGGTCAACAAGGGAATGCCTTTTCTGCTCAGGTTGCCAGACAAAGGTTGGACTAAGGTAGAGACTCCGTACGAGAGAAGGAAAAGGGAAGTCGGAACCCTGCCAGGTGTCATCAGCTGATCATGTTTCCTCTTTTTCGTAAGGAGAGTATCTTGGAAGAGACTGACAAGTACACGACCCTCGGTTCGTGCGACTGGGCAAAGGGAAAGGTCTCTGGTGCGGTTTACAACTACGATGAAGAACTGGTTGAGATCGCCACTCGAGTATACGGACGATGTGCGTGGACCAATCCGCTGCACCATGACATCTTTCCTGGCGTGCACAAGATGGAGGCTGAGGTCGTCAGAATGGTTTGCAGCATGTTCAACGGAGACGACGACACTTGCGGAGTTGTAAGTCTTTCTCTCTCACGCTCTTTCTCTTAACCTTTTTTTTGTTAACTTTGCGGTCGTTTTGATTGTGCAGATGACTTCCGGAGGAACCGAAAGCATCTTGATGGCGTGCAAGGCTTATAGAGACCGTGCTCTCAGCCTTGGAATCAGTCGTCCTCAGATCGTAGCTCCGGTCACTGCACATGCTGCCTTTGATAAAGCGGCCGCTCTCATGAAGATGAAGATGGTTCACATTCCAATCGATAGGGTCACCATGAAAGTGGACGTGAAGGCGATGAGACGGGCCATTACAAAAGACACTTGTCTAGTGAGTCCCCCCCCCACTCATTCCTCCTCCTAATTGGACGTTTAAAGACCCGTTTTTTTTTCTCTCATTACTGATGAAAGTTAGTCGTTTCGGCTCCTCACTTTCCACATGGAATCATCGACCCAATCGAAGAAGTGGCTCAGGTAACTCTTAGGAAACACAGACGAGATGAAATTGGGGGTTTAAATTTTGGTGATGACTTAGTTGGGCCTCAGCTGGAACATTCCGGTTCATGTGGACTCGTGCCTGGGTGGCTTCCTGTTGCCTTTCATGGATAAGGCGGGATTTTCGATCTCCCCTTTCGATTTCAGAGTTAAAGGGGTGACTAGTATTTCTTGCGATACGCACAAGGTTAGCTTTGAAACGGAGTTTCAATGGTTTCCCACAGCAATTGTAAGGTGGTGTGTTGTTACAGTATGGATCCGCTCCCAAGGGTACATCTGTGCTGGTCTATAGAGACCAGAGCCTTCGACATTTCCAATTCTTCGTGCAACCGGACTGGCCGGGTGGCATTTACGCCTCCCCCAGTATGCCCGGTAAGGACCGCCCCCTTTTTCGATTTCGTTATGAGCGGATAAATAATAGTCCGTCTCGGTGTTGTATGGAACAGGAAGCAGATCGGGAGGAGTGATTGCCACGTGTTGGGCCACCATGTTACACATTGGCGAAGACGGTTACGTCCAAATGACCAGAGATATAATTAATACGGCCAAAAAAATAAGAGCAGGGTAACGCGTAATAACGAGCGGGAAAAGAATGATGCTTTTTGTAATTAAAAATGCTGTTTAGAGGCTATGTAGTTCTCCTAGATTTTAACCTCTAAACAGACTTTTCTCAATGAAAAAAAGCAGAATTTTCAGCCTTAGTAATGATAAGCAGATATCTTTGCCACCTTAACTTGTGTACCTCTTGTTTCTTAAATTAAAGACTGGAAGACATCGAACACTTGTACATCTTGGGCGATCCAAAACTGAGCGTTATTGCATTCGGTTCCTCCAAATTCAACATCTATCGACTGTCTGACGATTTGGGACGTATTGGATGGAACCTGAACGCCCTCCAATTCCCATCGAGGTCTGAATTTAACTTGAGGAAAGTGTAAAGGGTGGAGATTAAATGAAGTGCCGTTCAACTTGTAGCATCCACATGTGTGTTACTAATATGCACACGAAGGCAGGTGTGGCCGAGGAATTTCTGCACGACGTCCGAAACTGTGTCGAGATTATCATGAGAGACCCGAAAGCCAACAAGGGAGGGATGGTAACGTCTCTCTTTCGTTAAATCACACCTCTCTCGTCGTTCTTAATGGCCGTCGTCTTTTTGTTTCGATTATAGGCTGCAATGTATGGCTTAGCACAAAGTATTCCGGATCGATCGATGGTGTCCCAAATGGCTTATTACTTTCTGGATGCTTGTTACAGCACCGAAACTCAACCAAAGGATTCAAAAAACGACCATTGTAACGACGCCACGGAAAACGAAAAGAAACTGAACTAGTTTAGATTTATTTTTTGCCGTTACTTAAGATGTTCTCTAATGTATTAAATTAAACACACTCGTTGATTCCAAGAGCGATTCGTTTCGTAGATGAGAGTAAAAAAGGAAATCTCTCCTACAAACTTATCTCGCATCTTACTATATTTATACAAACATATACTAATGAAAAGAACCAATAAAATTGAGTTAAATATCAAGTTATTAAACATAAACCTTTATTGTTGAATTAACAACCAAAGTCAAAAGTAAAGGGAAAAAGGAGGGGAGGGGCAGTCAATAACTGGAATGCATTGTTGGGGGGTTGAAGATAATAACTACATTGAATGTGTTCTACCATCACAATCAATTAATCGACAAATTGTTAGTTGGGGAAAGTGTTTCCTCAGGTAAAAGGGGTTGGGGGGGGGGGGGCAATAATAGAACATTTCCTGAATGTTAGAAGAAAATTAAAACATTAAACAGAAGAAATACTTCAATAAAATCCATCCGTAAATTAACTAAATCAATCGAAGCGTCCGAAAGGCGAGAAGGGGGGAAAAGAGGTGAGGGGGAGGATGCTCTCGTGGGCTTTAACTTTGAGGTGGCGGCGGCGGCGGAGGAGCAGCTAGAAGGTTAGGAAGTCCAACCTGAGCAAGAGCATTCAGATCGACTCCACTCTGGCCCATCTGAGGAGCAGGAGGTGGCGGCGGTGGTGGAGCCACTCCGACAAACCCGTGTGCTCCCCAGGGAGACACCGAATCCGCCCTCGGAGGTGGAACCGGACTCGGATGTTGCTGCCAGCCCATCGCTAAACGAAATAGAAATCGCAAAATGGTTACTCATCGAGCATTGTGTTACTCTAAAAGCCAACGCGTGTCTACGTACGGGCAGACTGTTGTTGCATCCAAGGCATTGCTGTTGGAGACGTGACCTGCGATCCCAGAGGAGGTGGAGGTGGCGGCGGCTGAGACAAGATTCCGGGCGGAGGCACTAACGAAAACATTTAACAAACATTCGTTAAGAAAAGCGGAGTTTCGCGTCTTACAAACAAGAAAAAGAAATTCAGCACCTTGTCCTTGGTTCCAAGGCGGCTGCACACTCTGACTCATCTTAACAAAGTTTTAAAATTAGTGACAAAAAAACACACACGAAAAAGAACGATCAGTTGACAATAGACTGACCAGAGCAGGTGGCGGTGGCGCTTGATTGTGAGCAGTCGGAGGAGGAGGGGCCATGAGGGCACGAGGGACGCCCTGCTGATTCGAACTGAACAGGTTACTTGCGTGTCCGTGACCAACTCCGCCAGATGCAGCCGATTTCATCGGAGGCGGTGGCCCTTCGCCCAGTTCCGCCATAAGAGACATGTACTGAGATCCAGAAGAAAAAGAACAACAATCGTCAAGTTACATAAAACTGCTGGAGTACACACGTAGTGCTTTTAAGTTTGACACACACCTCTTCATCGATCTTTGACTTTTCGGCGACACCCGTTCCGGGAGCGAATCCTCCACCTAAACGTCGCTCTCGACAATCCTTTGCTATATGACCGACTCCACCACAACTCGAACAGATGACGTTGTTGGTCACGTTAGGTTTATCTGGACACTGCCAACTCTTATGGTTACTTGCACCACAATTGGAACAACGTTGACCCTCGTTCTCACGCAAAGTTCCATTCAGCAACGCTAATTCGCGTAACTGCATACGGCGGAGATCGTTCTGTCCCTCGGGAACTTCGACACCTTGTCTGATTATTTCCTTGATCTGTATGTAAAGAATCGTGTGCTATTTTATTGTACAGAAAATAGTGAACATTAATAATAAGTTTGGAAAACGAAACGAAACCCTCTCTACGGCTTTCTTCACACTCTCTGGATTGTTGGCAGTGACATAGGCGTGAAGCGGCTCGTCCTCCCCGGGGAGCAACTGACCGTCTTTGCGGCTTACTTTCCCCTCTTTCACGGAACCCTTTCCTCTGATTATTATCTTTGCACCAGTCTACAAAACAAAATAAGAAATCAGCATCACCGTATATATCCCATCGGATACACCTTTTCTTACATCTTTCTCCATTGATTTCAAAGTATTGCCGCGGGGTCCGATAAGTAAACCCACAAAATTTATATCCGGATGTTCCTCTTGAGGAATCATCACTTTGTCATTGACCCTTACGATCGGTGGCCTGAAAATAAAAACAAAAATTCAGGTTACTGTCGAGTAAACTCGACCGAATCTGTCGCGTTCAACCGAACATTTACTTGTAATCGGCTGGAGGTTTGAACTCCGGATTGACATCAATCATTTGCTGTATGAGATGATGACGTTCGTCCTCTAATTTCTTACGAGTACGATACTCGCGAGTATTGAGCCGCTTCCCCTCGTTGTTATAGATGGGTTCGGGCGACGGAGACCTAAATAAAAAACGATCGACACACAAATGCCATGACGTGTGGGGCCCTAACCTCCATCCCCCTTCAACCAAAACGAACACAAAACCCCCAACAATAATAAAATAGCATTATTATTATTATTATTATTATTATTATTATATAAAATAATTTTGAAAAGCTAAAAATGATTAAATATTGTGTTTGTGTTTGGCCACAGGATTCCAACCAAATAACAGATTAGGAAAAAAATAAACATAAATATATTTGCCAATAATGAATGGCAACTGGTTGCCACTTGCAAAATTGATTGCCGAGAGGAAGCCACAGTACTGAACCTGTTTCAACTTTATTATTCATTAATCACTGAAAGAATTAAAGAGTTTTAAAAGCTGTAAAACGATTTCATTAATGTCGTTAGAATAAAAAAGACACCATTATCGTTAGAAAGAAAGAAAAAACAAAAAAAAAAACAGAATTATTCCATGAAAATCCTGTGGACAAACAAAAGTATGAACAAACACATTAGTTCGCTGTTCCGAGATTACACAAATAAAATTAGAAATTAAACCGTAGCAAATCATTTTCAACCTGTGAGGGGGATCAAGACAATTTTTTAACTGCAACCAACAGAACAAATGGGTTTCCTAGTTTCGACCTCCCCCCCCCCCCCCCCCGTCCATCCCAATCTAAGAAAAGCCACCTCCGAACATTTTGAAATTGTTTAAATCCTAGCTTTCTTTTTTCATAAGCTGTTCGGGGCCCACATTAACCATTACGTAAAATTCAGTGGCGTCGCTAGGTTTTTGGCGCCGGAAGCCAACATCTCGAAAGTCCCCCAAACCATAAAATGCGTTTTTCAGTCGAAAAGCCTCGCCAGAGGCTAGAATTCAGAGGTCAAACTAGCATCTAGCAAAGCCTTAACCAACTAACGCAAGTTCATTATTACTTCAAATAATTTTTTTCAGGTAGCCTTGCTAATTAATATTAAATTATTAATTAATAAATTACTAATCAGGAAATTTAGAAATACAATTTTAAGAATGAAAATTACATTTGAAGGCTCCTTTTTTTTGCAGACCGGCGCCGGAAGCAAACTTGTTCCCCGTAGCTACGCCACTTATGAAATTATGTATATCACCGCCAGTGTAACTTGCACGTTACGACACAAAACACGCAGCCCTTTCTTTAAGGTCGGCTACATTGTGCTACAATTCACTGTGCAAGAGACAAAGGACAGCCCTAGTGCGTTTACAAAAAAAAAACGGACCGAATTGGACAGACCTCACCTCTCCTCTACTACGAAACGTGGAGGAAAGATCGAATAAACGATAGGAAGATCGAAAGAAACGATCAATCCCATCACGAGTGACTGAGACGACGTACGTACGTGCTATCGACCGAAAGAACCGAGCAAAAAAAGACGTTCGGTTGGGAATTTAAAGAGTGGGGTTCAAACCTTTCTTCGGGATTAGGCGGGATTCCCAAGTCACCCATGCGAAGACGTCGGCTGAGCTCCTCTATTTGAAGTTGTACTGAAAGAAATCGGGTTAGAAATGGGGACGAGACCCCGAAATTAACTCGCAAAACTTCTTCGAGTAAAACAACGCAAAAAAATGTCATCAAACAACATCAAAACATTAATAAAGTTAATAAAAAACGTGAAACGAAACGAAAACAACGTTCCTTAAGACCGGGAAGCGGAAGACGAAACGATCCATCCGAAGAAAAGACTCGGCGAAAGAACGAGAATAGTCCGTCCTTCGTTCTTTCGTAACGTTCGAACGAACGATGCGAATCGCTCGTCAAGAAAAAAATACTCACCAGAAAAGATCTCGATTTCAGATTATTACACGTTTTATCGTAAATGGGAATTGAACGAGAAAGAACGGACAAAAGAGAGGAAGGAATATAGATAGTTGAGAAACTTACGAAGGTAAGCCTTTTCCTGTGACTTTGAGAGGTTATTCGGAAGGACAGGAGGCATTCCGGGAATGAAGGCCTTGTCCTTGTCGTCGGAGGCCCAACGAGAACGTCGGCGTCGCTTACGATCATTATCGGAATCTGAAATAAGAAAATAAAAGAAGAATTTAAAACTCAGCTCGACAACAAATGAGTGGAATCATCGGCGTTTTGGTTACCGTTTGAATTATTGTCATGATGTTCGTACTCCCTCTTGACAACGACGGGAGCGGAGTGGGAGGGCGAGACGTCAGACAAGTGCAAAGTGGGTGGCATAGATGGAGGCGGAGGAGGAGGAGGTGGGGGCGGTGGAGGGGCGTGGAGATTTGCCATAAAATGGGCGTTCGCAACGCCCATACTCATAGCCATAGAGAAGGGGGAGGGGGAGGGGGAGGAGGAGGAGGATGGCGAGTGCGGGGGAGGAGGACAGATGGAGTGAGAACCCTGCTGATGGTGCGATTGAGACGCAAGGGCCACTGCGGCGGCGGCTGCAGCGGCTACGCTCTGAGCAAAGGCAGACGACGCCATCGAAGACGAAGAGTGAGATGAGGAGGAGGAGGAGGAGGAAGAGATTGGCGCCCCTCCCCCACCCCCTATTTGGTGGTGGTTGTTGTTGTTGCTGCTGCTACTTCCCTGCATGTAGCTGGGTTTCAACAAAGACGAACCCGATTTGCCGCCGCCGCCGCTGCCGCCGACCGCCAAAGACGGATTCAACCGTCCCAAAGGTGTTGTGTTCGCTCCAGTCGCCATTTCGTCTCAATCTTTACACAAATCAGGGAAACCGATAATCAATAGTTAATTATAGAAAACGAGAACTACGCAAAGAACATATACCGAAAAACAAAAAAAAAGAACAGCACCTTCCAGAACAATGGCGACGCAATAACTAAAATAATAATCGATCAGTATTCCAACGCTGTCAGTTACAACATCCGATTCAACAGTGGTAAAGTCGCCTATAGCCACAGTATACATTTATTCTTATCCGTCTTGTAGTTTTCCCTATGCTAACACCAACAATAAATAAAGCCGGTTCATGGCCTATAAAGAAGAAAAAGCCTACTCATTTGAACAATTGCCGATAGAAAAACTGAGGCAGTGTTGTTTCACATCTGCACCACCGGCGGAGCTACAAGCACACTTCAAGGTTCTCTGTATATCAAACTTTTCATAACGAAGAAGAGCAGGACTGACCATTTAACTGATCTTCAATAGAAACTTTGAAATTATTTCACTTCTTAATGTTACCCATCTACGCCACGGCGGTGCTGCAAACCACCCTACACCTCATCTATACATTGAAGTTGGTGACAGCATTAACAATTCATTTTCTCTGTTTCTAATTGGTTTGCTAATGGTCTGATGTCATATGTCCCGCCCTTTTATGAGAAACGGTAGTCTCTAATTGGTTTGATGAAAAATCATTAATGCTGTCTCCAACTGCTAGTCCTCACCACAGCCTCCTTTTTATCCCAAGGAAATTAGAAAACGGGATAAACATACGTTGGCTCCGCCCTTCTTATAACGAACGGCAACTTCTAATTGGTTTGTTGTGTGGTTCGACGTTGAAAAGGGCTGAGAGCATGTGACGTCAGACTACATAACCAACCAAATAGAAGTTGCCGCTCGTCATAAAAAAGGCGGAACCAATGTCTGTTTATCCCGTTTTCTAATTTCCTGTTTTTAATCCTGAGTAGTAGTAGCAGAGTCTGCCTACCTTCCCCCCTATAGGTAGTAGTAAGTAGAAATGTATAGCGCCGCCAATTTAATTTTTCCGGCGGCTCCTACCTACATAAATGACGTTTTGCGGCCGGGGGAATTCTTGATTCTTGGCTAAAACGCCCTTTTTTCATGTACTGTACATGACGTTTGCATAAAGCGCCAAACAGATTAACGGTTTTGTATCGCCCGCTACTCAACAATCACCCACATCGACGAACCACCAGTAAATTTTCACATTATTTTTTATTAAAAATTAAACAAATGGCAATCCAACCACAGTATAATTGTAAATCTCACACGGGTTGGCATTCAATGCAGTTAAGTTCGTGATAGAAAAGAAAAGACAAAAATAATAAACCCAGTTGGTGGTGCATTGTAGCAAAAAAACAACTGACACAAGGATGATCATCTTTTAATTGCAACCTTTAGTCTCCATAATTACATTTCGATAGATTACAGTTCGTCTTTGTCCAGGTCATAATCAAACTCCTCCTCCTCAACAATGTCCAACTTTCCGTCCTTACCATCCCATGCAACAACGGAAACCACTTTGGGCAAATCCATTCCCTTGATTGGCACAGTGGACGCACGACCGAAAGCCAATTCCTTAAGGAACTCGTTGATCCCATCAAAACTGAAAGAACCTCTGAGCAACGTGTATTTCATCTTGCGCGCGTTCATGGCTGCCATGGCAGGATAACCGAAACCTCCGATTCCCAGCGCTTCTTCTAGATCGAGCTGCGACCCACCTTCGATCCAAAGCCACCTTTGAAACGACACACATTAATACCCACAACTCAAGAGCGCCGTATACCCTACACACGTACCCCCACAAGTGCTTCTTGAACTTCTCTCCTAATTTGCGTAGGGTGTTCAAGTAATCATTTCGACATTGCGATTGGCAATCCAAAATGTGAGGCAGCACAGAAATGATGCACAATTGGTGTCCTTCGCATCCAGATTTGAGTAGATCTTCACCAGTAACCTACATTCCGACACCACAATTAAATGTATTGTTAAGAAGTGAAGTGGGGGGGCTGATGGTGGGTTACCTGCAAGACTTCCGGGGGTGGGACGTTCGCTGCCAGTTTCTCCGTTGCCCACTGAATGATATCGGACGAAGTTCGTCCACCGTCGTATTCCTCGACAGACCCATCTTTTTTACCGGCAGGGAAGAACTTGATCGTTGGATAACCACGAACCTAAATATGTTATAAACTTCCATTAACTAACGATCTTTAATACAAGAAACATTTCGACGAGACACGTACTCCGTAACGACTCGAGATAACTGTGTGAACGGTTGCGTCCAACGCTCCCAGTTTCACTTTGCCCTTAAGTTCGTTGGCTGCAGAAGTCCAATGTGGCTCCAAATTTTTACAGTGTCCACACCAAGGAGCAAAAAACTCCACCAACCACATTTCTTCGCTCTTTAGAACGGTTTCCTCGAAGTTTCCATCCGTCAACTCCACCACACTCTGGACAAAAACGAGAAATGTTAATGTATAGTTTAAAGAAGCTGCGAATGCATGCGCATTTTCGATTTTTTAATTCAGAACCTTCGTCACTTTGCCTCCGTCGTCTCTCTTTTTACCGAGCCGATCGTCTACCATCCTTCGCAACGTCTTAAAGGCTGCATCAACGAAACCCTGAGCCGTACGCGGACCTTCAAAACAATAGTAAACAACTCGTTAAGAAGAGAGTGAGGCCTAAAACAAATGCTTTGACATTACCATTATAATCATCGGGTTTGTTCTTGTTGACACCAAATATCTTTATGGAAGGAAATCCTTTAATTTGAAATTGTCCTCCTAATGATTGGTGTTCGTCCGCATTCACTGCACCCACTTTGACGACACCCTGGAATTCAAAGTGAACCAAATCGAAACTGATAGTAATTACAACCTCCCCCTTCTCTTCCTTGTTTCTTGAGTTACCTTTAAAGCTTTGGCCGTATTCACATATTCCGGAACTAGATTCTGACAGTGACCACACCAAGGAGCAAAGAACTCGATCACCCAGATGTCGTTTGAGTTTGTGACTAGTTGGTTGAAGGTGGACGGAGTCAAAAGAACCACCTCCGAAGAACCCTCGTAGAGAGCACACGTAAGACCAGACAAGAACAAAACAAACGTCAAAACTAGAAAACGAGAAAGAGGCCCACATAATTATTAAAATGAAAATCACTTTGAAGGAGGAGGGGGTGGGGGGGGGGGTGTGGGGGCTCCTCCATCAAATACACACCTGTGTACATTCTACTCGATCTGAAATTCGTCTTCATTTTGTCATTTAGTTATAAATCAATTGGAGTCCTTTGGAAGACCTAATAATAATACACGTAATGGTTATTAGAAACACCGGTTTAAAATAAAACGCAAGAAACACCAGAAACGAATTCAAGTCAATTTCAAACAAACGTGTTTCAATTTCATTGGTGCCTTTCATCAAAGGGGGGGGAGGGCGCGAAATGGAACGCCCCAAGTTGAATAGAGGGAGAGAGAGAGAGAAGTGAGAAAAAAAAACATCTATAGGAGGCAAGGACCATAGAATAAAATGTTAAACAGAAGGGAAACTCTTTGTCGGAGCTTTTGAAGTAGCTGTGACAGGAAGTCAAGTAGGAAGTCGCCATCTTTAAACTAGGGGCATTGTCTCCGCATTGGGCTCAGCAGCGCTGTTTCTCATCTGCGCTGCAATTGGAAATATGTCTGTTATGTCATAATTATTAAAGACTCCTCGAAGGTCACTTTTGTCAAACATGAAACTGGTACAATTGGATATTTGTTTTCCAAATAGTGATTTTTTTTTTCTTCTGGTTATAATTTTATCTATAATTTACTTGTAATTCTATTTCTAGTATTGTCTTTCCGGTCATCCAACTCGTCCGTGTTGCATTTTGAAGTTCAAAAACACAACCATCATGTTGGACTGTGGACTGGACATGACGACGGTCCTCAAATTCCTGCCACTGCCCCTCGTACACAAGTATAGGCAAACAAATAATAAGAAGAAGAAAGGCACATATAATCAATCATAACAATATTCAACAACTATGTTGTTTGTTTTCAGTGCGAGACTGTCCAACCTTCCCGTGTACTTGCCGAGAGACAGTAACGACTCCCTCCTCGAAGGAGTAAGCTTCCAAATTCCGACGAAAATCCCGCAAACGAATGAAATACTTGTTACCTTATTTCACAGGAATTGCGAGAATGTTCCGGACGTGTTTTTGTTGACAGTGCGCCGGAATTTTGTCCCCCGGAGGTCAGTCTCTGATTCGTCATGAATCTCTTTAAACATATCCGGTGTTGTTTCATTTATCTGATCTTAATTACTTTAGTCAGGATTGGTGAACTTCTCCGAAGTGGACGTGATTCTGATTTCTAACTATCTTTGCATGACTGCCCTTCCTTACATCACAGAACACACCGGTTTCCACGGCACGATCTATGCCACGGAACCGACCCTTCAGATTGGTAAGCTATTCATGGAAGAGCTGCTCGAATACGTGGAGAGGACTCCGCAGAACAAACACGCCAGCAGATGGAAACAGTCGGACGTCCTCAAACTCCTTCCGCCCATGTTGTCCGACTCGTTCAAACCGCAGACGTGGAAACAATGTTTTACGGCCAAGGACCTTCACAGTTGTCTGTCCAAGATCCAGGCCGTCGGATTTGTAGAGAAAAGGGTCTCCCGTCAATTCGATGACATTACAAGAGAACAGCTTCGTACTTATATAAATCCATCCATTCTCAAACGTTTAGGATGTGTTCGGTGCCGTCAGCGTGACGCCGGTGAGCTCGGGATATTGTCTCGGAAGTTGTAACTGGGTTATTGCGTCCGATCACGAAATGGTGACTATCAGAAGCAGCAACGAAATCGTTCCTTAATGACCTCCGCCTCCATCGTTCTGTAATTAAGGTTGCTTACATCTCTGGATCGTCTACACTCACAACTCATCCCAAACCAATGGAGTGGATGCCACTGAAGAATGCGGACGTTCTCATCTGGTGCGGTCTCACTCAGACTCCCTTGTACAATCCGGACACGATGCTCAGCGAATTCTGCGCCACAGTCGGTGGGTCGCAACTTATACAATCATAACCCATAATACGACGACGACGTTAACACTCGTTTCGATTGGGATAGCGACGACCGTCAGAAGTGGCGGAAACGTTTTGATTCCTTGTTATCCGTCTGGCGTCATCTACGACCTTTTCGAATGTCTTTCGGGTCACTTGGACAGTCAAGGATTATCTCTCGTTCCAATGTATTTTGTGTCTCCGGTCGCAGACATTTCGTTGGCTTGTTCCAACATCTATGCGGAGTGGTAACGTTTCCAAACAACTTAAAACTTCTCGGCTAGCCTTTTAAGTTTCGTCTTTCAGGTTGTCTCAGACGAAAAAGTCAAAGGTGTACCTTCCAGAAGAACCGTTCCCTCATGCTCAGCTCGTTCGAAACAATCGTCTCAAGCCATTTGCAAACTTGCACGCAGAGGGTTTCAACTCCGAATTTCGTTGTCCTTGTATCGTGTTTGCCGGACATCCGTCTCTTCGCTTCGGCGATGCCGTCCACTTTCTCGAACTCTGGAGTGGATCGCATTCCAACACGGTTATCTTTACAGGTAATTCGTTGTTTCTCTCTTGTTCCTTTGACCTTATTCTTTTTCTGTTCAGAACCGGATTTTCCTTATTTGGACGCACTGGCTCCTTTCCAACCTATTGCCATGAAGGTGATTAGACCACACAAAAGCAATCATTTGCGTTTCCTCTAACAAGTGAACCGTTTCGATCGTTTTAAAGGCAGTATATTGTCCGATCGACACGAGCCAGAATTTCACTCAGGCAAACAAACAGATAAAGGACCTGAAACCGAGGCATCTGGTCGTTCCCGAACAGTACACGGCCCCACCTCCTCTGCACCCTTCTAGGACGGATCTCGTCATCGATCACGTGAGGGACAAACGATACGCATTACCACCGTCCTGTTTCGTTAACGATTACATTTCTTTTCGTCGTTATTTCGGAAGGAGTCGAAACCGTTTGCGTTCAAAAGAGGAGACGTTATCACCTTGCCAGTGAGGAGGAAATTCGAAAGGATGGAATTTCACCCTGAGGTGGTATCTCATCCTTAGCTCAATCGATAAGGAAGTAAGGGTATGTTATTTAAACTTACTTTCTTTTCAGTTGGCCGCCTCGTTGGTTCCGACAGAGATGAAACCTGGAATTGCTGTTGCTACCGTTTCTGGGGCTCTCTGCGTAAAAGACAACAAATGTATTCTTAACGTGCGTCACTCATCTTACCATTCTTAGATTCTTAATCGACGTTAAGATGTTATCGTAATGCGTTCTCCTTTCGCACAGCCCGTCGATGCCGCGTCGCAATCGTTCCCATTTTCTACTCGCAAACGGAAGGGCGACGACGCCAACGGTCCAAAACATCCTAGCAGTTACACTTGGGGCGCAGTTGACGTAGACGAGTTCGTTCAGAAATTATCGCAAGCCGGTATATCGGACGTCAAAGTGGAAGAGAGACAGTCTGACCACATCATCCACTTGGTACCTATGAACGAACCTGAAAACCTATGATTAAATCCGTCTAATTGAATTGAAAATTTCATGAAAATAAATTTCAGCAAAACGAAGACACAATCATCCAGGTTGAAGACAGGGCCACCCACATCATGTGCAACAGTGACGAGAGACTGAGGAGAACACTCAAAGATATTCTTTTACAGTGTCTCAGCAAATTCTGATTCCAATTTTTTGTTAATTACCTTTAATTAATGTCTATTTTATTAAATAAAATAAATATTCGAAAATAAAGGCGTTATTAATTAATGAGTATAAATAAAATGTAATAATGTCTGATGGTTTTCCATTAAGAGAGACGGAAAAAAGAACGAGTTCCCCCTCTCTAATCTCTACTCTCTAAAAAGGTCGGAAATAATAAGAGATTGTTGTTGGCCGGCGCTTGTGCTTTTCTGCCGTGACTCGAACGCGATGGAGTTCGCCTATTGGATGACGACAATAAACGACGCGTATTCTTCCTCCCGTCTCCTCCTCGTCCTATTCTCGGTCGCGCATGCGTTGCCGTTCGGCTAGGTTATCGTTAGAGGCTACGGGGGCCCAACTACTGTCTTTGCCGCCGCCGCCGCCCTTGCACTCAGCCACATCGCCACAACCGCATTTTCAGCCAGCAGCTCTTTTTTGCTTTCTTGTCATCGAGTCTTTGCAGTAGCAGTCTCTTTTTTTAACGGAAAACAGCACATTTTCACAAACATTAACTTTTTTAATAACGAGTATCTTTTAAAAAGGTTTACTTTTCTTATAAATTAATTGCATTATACATAGAAAAGGAAGCATAGTTGATGCGAACAATTTTGGGTGGACGCTGCTCCCTTGTAATCTAATGGCGACCGCCGCAGCTTCATCATCTTCAGGAGGATCAGCAACGAAGGGAAAAAGTCTAAAAAGAACTCTCAGCCACGCGGCAGAGAATGACGATTCAATTAAGGCTTCAAGCAAATCGAGAAATACGTCGATGGCCGAAGGTAAATGTATAGCTATTTTATTTGAATTGCGAAGTTCTTTGTTTTCAGTGAGGGTTTTGGGTTGGAAGCCATTGCCGTATTGCCTAAACGTAAAAGCGGCCAAAATGGCTTCGGTTGTTGTTGGCAAAAAGAGATCATGGTTGGATGGATGGATGGATGGGGGTTGTAGGGAGGGGTACGGTGATGGCGGCGGTGACCGATTCTTGCTTCTTCTTCTTTCCCCCGCCTCCTTCATGTTCGACGTCGTCAACAACGAGGGAAGGGGAAGAAGGAACAACTGAATCAGCCATGGCCGACGCGGATCGCAGATTGGCTGGCGTGGCCAATCGGTTTTTGCGCGTCATTCAATCATGATGAGGTTGTGCTGCTGCTGCATCTATATGGTGGACGAGCGCCTTTTTCTCCCTGCTGCCGCTACGGGGTTCGTCTCGTGTGCGGCAAAGGCGCTTGACGAGCAAAGAGCAAGTCCTGAAAGCGGCCGAGGAGAAACGCTTGGCAAACACAGGCGATGTTGATGATGAGGGTGGGCGTTGAGGGGAAACGTGGAAATAACGAAAGACACGCTTGTTTGTTGGCCATGCCGTCATGGGAACCGGTTTTCACTAAAATTTGCAGATGGGACAGGAGGGGAAGAGGACGGAAGGCCATCTTCCGTAGACTCAATTCTATGATAAACACGGGCCGTAAAACTTCGGAAGACACGAGGATAACGAAGAGGAAATGCGGCCAAAAAAGTGCTTAAATCCAAAGGGCATTTGACACAAGGGGGGAAAAAATTCAAATAATTTCAACGCAAAAAGTGGAGAGAGAAAAACAATTGTCAAATTATTTATATTGGTAACCGTTGAACTTACGTAAACACATAAAACAAGAGTACGTATATTCATAAACGACGAAGAAGCTGATCACAGTGAGACACCAAAGTTACGAGTTGCACTGATTGAAGTCCCGATTGAAAGATGTAAAAACAACGACGGCCCGACGTTTAAGACGCTGAATTGAAGCCCTAATTAACATAGGGGGCAAATTTTAAAAGAAATTCCGTGATTGGAATGCGAAAAAGAGGGAACGCAAAAGTGCGGTGGAATGCCAAATAAGTGAAGCCGCGTTTCACGATGGGCTCATCCGGATTCCAGTCGGACCTAAACCATTCCTAATTCTGTGCCTAAACCTAACATAAAAAGGGGGGGGGGGGGGGGTAAATATAACTATGCGCATGCGCGATCGTGATGCAATGGTTGCTGCCTTTTTTTCTCTCTCTCTTCCTGAAAACATCAAACCGATCAAACGTTGGATTTGTATTAGAAACCACCGAAACGGTGGAAAAATTATATAAACAAGCTATCGAAATAAACGATTCGTTTAGCGATCGCGTTAAATTTGGCGTTCATTGCGATTAACTTAATTAAACGCCGCGTCTAAAACCCGAATCTTCCCTCGTCTTCCGAATAAAAATTTCTGGTTTTTTCTTTCTCATCTAATAATGGCCGCTCTCTGACTAGAGGGCGCCGCTAATGTCGCTGCCAAACGGCACCGCCCATACAATGCAATCTACATAGCGGCTCTCTATGGCACGTCATCTGGCGGGCTGTTTGAAATAGGCAAAGTTGAATAAATAAAAATGAAATTAAGATGGTTTATTAACAGCTGATTTAGAAACAGGCAAGTGTGCCCAGCAGTAACATTTTCCACGCCCTTTTATGAGCGTCATCAATTTCTAATTGGTTTGTTACCTGGTCTGATGTCACATGCCCCGCCCTTTTCAATTTCTAATTGGTTGATATGTGGACTGACGCTTATAAAAGTTGGGGAAGGGGGGGGGGGGAGGAACGGCACACTTGCCTGTGATTTTAGAACACTGATTATTCTGTCCTTCAAGTGAAAAATTAAGAAAAACTAGTTCGGCAAGTTACTCAGTCATTATCTAATTTCGATAAACTGCTTTACTTTACAGAAACATCACAGCCCAAAAGGAGGAAAACGAGTGTACAAAATAACGGCGTATCTAAGCTAAAATTGGAACCCCAAGATGAGATTAAACAAGAGAAGCCAGGTTTGTACTTGAAGACAGACGGGGAGAGAGTTTGCACGTCAAGTATCCGATCGAAGTACCAACCTACCTTCGTTTCTTTCGTCATTTCTCAGAGGGACTCCTGACTCTAGATTGGACCACGGACGAGCTGACAAACCTTATTCAAAACCTTGGAAGTCAAATACCGAAAGTAGACAAAGGCAAATATTCGACTGCCCTCGAAAAGATCGACTGGAGCAAGATCAGTTTTGCAAACCACGACAAAGACGAGTGCAAACGAAAGTGGGGCCAGGTCATGACTAAAGTTCGACGCTTTCGAACCCTCACGGAATTGGTAGAGGACGCTAAGGAATGGGTCAAACACCCTTGGATGACCTTTGGCTCCAAAACCAAGGTTTTTTTTTTTTTTTTTTGCAATTCTTTCCATCCTTCTAAGAGTCCTCTTTTGTGGCCATTTTCTGTCGTTTTTAGAATAAACACCCAGACATGCCCAAGAAACCGCTGACGCCATACTTCCGTTACTTCCTGGAAAGACGAGAGAAGACCAGTAAGGAACATCCAAAAATGTCAATGACGGAACTGGCAAAGCTTTTGGCCAAAAAATACTCTGAACTTCCAGAAAAGAAAAAGGTTTCGTTCGATGCACTAAAACGAAAACCGATTCGAACAATTCAAAATAACAATTTTGGTTTGAATTGCAGTTGAAATATAAAGTGAGTTACACCGAAGACAACGAAGAGTACAAAATTCAAATGGAGAAGTTCAAGTACATCGATGAGAAAATGACGCACAAACAATGTTAGCTAACCCTGTTTGTTTCGACCGATTTGACAGGTTGGAACATCCGGACATGTTTCCAGACGACCACCGTTCTGGGGGACGAAGTAGCCACAAACAAAGCGGAGGACCACAGAAGCCTCAAACGCCCATTCAGATCTTCATGGCAGAGAAGATGACCAAACATACAAATTTAGACCCGGTAAGTGTTAATTTTTTTCGATTTCTCACATTTGTGGACGCAGGGATGATAACGAAAAAAAAAACGATTCTGTTCTAAGGCGGAAAAGAAAGAGTATGAAGAGAAATATCGTGAGCAATGGCGCAGTTTCCCCACTGGGAAACGAGTGAAGTTTATCAAAAAAGCAATTCAAAGCGAAGAACAGTATGCCGTAAGTTATTTCTGGGAACGCGAGTTTGGTTTGGAGCCCTAAATTTTTTTCTCCTCTCTTCTTAGATGGAGTTAGCTCAGTATTGTCTCGAAAATCCAGACTTCAAACCGGAAGCTGTGAAACCGAACATCACCAAGTCCGAGAAGGAAATTCTAGACCGCAGCAACGGAAAGCCTCAAAAACCTCCAAAGTAACCAACAAAAAAAAAATCAATTATATCGACAAAACAGGAAAAAACAAACCTTTCTTTCTTTATGGGAACAGTTCTGGATACAGTCTGTTTTCCAAAATAATGCTGAAACAGATCAAAGACATCCCAAGTAAGGAGAAGATGGCAGAAATTTCGAGACGTTGGAAGGAAATGACTGAGAAAGAGAAATTTTCTTATGCAAAGCAAGTTACCGACGTTAGTATTAGACGAAAAAGTTCCACGTTTTCAAACTTCGGTTACGGGTTTGCTCGATAATTTGTTTCCCCTTTTACCGAAGGCGTCCGAAAAGTATCAAAAGGACTACGCCACCTACTTAGAAAATCTGACAGAGGACGAGCGAAAGAAATTAGAGGATGGAAAAGTTCGAAAGAAGAAAGGGGGCGTTCAGAACGTAGCGCAGAAGACGAACGAGGAAATGCGAGAACAAGGAAATGCTAGGCCTAAAAAGCCTATGTCGGCTCTCTTCTTTTATAACCAAGAAAAAATGCCCGCCTACCGTGCAAAACATCCAGAAAAATCGGAACAGGAAATAACCCGTCACTTGGTCAGAGAATTTGGTGATCTCAGTGATAAAAAGAAGGTAAAAAAAACAATTGGATTTTAAGCCGATGATCGAAAAAAAAGTTAATAAAAACAAACAAATAGGAGAAATACAAGAAAATGGCCGAAGAAGCAAAGAAGAGCGTCGTCATCTCTCCCATTAAATACGAGGGGAAAAAGAGCAAACTGTTTAAGGGAGAGCCAAAGAAGCCCCCTCAGTAGGATTTTTTTTCTTCTTCTCGATAAAAAAGGAACGCTATAAAAACCACTTTTTTCATCGCGCACAGGTCCGGTTACCTTTTGTACACAACAGAGCTCATTGCGAAATTGGTGAACCTGGAACCAAAACAGAGAATGGGAGAAATATCGCGTCAATGGCGATCTCTGGACCCAAGTGACCAGGACATTTACAAGAAGAAAGCGGCGGCCTTGTTAAAGAAATATAATAAAGAAATGATAAAGTTTTTCAATGTACGGAGACAATCGATCACCGAATTATCGTTAACTGTTTTACTAGTCGTACTAATCGTTAAACGCGTTCTTTTGTGGATAGGGTCTTTCCGACGAGGATCGAAAGCTGTACGAACAGACCAGGATGAAGAAGGCCGGTGGCACCAGCACACCAAAAGCAACAAATCCCACACCGAAAAAGGCAAAAACGACTGTTGCCGTTAGCGTGGGTGACAGCAGCAATGAAGCAGACAGTGATAAGGTGATTATTTCAACTCGTCAATTTTTACTTAGTTTAGTCTAGACCATCTTACCATTAATTAACAATAGTTAGCAATACAACGCTCCCCCCTCCCCCCCCCCCCCCCGGGTCTTCCTCTTCCGTTACGGAACTAACGATGTTATATTTACCATTTCTAAAGGATGATAACGAAAGCAGCAATGGGAGCAGATCGAAGTCTGACGAGTCCTCGGACGACGAATCTGACAGATCAGAATCGGGCTCGGATTCCAGGTCGGATTCCGATAGTAGCAGCAATACCGATTCCGATAACACAAAGGTGATTGCCGTCATCGTTTTATCGTATAACTATTGTGATAGTGTCTAAAACAAAGGTACATTTATAATTACAGGATAGCTCGGGAAGCAGCTCCGACGATAGCGACAGTAACGACGAAAGTGGGAGTGACAGCGAATCTGGTTCCGGCTCAGACAAATGAGCGGTTTCTTCTTTATTTTTATTTTTAAATTACTCGTAGCAAATAACGATTTAAAAGTTGTACTTCATAAACTTTGTTTCTTTTAATTAACAGTTCACTTCGACTCTAAATCGTTTGAAATTTGTTAGTCGTGTTTTTTTTTTGTCATGCGAGGAAAAATGTTTTTGTGTGTTTTGGAGGTGTTTTAAAGAGTTGTAACGTTTACAAGTTAAAGTAACCTTGCGATGATAGCAAACTTGCTTCATAAGTAAATGCTTAAAGATAGTTTCCTAAGGTAACAGTACTGTAATATAGAGGCCGTAATATAACAATAAATGACGACAAAAAATGTTTTCGTATATGAAAACGTTTTATGTGACGTCATTTACCGTCATATAGCTTTTACGCGTAAAGCCGAATAAAGACGGTCAATTCTTGCTTGTCAAAAGATGGTTAAGCCAGAATTTACTGTGTGTACCCGACCTTAGTAACAACTCTGTATTCAATGTCTCAACTAATTAGCTCAGTTGCTGTTCTTATATTGCATTCAAAAGTGTAATTAATTATTTGTAGACAACAAAATACAAAGAAAAACCCGGCCCTCAGGACCCAGAGGAGTGTTTATTAGGTTGTTAACAAGTACTATGTATGTCCCACAAGTCTGATAAACCCAAGGTTGGGGGGGAGGGGAGAAACGTCGAGCAAACTTAAGAGGAGGAGGAGGAGGGGGCGATATTCGAAAACAAAGCATCCTACAGGCAAATAGAATAAATTGTAATCATATATAAAAGATACCGATTTCTGGGTAGCGTTCTGTCCGTTCGTTCATTCAACTGGCATGATGGGGTTTAACAGTTAAAATTTAGACAAAAAGTCAAAGCATGATTCAAAAGTAAACAAACAAATGCCCCAAGTTTCTTGCTAGAGGTTTTAAAAGGATCTGGCAAAACGTAAACAAAAAAACACTGAATATGAAGACACACACCCCTTCAAGAGAGAGAGAAAGACGAGAAAAAAATACTTCAAATCACGTTTGCAATATTTATCACTCGTTTCGAGAGTAGTGCCACTGTCGTTTCCGTAGGAATGTTTCCGAGATGTGTCTCTTCACTTACTAGTAGGAAATTTTAATTTGTCTTGGTCTTCGAGTCCTCCTCGGACATAACCAACACTCGTCCGATCCGGTCTCTTCCAATGGCGATGGAGAGGTTCCCCGTCAGTCGAAGAGAGTTGAACAAAAGTGCAAATTTGTTTTACTAGAACGTAAACGTCGTCGAAACGCCAAAATGGAGAGAAGGGGGTAGGGGAAGAATTTTGTGCCGGTCGATATCTTTGGAGTAGTCGAGCACAAGAGCAGCACTACTTTGAATTCTTACTAGCACTTTGCTGGTACACCCTTCTCTATGCTCACACAAACCACTCACAATTTCTATTTTCAAACAGATAAGAAGGCCGTTTTTAAATCTGAAACTGTCACACTTGAATGTCTTTTTCCATTAGCGCCGTGCTGCCTGCTGCTGCACTCGAACACATACACCACACACACACACCACACAAAATGAAAATAAAAACTGAACGGAAGTTGTAGTTGTAGTGTCAAAAGATTACGGATCGATGGAGGAGAACGGGGGCTTAAAAATAACATTCGTAAACAAGAGTCGTCTTGCTGAGGAGGACAAATTTAGAGAAATTTTAAGAAAGTTTCACAAGTTAGTAAAAAAAAAAAAAACTTAATAACGTTTTAAGTGAATTTGGAGAAAACAGAAAACGATATTTTCTTGGCTTGTAGCCCTCTTTTGTCACCCAATTTAACAAATAATTACTAAAAAAAAAATCATAAGAGAAGCAAACAAAAAGCTAATTGTCGAGAAAATAAAAAGTGCCAAGATTATTAACGACCGAACTAAGAGAAGAGAGGAAAGGAAAGGTGGTCCGAAAATTAATCGTTAAAAATAGTTAATAACAAGAGAAAGAAAATCAGTCTATAAAAAGAACCAAGGATTGAAACGAAAAGAAGAAAAACGACCACTTATTTAAAACCCCACCACAAGTTGGATTTCGGGGGGGGGGGGGGGGGGGGGGGTTTACACGTGTGGACATTACACGATCACGTCCTTTCTCATCAGAGAGGACGTCATCGTGAAATTACACAACTATAAAAGTGACTTTAGGATTAGCGTAAGAATCTGATGTTTTGCAAATGTGTTGTACCCAAAATTAGAGCACAAAAGGCCACAACAAACACAAACAACAAACACATCTACAGCTACACAGAGAGAGAGAGAGAGAGAGAGAATGACAACGGAGGTACACATCGACAATGCAATCAAGTGAGTTACCATAATGAGCAAATTAAGCTACAAGAAGTGTGTACTTTTAACGGAGGCGGGGTGATAGAGGGATTGGAGAAGGTAAGTGTATACAGTATATAAGGAGACAAAATGGACACTTCCGGTTCTATCCGAAAATCGTTTCCTCATGGGAACACCAGAAAAAAGGAAGGCGAATATATATATCTATATCTACTAAAGGAAGAGAAATCGGGTTTTTAAAGCTAGGAAATAGGGTGGGGAGGAGGGAGAGTCCTAAAGAACCATTACAACTGTTTGGCTTCCTGACGATTCTGTCCACTTCGTTCGACCGACGACGACGACGCCGCCGCCGCCGGATGTTGGTGCACTTGTTTACGCTGGTCCTCTTCTTCCTGTCGCTTCTCGTAGTGGACAAAGTCGTCAAAGATACTCGTCAAATGCCGATAAGTGTGAATTATCTTCATCACTTGTTTGCCTTTTTCCAGGGGCACTTCCTGCGTGTCTCGCGAGTTGGTCACCGGTTTGTTCTCGTTGTTTTCGAGCCGGATGTGCCTCAGTTGGTTATTCGGCACGTCCTTCACGTAGATCCACTTCAGTTTGAACTCACCCTTCCACTTGTCCTGTGCCCAGACGCTCGAAGTCGCATTGTAATCGAGCTCGGATAACATCTGTGCCATGCCACAGAAGTGTCCGCTTCCGTTCACACTAAACAGTAGGTAGATGGGACCCTTGTTTTCCTGGTCACGAAACGCGCCATCCAGACGTTTGTTGCCGTGTTCCGTACTACACCAGATACCGTACTTGATGCTACGGTGGATGTCGTCCTCGGAGTAGCTCTTGATGATGAAGAACCGCGCGTTCTTCGTATTCACGTCGAAATCTTTCGGGTTGTACTCGTTCGACTGCCTCAGCTTGTCCAACACGGGATGAGGAGGATAACCGATCTGTCCTCCAGGGTTCTGATGACCTGTCACCTGGGCCATGGGGGCGTTCGCACCACCCCCGTAAGTCCCTGCACCACTACCGCGACCTCTAGGAGAACTCCACGCACCAGAACGCGAAGCAGCGATCCCAACTACATTCGGCTTCATTCCGCCGCTGCCACCCGCACCACCACCACCACCGCTTCCACCTCCTCCTCCTCCACCACCGCCGCCGCCGCCGCCACCACCGTTCTTACTCTCCCACGTCCCGATGTCCATGTTGTGCTTTCCGGGCAACATTGGAGCTGGAGGGATACTCTTTGGCTTCATTCTCGGTTGTGGTTTTGCCGGCTGGCTCGCGATTGACGCCCAGGTCATCTTCTTGGGTGCCTGAGAGTTCCCACAAATTCCTCCTCCTCCCCCACTCCCCTGTCCACCACCTCCTCCTCCTCCTCCCAAAATCATGCCACCATCCTTCACAAAGTCAACCGGGATCCCTTTGCAGTCCACCATCCCTTTAGAATCCACCTTTTCGGAGATTCCAAGTCCCTGCATCCCCTGTTCGATGGGTTTCATCGCCGCCGCCGCGGCAGCAGCCGCCGCCACCGCCCGTTCCGAAGCCTGGTCGCCAGCGCCACCGACGCCATACACGTCCCGATAGTAGTCGTCGTAAGGGCCGTGGTTATTCGGCTTCCTTCCCACGTTCGACGTTCCCCACGCAGAGTAGTCTCCGTTTCCGTGAAAATAGTTAAAACTGGGTTGCGAGAATCCTCCGAATCCTCCACCACCCCCACCCAACATGCTGTCCATGTAGTGGGAGTGCTGTTCACTTCCCATCTGTCCACCATAACCACCGAGGAACGTCATGGCCTCGCTTCCGTTCGACCAAGCACCACCGTCCCCGAGTCCCATGTTCTGGTAGGGGAACGACATACCATAATAGCTGGACATGTAAGGGTCGGCTGCAGCCGCAGCAGCCATACTGCTCGCCGAGACTGAGGTATTGTAACTCTGGAACGTCGCCAGTGGATTTAAAAAAAAGGAAAAAAAGAAAAAAAAAACAATACAAAATAGAATAAACACGTCGAAAATACAAATGGAGAGACCATTGCCGAAAAAGATATGATACTTACTTGGTGTGGCTGATTTCTCCACGAATCGAACTCTTCATCATTTAGGGTGTCTTTAGGGCCGTTAGACACTAGGACACGAAAAACAAAACAATTTAAACATGAACGGACATAAAAAAAAAAAGTATGTAAAGCCCACAATGTGAAATGAGTCACATTTGGAACTCCCGAGGATTAAAAAAAAACAGGACAAAATAAGGCGGGAGGGGCGTTAGACCAGAAAAGGGGTGGGGTGTGGGGACGGATGAATATGGAGGACAATAGAAAACACGTCGCGATTGATTGACCACAGTCTCCAGAAGAGTCCTTTGTCCTAAAGATGGTTTCACACAAAGGGAACCTTGCGATTTTTTTTTATTGAACCAAAGTAATTTTTGGTAACAAACTAGAAATGTAAAATACAAAGACACGTAACGAATATACACGAAATTAAATTAAAGTCCAGAAAAAAGATATGACCACAGTTAAGGAATCACTTAGGGAGTGCTATTTTACGGAACAGTGGGAACAGGTGAACTCTTAATAGTCGGAACAACTGTAGGCACAGTCGGTTAGGTTTACTTAAATTAAGCTCGTTGCAGGGAATCTGCGGGCACAGCCCCCCCCCCCCCCCCCCTCCACAGTCTTTAAAGAATTCTTTCATAAAATTAGTCGATTGTTACGACCGTTGGAACAATCGACTAATTTTATGAAAGAATTCTTTAAAGACGGTGCCCACAGATTCACTGCAACGAGCTTAATTTAAGTAAACCTAACCGACGGCGGCTAGTGTTGTTTCGACTATTAAGTGTTCACCTGTTCCGACCATTCCACCACCGTTCATTAAAATAGCACTCCTCCTCCCTAAGCGATTCCTTAACTGTGGCCATATCTTTTTTTCTGGACTGTGTGCGTCTTTTACGGGGCTTCGGTAGGAAAGAGATCACGTTTGACAATCTTTGAAAAACACACACGACCCTAATTCATAGTAGTCGTTGTAATGATTTTTTCATCAACTTTTCAATTTTCATAAAATGTTGTAGGCCATTTTCAAACTGTCATAAAACGTTCATTTTTTAAAAATATTGAAATGAAATTAATTTTACTACATAATTCCTTTATTCATCTAGTTTGTAAATTACTTGGAATCGCTTTTTGAAACTCAGATTCAGAAGACTCAAAAGCGGCGACGACGACGATTCGCCGGCCGTGTAAAAGAAAAACAACAAACAACGAGGGAAGAAAGAAAAGAATCAGAAGAAAAGAGGGCGCCACTTTCTATGTGGCGGCGGCGGTGGTGGTGGTTCTCTTACCGGCTGGGCCTCCTCCTTGTTGTCCTTTCATTCGCTGCATCGTCGTCATCATCATCATCGAGTGGATCCGAACAGAAACAAAACAATAAGGAATGAGAAGAACGCACGAAAATGAAAAAAATAAACGAATACAAATGAAATTGAATCTATGAACGGGAAAGAAAAAGCGCGAGAAAAAAATATGAGTCAAACGAGGTTCCTCTACGGCCTCGAAGCAGCCATTATGAACGATGACAGAAAACGAAAAAAAAGGGGAGGGGAGGGAATAATAAAGAGAGGAAGAGCGGGGAGGGAGGGAGAGAAGGAGAGGAGAAGAACAGAAGAAAACGAACGGAAAAGAAGAATCGCGCAGATTCAGAAAAGGAGGGGAGGAGGCTTCTTCCTCCGTACGATGGAAACGAAGACCAAAGAAATGAGGACAAGGAGGAGGAGGCTACCTGATCGACACTCGTAGACATAACACGATTGTTTCCACCAGTTTCTCTTCTTTCTTTTCTTCAGCAGCAATCAAAATATACCTCACTTTTATATATATTTATAAAAAAAAAAAGAGTCCAAACACTTCTGAGAAACACAAACGCACACACGAACGCGCACAACTTGAAACACAATTTCAACAATGGCTGCCAAACTCACTGCCCTTTTAGTCCTCGTGTACCAATAGGAAACCGAACCACTGAACATTAGCGGCGCCGGCCACCCTATAAGAATCGAACGACGACGGCAATAAGAAACCGACACCAGGGGGCACCACACTACGAAGCAAATCATTACAGGCACAAAATGAGACTTCTACTGTGGCGCTCTACCTAAAAAGCACCCAACAATAAAAGCTCTGAATTATAAAAACCTGAAATCAAAATATATTAAAAACTAAAATTAAAAAAAAATTAAATTTCAACTTTAGCAACTGAACAACTTGTTTATTAAAATTAATACACCACTTGCAACCCAAATTCCAAACTTAAACTATTTTCTATTAAGTTTCGACCAGCAGGTCACAAGAATGACAAGTTACGAGCGATGGTCGATCGTGTCACACCGAAAACACGCAAGAGCCTTCACGAGATCATATTACATCAAAATTTCTACAATAATTTAACAAAATCCAAACCTGTAAAAGGTTCGATCCTCACCAGTCAATTGATTGACGCCTCTTTCCTATTAATTAATCATATACAAGTCGTGTTTATTAGAAAATAAGGCAAATCGTGCATTTATTCAATTTGATTATGACTGTTTTGGAACGTTTTAGCAAGTTGCATAATTATGTGTTCCTTCCAATTTATCACAGCAGGCTCCTACAAGATCCATTTTAATCACCAAAAAACATATCAAAACAGTTAATTAATTAGCAAATTTTTTTTTCTAAACTTTGAAAATAACTGCGATAAAAATAACAATGGACATTCCAGAAATTTCTCTCATATATATATTTGTTCGTAATAATAATATTCATGTTAAGAAAACAGTAATTACTTGCTTTTAACATTTTACTTAATTCATTCCTCATGTATATGACCACTTTTGATCTCCTCGTTTTTGACATCGGTTGCTTTTCCGCCGATTCGACCGCGGAAATTCATCATCATATCAAATCCTCCCATGGACTGTCCAAGTGCAACGAACGATTTCCTACAGAAAAAGCTGGAAAAAATGCAAATAACAAACACTTTTGAGCGTTTATAAAAAATGAGAACATTTTTCAAAAACAGCGACACAACAAACGGATCACGACTTACGCTTTAAGCCAAATGAGAGGAAGAAAAACTCGTGGTAAAATCAAAACTTCTTCGTTGACGAGAACGGCCTGTACTATCTTGTCGACAGCGTACTCGGGGGTGAGCGTCGGTATGAGTCTAACGAAACAAAACGAATGTCACATTCGATCTCACTTCCATTGACGCACGACAAAACTCACTTTGATTGGACTCCATCAAACATTCCCGTATTGATGAAGAAAGGGCAGACACAAGTGGTGTGGATGTTATGGTGACCCGATGCGACCAGTTCCGCATAAAGGCTTTCGTCAAAACCAATGGAAGCAAATTTAGTCGAGCAATAGTCCACCATCCGGTTGGTTCCGAAGAATCCGGCCAAAGAGGCGATCGTTACAATGTGACCACGATCTTCTTTCAACATTCCTGGTAAAAACGCCTTCGTTGTCTTCGAATTACAGTGGAGAAAAGTGAGATTTTATTGTGTTCGTATCTATATGGGCTTCTATTTCATGAAATGGTTTCTTACCCAAAAATGAGCTAGAACATTGATTTCGAATATCTTGACAATCATGTGATCCGGAGTGTCAAGAAGATCCTTACCGTTGACGATCCCCGCGTTGTTCACCAGAATGGTCACCACTCCGACTTCTTCCTTCACCCTTTCGGCCGTCGAGTAGACCTCCTCTCGTTTGCTTAGGTCGCATGTGTAGGAGTGGGCCCGGCCCCCCACGGCCTCTACCTGTTCCACCGTTTCATCGTTCCCTATAATTATTATGAAAATAGAAATTAGGAACAGAAAAAAAAACCGCATCGTGATCAAAGTGGTGGTCAAGGTAATGATGGTGCAGAATTGAGATCAAGGTCAATCTGTGGGTTGTATGTCATTTCACGAGGACAGAATAACAATTGGGGCTTTTCGCTTCACGGGGGCAAGAAGGGGCCTAGCCATATATTCTGGCCCCTAGTTGCCTTGGGCCAATTATAAAATCCTAATCTTATGCGAGTCCGCTAACATTTACTTCTTAGAAACTCCAATAACAAATCCAATGTCACTGTATAAATAATTTAATAGGCCAAGGAGAGAGAAAGATAACGAAACGGCCACAAAATACATAATTGAAAAGTTTTTATGACCGGTATGACGTCGACAAATAGGCCTATTATTCTCGTGAAATTGATAGGAAAAAACTATTTCCTGGAAGAATGGAATTATGTTTTCAAAACTACTGATGATGAACGGTGGAAATTGGTGACAAGCCAATTTTAGTCAGGTATAATAAGAAAAGAAAAACACATGTAGAACACAAAACAAAGTAAATAAAATTGTTAAATAAAAACAAAAGTCATTAGATAAAAAAAATTCTACGGTTGATTTTACAAAGAGACCACCCCTCCTAATAACAACAACAAAAAAAAGTTAAATATTCACGTCAACACCTCCCCTTTTACAGTACGTAATCAGATAAAAAAAAAATATGAAAGGGTTGCCGCCCTCCACACTTTTCCCAATTCCTTCCTAATAAAAGAGGGGCCTCAAGTGAAACGTTGAGACCTAAATCCAAGAAGGCAACTTGGCAATTTAACCTGAATCCATCAAACAGGGCGGGTTCCAATATAGAAAACAACGTCTCTATAACAGCGGTTCCCTTTTCAAGTAGGCCTATCTTTCTTGAAATCGGGCCTAATTAAGAAGGACGATTAACTAACAAATTAAGAGTGTCGTCACCTTTGCTGTTTACGTCGAGAAGAACGACGACCGAACCCAACTTGGCAAACTCAACGGCCATCATCCGTCCGAGTCCACTTCCACCTCCAGTGATAAGGACGATGTCTCCACTCACATCTTTGGCCCTCCACTTGAGGGGTAACATATTGATGACCACTTTCTCCGCGCTGTAATACACGGCCCACATGAAACCAACGACGACATCTAAAACGTTTCTTAACCACATCTTCTTCACTTAACGATTATTATTATCTTAAATACAAAAAAAAAGAAAACAAAAGCCAAAAACACCAACCACTTTAGATCAAATGTGCAAGAATATAGAAAAGATTAAAAAATATATGAAGCAAGAAAAAGTGTTGATTGCACAGTCATGTAATTTATATATAGATATACGTAATTATATAGCAACCGTAGAATGTTTTGCTTGTATATTCGTCGGAGCGCTCTCCTCAAGTCCTCCCTCCTTCTCCTTATTATTATTATGATGACTATGAGCCTAGAAATATAAGAAAAAAGGCAGCTGTGTGAATTGAGAAGTAGCAACATGTATTTAAATGACCCTGAAAGCAACTTTCGCCAAAATCACAACCACCTCTCTCTCTCTCTTATGACTCTGACCCACCTGATAAATAGCCTTGTGCTTACGTCAGACCCAGAGGGGAAAGAAATGAGGTACAAGTTGGGGGGGGGGGCAACTATAGTATACAGGTTCCGCTCAAGGGGAAAACACCACACAGAATATTAATATCAATAATTGTCATTACTTAAAAAAAATATCCTTATAGCAATGGTCCCCTTAAGACCCCTGGTCCACATGTACCCAATGAATGACGGCCAGTCTCCCCAGCTAACCTCGTCTATGTCCCACCTTCATTCTAATCAATATGAGATTATAATTTCAAAGTGGTCTAAAAATGTTTTTAAATGAAAAAAAATATTGTAATTCACAACAGAGACGAGTTATTTGTAAGCGTGGAGACGGCTTTCACTTAGTAAAATATGTGGGTCATGGGCTCCACAGACATAAATAAAACTAACACCTCCTCAAGCTAAAGAATAATAAAATCATTGTCTTAAAAAAAATGTCCTCGATAAATCTCTAATTTCATGTAATGATACTAATGAATTTAATGATTTATATCGGTCAACAAATGACCTTAATAATTAAAAAAAAACCATGTAAAATTAGAACTTTCTCTCTAAATCTATTTCTTGTTTAGAAATAACAGAACCTTATTTGGCGGTTGTCATTTTTAGAATAATTATCTTGTACCCAATATTATAAATTGATATAACAGTATCACAAAAAAAATGTAATCTAATTAGATCACGAAATTGTAACCGAAACCCTCCGGTAAAAAAAAGGAGGGTGTAAAACGGTTGCCATGGTGAAGCGTCCTCTTAGACCCACATGGCTATAGACAAACGCCACAACAAAAATAACAACAAACCAACTTACGTAAAAGCGATAATGGTACATTTCTTTGTACGGAATCGAAATCCCATAGAATCCACAACCGAACTTCGGTGCAAAAACATCGTTTTAAAAGAAAAGCTCGATCGAAATCTAATTAATCCGATTGTGCTATGGATTTTCCAAACAGTCCTAGCTATGCGTCAGGTGGTAACAAACGAGAATTGCTTTTATTGCCATTCCTAAACATGTATCTCGATTATTATAATATATAGGCACTTGTTCTGCCAGTTCGGTGTCGTCCATCGTACCACATCAGTCAGACTTTCACAGTTCGCACGGTGAAGCACTCGAACTGCTCAGAGACAAGATGAAGAAGAGAAGCTGGGAAATAATCAAAGTATAGTATTAAAAGTGTCACTCACAACACACAATGCTGAACGAACCCTGTAAATATCCCTCTTTATTTGGAAAAAAAAGGCATTCCGATTGTTCGGACTGAGTGATGACAGAATCACTCCAATTCACTTTCGCCTCGTCTTGAACACTTTCTGCTTTCCACTGTCCGATTCTCAGTTCCGTGCACTCGTCAACCAAACTGAAACCAATTCGGACGGAACGATAAACTACGTCGACTTCTTCATTTCTTTCACGGCCACGGAACAAGGAAAAGGAACACCGACTCCCAGTATCGTGAGCCCGGATTACGAAACGCGAGTAGAATCCAAGAATCAGGATCACTCACTCCGTTAGTAAATAACATGTTTTTTAAAAAAAAAACACAATTAATTACAGAATAAGTGGACATCACTGGACAATGGGACAAGTGGAGGACATCATAAAGAACAGAGTAAATACACTTGGGACAATGAAATCGGAATTTACATTTGCATCGATTGATTTCAGATGTTTGAAAAGATGAAAGGAATCTGCCTGGCATTTCGAATGTTCGATTACAATCAGGATGGAAAAGTGCAAAGACACGAACTTCAAAAGATCTTACAGCACTTCTGCCATTTACGAATCACAGGAGACGTTCTTCAGAGGCAAATCGTTGACATCGAAAGACACTTGCTTTAAAAACACACCCCATGTTAAATCTGTTGTCTTTTTTTCTTTTTTTTCATTTTGCAAGAATTTGGTCTCGATACGACTCCAAACAGAACGGACTCATCGATTATCGAGAGTTTCTGAAAAAGCTCGCCATCAATGTTTCCCACGTGAACCAGCGTAGAGTTCCGCATCTCGACATGAAGTTAGGTAGGCATGAATCACCAAACTAAGCCAATATTGACAATCGGAGCTCAGTTATTGCACGAATTGTTTCGATCTAGCACTCATGTGGCCGGACGCTGATGCTTTTGCAACCGACAACCACAAGCGGAGGTTGGCCATCTTAACCGGCACGGACGATCCGAGGTTGCAAGGACTCAACTTGAACCAAATTGAAGAAAAGCTGAAAGAAAAGGCGAGTCTGTCAAACGCAACAAATGAAATACGTTTAAATTGACCAAACCAGGTTCTTTTTCGCTTACTCAGATCGTGAAAGACTGCGCCTTAATAAAACGGGCCTTCCTCGTAGTCGATCCAAAAGAAACGGGAACGATACCATACACCACATTTCGCTCCGTACTGATCCAGTTTACGTATCCTATGTCGGAAGCACTCTCGTCTCAAATGGCACAGAGGTTCACTCTTCACTTTTGTACTCGTTCGAATCAAAATGAAGTCGAGACCAAACCCTTTTAATATTTTAATGTAGAATGGGAATTGAACCGACGGAAAAAGTTCGATGGGAAACATTCTTGCAAAGAGTAGGGCGACGGCAACCGAGTGTGGCGCAACCAGAAGAGATCGATTGTAAAGTGCGAGACACTCCCAGTAATACAACCAGGAGAGTAACAACAACCTAGTCGCGTCTCTTTGTATTTTGCTTGTGCATGCCGAGAGAACGTGCCCTTTGTATTTGCAGAAGAAGGAGAGTTCCGACATCGATTGCAACGGACATCGTTCCAAAGTTAAACAAGTTGTCGATCCGCCCGGGCGTTTCAATTAGACAGTCGTTTAACGTCAAAGGCTGTGGCGATGTTTACATAACGAGGCAGGAGTTACGTCTCATGATTGAAAGAAAAGGGAACAACCTGTCGGATGCAGAGACCAAGCAACTCCTCGTCACCTTGGATCCCGGTCACACGAACCTCATCTCGTACGTTAACTTCTGTCACTTATTCACGGACTTGGCGGACCAAGTAACTACATCTTTCTAGTTGTTTCACCTACTCGTAATTCTAACCGAAATCTCATGAATACTCGACAGAAAGACAAAACAGTGAACACAGCGTCACACAGGACAGACAAACAGGAGAAAAGTAACTTAGGGTTTGACCAAACAATCACAAGACTGCAGCCGATCGAATGGGAAAAATTAGTTGCTAAACTAAAGGGGAAAATCCACCAAAATTACACAACAATAGAAAAGGTGAGAGAACAATCTCAGTTCCTCTTTTGCTCTTGGTTCATTTTGTTCTCGTTGAAAGGCATTGGGCGCTTGCGACGAGGACCAAAAGGGATGGGTCACCTGCAACCAACTACGTCAAGTGCTACACAAATTTTGCTTTCGTGTTGGCGACGAAGAATTTTTAAAGATATTAAAATTGTGCGATGTCGTAGACGACGTTGTCTACATTCGTAATTTCTTAGAAACCTTCCGAGAGAGTGAAAGAGAAGTAACTTAATCGTATCCTCGTTTACTCTAGGTCGAAAAGAATTACAAATTGTACCTTTTTCGATACACAGAGACTACGAAAATGGACTCGAACAGTTGGCGAGTTATCAAAACCAGGGCCGACAGCATCAAGTCCGTGGTCCGGTCATCAGACGCATTCCGCCTTGTACCAGTTGCTGGCAGCCGACAGAGAAACCGTCTTAGAAGACCTACAAAAGTACGACACCAAGGAGGAAGAATCTATTTTGGGAGGAGGCTTCGTATCGAAAGTAGATTTCTGTACCGTACTCAACATGCACATACGAAGGCTCAGTGCTTTGGAAGTAAAAGATTACAATAATCGGTATATCTTAACGAGTTAGAATAAATATAATGAAAAGTTTTCCGTCTTTCGGATTCCAGTTTGACAATCTCTTGGAACATCTACCTTCATCTGTTAAGTTAGGTGATTACATCGACTACGTGAAACTAGTGGAATCGATGACAAACGACAAATTAGATGACTTTGACGGCGGTGGCAGTAGAGATGAGAGAAAATCTACAATCAATTCGAACCGAACTGACAGTTCCTTGAGAGCGTCAAATAGATTATCTATTGCATCTTCTGAAGACAGAAGAACACCGGAACACGAGGAGGAGGAGAAAGGGCTAAGACCGGCTGACACCGATGACATCGACAAGAGGAAGCCCCTGAATCAAGCCACTAGGACGAGCCCCAGTACATCGACGGGGGCCGCCGCACCAACCAGCAAAAGAATCGCATCTGCTCTACAGACAATGAAGGTTATAGGATATAATGCTTATTATCCACTTGATGTTTATGTTGGCAACTCACCTGATCCAAATTTACAGCCCAATTCAACGACAGATAGAACAGAACCGCGAAGAGCGAGACCGGCAACGACACAACTTGTGCCGCCAAAAGTCAAAGCGGAAACACAATTACGTCACATCCTGACCCGCAAGTGGCGCGACTTACAGCAAATGTGCAACTACTATGACGTCACAAATAGCGGACAAATCAAATGGGACAATTTTCTCAGTAAATTCGCGCCTTTTTTTCAAAATGTTCCGCTGGAGGTAGCTCAACTTAGGAGCTCTGTCTAAACTACCATTGTCAGCTAGGGACAAAGCCCATATCGAAATAGCGCTAAATTTATTTTTACTTAAAACTTAAGGTGGTTTTAAAATGAAAATAACAGATCGTAAATGAATAGAAACTTCAATGTGTTTTCGAAACTAGATTGGTAGCTCAACCACTTATTTTTTTTAAACCAAAAAGGATTTTGTCAAGTTAGGAAATGATCCAACTTTTGCAGCAGCTCGTCTGAAAGACAAAATAATCAAAAGTAACAAAATCAGCCAATCATAATCGATCTTTCAATGACTTTTTATATATATATAAAAAAAAAGCGGAGCTGAAAAATATGGGACTTCAAAGTGAGGCTATAAAATCAAAGCTCACTCAGCCGCAACGTTTTAACAAACGCAGTTGAGCTACCTCTACACACATTATCTAACAAAAAACCATTTAAATGTAAATAATATTAAAACAGGCTCCCTTGCAAGGTGTGGCATCTCGGTAACGTCGGACGCAATGTTGAAGACCCTTCAACACAAATACCACGTGGAACCCGGAACGAACGTTGACTACATGAATTTTCTCAAACACTTCTTTCTGGCCATTGGAAAATACGAGAGCACAACGCAACAACAGTGCAGTTTGCAAAAGCGAAACAACCTTGTAAGCTGAATAGAGACAAAAATACCGTTTGTTTAACTAATACATCTGTAAACTGGTATCGATTCAGGAAATGAGCCACCCCCTCGTCTACGGGATTCTAATCGATCTGCACAGTCCCATAATGAAACACTACAACAGCCTGAAAAGAGCCTTCAAAAGGCAACTAATTGAAATAAACGACCTCGAACAATAATGTTTTAAAAAAGATCTTTTCTTCGTTTTGTAGACGGGACTTGCTCGGAAACGGAACCTTAGAACTGACCAACTTTCATTCAACACTGAAACAGCACGGAATTCATCTGTCGACACCAGATTTTCAACTGCTGACACAATGTTACGATCCGGGAAATCGCGGTCGCATCGATTTCAACCACTTCCTCTACACATTTTCGAGAAAAATTTCTAGAGACAACTCTTAGCATGAATTAAAAACCAAATATATTCTCGTGTGTTATTACGACTTGTTTTAACTCGGTTTAAAATAAACGATAACGAACTGTCAAAAATAAAATGAAACAAAATTAAAACGAATGAACATTAGAGGGTAATGAAAAATGGAAATCAAGAGACTTGAACAAAATACATTTTCAATCACAAAGATGAATTTTGGAGGATTATAATGTGATTGGAGGCAGAGAGTGCATACTAATTAGTAATTAAGGTAACTCCTCTCCTCCTCCTTTCTTGTTACCAGGAATGAAATCAAAACGAAGTATAATTTCCGTTGCCGCCGCCGCCTCCCATTCCCATCCCTCCTCCAAGACCTTGACCACCATACCCTCCTCCCATGGTGCTGTTCAGGTTACCAGAGCTGTAAAAACTGTTACTGCCCATTCCACCTTGGTTATCTATAGGAAAACGAAACATAATCAGAATCGGTTATTCTTGCAATATATGCACCGATTAAACGTGACTCACTGCCGTATCCTCCGCCGTAATTATCTCCACCTCCGCCCATCCCATTGCCCATGTTACTTCCATAACCCATTCCACCTCCGTTACCAGAACCGATGGGACCTTGGCCGAAATTCTGGTTGCCTTGCGATGTCGAATTCAAGAACAACTCAATGTACCTGTGTTCTGAAATGATAAATAAGGTATACATTTATCAGAAAAACAACAAAACATGATTTACAATGCTAGTCGCTTCAAATAATAATTCGTACGCATATTGGCCTTATCCATGCTCATGGCTTTAACCGCCTCCTCGTGGGTAGCAAACTCCACGTCGGCCTCGCCCGATGCACGACCGCTGTCTTCATAAATTATGTTCACATTCACCGGAATTATGGGCCTGAAAAACTAAAAAACATTCAAACAATAAGCGCCAACAGCTACAAATAACAAAAAATAGAATTTACATCAATGATATCCTGCACCGCAGATCTGAAAGGAAGTCCTCTCATGTGTACGCAGTGACCGGTGGTGCTCTGATAACCACGCCCATTATTGAATCCTCCTCCGAATCCACCACGGCCTGGGCTAACAGACCCACCACCACCACCACCACCACGACGGCCTCCACGACCACCGAGGCCTCCTCCTCCACCTCCGCCACCAGACCAACCATCAAAGTCACCAAAGTCTTCGTCAAAATATCCTGCAGTCAGAAATAAGAAACATCAGAAAGACATGTAATCAATCATACCTAGAAAAAAAAAGTTTCAGCATCACCTCTAAAGCTTCTAGAGCCAGGGGTCATACGGTATCTTCCACCGCCAGATCCAAACCGATCGGAAGATCTGTCATAGGGACCGGGGCGAACCGAACTCATCGCCCGCATTTTGGGTAGACCCATCCCAATCGATCCACGAACCTCTTGCAAGCTACTCTTAAAAATTTCAATGTACCTAGGAAAGGGCAAAAGTCATACATGCCAACAACAATGTCGAGAAAAAAAAAGTTAATGGTAAAATAAAATCGACCACCACCCTTTTTAGAAAACTCAAGAAACCCACCCAAATTTTATAAATGTGAAACTTAACAAAATTAATAGTAAATTTACACTCCCAAAAATTAGAAAAATATAAAAACTTAAGAAATAATTAATCGTAATAATCGATGACAATAAGCCATCGATCACACGATATACATATATCATATAATAATGTAAAATACTTAAAAAGTGAAGCCGAAGCAGAAAAAGAGGCAGGGGAAGTGGGGGAATTGTGTCCCCTCCCTCCCCCGGCCGTCCCTTTTTTGCCCTTTTTCGAGCACCCGCCCAAATAACGAGTCGGTCGTAATTTTCCGCCCACCTGTGCCCTATCTTTTCCTTGTGTTTCCCCAGGGCCTTTTCAGCTATTTCCTTTGTAGCAAACTGCACATAAGCCTCCCCCGTGGTCCTCCCCTGGTAGTCCATTGGTAGCGTAATCCCATTCGGTACTATCTCCAACCCTTTAATGACCAACCCAACAAAACAATACGCATTCAATTCAAAAACCCACAAACAATTGATAAGAAAAAAAAAAGAACGCAATTTGATGATTTCATAAGAAACAACACAAGAACCATCATCACAAATGAACAGAAAAACACATACGGACAAGAAAAAACAACAAAAGATTCGACAAACATTCACAAAAAAAAAAAAAAAAGAACGAAGTACGTCCGCTCTTGATTTCTTCTCCTTCTGAGAACTCACCGGAAAAGAACTGAGCGATCTCTTCCTTGGAGCATCCGAAAGGAAGACCCCTGAGCCTCACGCAGCCATCGTTCAGAGCACTCTCTTGGTGCATTCCGCTGCGTTTTACGACCCACTCCATCTCACTGTGTTTCGCCTTGAACACTGTAAAACAACAGAAGAAAAAAAAGAGACAGCGATCAGTCCACACGTATCCGGTGGAAAGACCGTTTTTATACTACTGAACCTTCAATGTATCTGTGTCCCATATGCTCGTTGTGCTTTTCCAGGCCTTTTTTCAGGTCTTCGTCAGACTCCATCTCGATGTAAGCTTCTCCACTTGGTCTTCCCTCTCGAGAGAGTGTCATGTGGACTCCAGAGAGACCTCCCTTGATGTTTGTGCCTTTTGACAAACAAAAAAACATAACCCGAATGAAAACCATTAAGCCGTTGATCAAGACAAATTAAAAGACGAACCATCACTCGAGAAAAACGCGAGGACTTCCTCGGCGGTGGACGACCAAGGAAGACCCCTGACACGCAGGACGTAAACCTCCTCGTCCTCGTCTCCACCGCTCCCTGCTCCTCCTCCACCGCCCAATCCAACATCTCCACCACCACCGCCGCCACCGGTAGTAGTCATTGAGTCAGATCCAGTTTCCACTTTGGGCTGAAATAAAAGGAATGAGAGCGTACTTAATGGAAGTTAATGCTTTTAACAACAAGCTAACGGAGGTCTGCTAGCTAGACGTTGCATAAATTACAAATAATGCTAATAGACGTGGCACAACTGCGATCCTTTGTTCGATAACCAACAAAAGAAACGCCACCACAAGATGGCGGGGGCGCCCATTAAACATCGCCCACGCCGCCGTTTCAATGGAAACCAAAAACCTAAAAACGTGGATTCAGTAACTTACAACTACTTCCGCTTCGGACGCCAGTTTTATACAACGAACGGCAACAAACAAATAAAATAATACTACAAAAAGCGAGAAGAAACCGCCGAATTAATCAGCAAAATGTTGCGAAAAAAAATTCAACCGCTTCCGTCCAAAGACAATCGTAATCTCCTTCCACACAATCCACAGCAAGGATATTAGATACCAGGATAAAACACTTCTTCAGCACCCCTTATAAGATAGAGTCTACATTAGATGTAAGCATTTTCTTTCTCTCTCTTATAATGTTATCTTGCGCGCCCTCTTTTGGCAGGCCCTACTTTTTGCCTATTCCTTTCCGTAGAACTATGCAAATCAATGAAATAACGCCCACATAAATAATTATAATTTCACCAATTTAATTTATTTTAAAAATGAAATTAACTTTGCAATGAAATTAACTTTGCAATGAATTAGTTTCAAAAAATAAATATATTTTAGTTTCAAAATTATTATAAATAAATAATAATACATAATAATGAATGTATTATAATAAAAGGAAGTTATAAAAATACTGTATTAGTAAACAAATACAGACTATAAAATACGGATTTGCATTCCTAACATAATGACGGAGACTGTGAAGTACAGATTTTTTTGATGTAATTTGGAATAATTGGTTTAATTGTTTGTTTTCGGTTCCAGAAAATTTCTGCATTTCTTTTACATAGGGATTTAATTCCACGCTTCTATAAAGTGTTGTCATTTTTCACTAATATTTTAATAATTATTTTTTATTTGAATGAAATTACATTTCGTTCTGAAGCAAATATTTATTTCGTAAATTATTTAATATATTTAAAGATTAGTTTAATTTTAAAATTTATTTATTTCATTTCAATATTAATTTCTTTTTTTTTTAATTATTAAAATACTTAAATTATAATTATTTATTTCAATGTTACCACATTGGTTTGTATAAGGCTACGTATAGAATTATGCAAAAAGTAGGGCCTGACGACAAAGGGCGCGCAAAACATGACAAGGCAGGGGGGGGGAGTCGCTTATCCTGTTTTATAAGAACCTTGATCCACAGTTCCACTTAGTAAGAACCTAAAAATTAGTCTCATTATAGCCTCGTTATCAATATACACTCAAACCAGTGAGGAAGGGGAGGTGACATTTACTACTTCCACTATGGTTCTTGAGTGAAACCAAGTTTTTGGGGTGGGATTATAGGGGTGTGGCTTATCCGCCATATTGCAAAGACCCTGAAGGACGTTTATATATTAAGTTTCATCATAGAACTAAGATGTTATTTTCTTTATATTATATAGAAAGGTTTATTTACATTAAATCAAACAAAAAAGATACATAGGCATGAAAACATTAATGCATTTTTGTAGCAATTGTCATATAGCAACTCTGTTTTTAAAAATAACCAATAGATTGCCCCAGCATCTCCATTAAAAAAAAATTATTTTTTAGATAAAAGGTGGTGCTATAATCAACTATTACTATATTACGTAGAGTCCCTGCATAAAGAAGACTTAGGTAAGGTGTAGTGTCGGGACAGGCGTTTGGATCCAGCACGAGAAGTTCGTTTGCTCTAGCTGCCCCCTTCATGAGCATCAGATCCAATATCAATGAATTAGAAATTGCTGGTCCCTTATAAAGGGGTGGGGCAAACGAAGTTCTTGTGCTGGATTCAACTTTTATATATATAAAATCTACCTCTGAAATGTGATTCCAGAACCTTTTTCGATTAAATATGGCAATCAAAAAATTAGGTATTGTTTTAATTTAAAACAAAAACAAAAAATGAAATATTTATTACCTCTAAGGCCTTGTTTCCATTGGGGAAAAATTTGAACTTTTTGAACGTTTTAACGCTGGTGAAAAATTGAACAAACCTGGCTCCCGCCTATGATAGGGAACAGGCAGAGGTCAAGTTTTTTCTATTTTTCACCAGTTGAAAATCTGCAAAAAGTAATATTTTTCCCCCAATGGAAACAAGGCCTTATACGTATATTTCGATAAAAACGTCAATGGCAAAATCATACTTAATTGTTTTACATAAGAACTACCAGCACAAAGCTAGTACTGGGTCTGAGCAAGATGGCGACAATTTTCTTCCCACACAAATTTTTGACTTCACTAAAGTCACGTGATGTTGTCTCCCCTTATTCTATCCTCCTCGATTCAAACCATAATTATACCAAAGAGTTTATTATTAATTGATAATAAACTCTTCGATTATACTCTCTTCTGACTGATAAAGTAGAGCCTCTTAGCCTCTATATCACTAGCCTCGATACTAAACTGTCCATATTTTAGTACCATCACGGGGGACGACATAGAGAAAAAGTCACACACCAGATGTAGATTCACCAAAATCCATACAATTAAATAAGAATCACCAAGATCCACACAATGTAATAAGAAGCACCAAGATTCACTGATTCACTTTTCGAAAAAAATTATGTTCATACTTAGACCATGTAGAGGAACCAGAGCGTACGGGATTCATGTTCAATGTCGTCCCCCTAGTTATTCTAGAGGCCCTTGTCTAGAGCCTATGATGTGAGTACCCAAGAATCTTTCTGAGATAAATTCTCTACTCTCTCTGCTATCATAGTAGCAATAACCTTGGTATAGTAACGCAGCTTTCAACTACAATTGGGCAGAACTTTTCCTATTTCCATTTAGAAAGAAGACATGAAAGAGGCTATGTCTGTAATAGTAATCGGTTACGACTTTGCCAGTAGTGCTCTGGTCAAGTATACACGGGCACCACATTACGACTTAATGCATACGGGTTTGCAACGTGAAATGAATTTAGAACAAGTGTGTTATAAACAATGCGCCTGTCATATGATGTCACTTCGTTTTCTTAACTTTTGCGTGTAACCTTGTCCGTACATAGTTGTCCAAAGCATAACGTGGTTGCGGCGGTTACGGTTACTGTGGTCTAAGCTTTAATGTGTTCTGCTTTATTTTCCTCTTTCTCCCTTTTCATTGTAACTCGCTTAGATTAAGTTTGTTTTCTAAGAAAAACGTTTGTTTGTTCCAAGTGGTCATGCGCACATTTTACAGCTGTTAATAAGAAAATTGAAGAACGGAAGAAGAAGAAAAGGGGTGAATCATCGTCGTCGGCGCCGGAAAGGGGTTTTCATAGGCAGAAGGAGGAAGAGGTCGGGGTGGCCATGTTGGGTTGGGTTCTACGGTTGCCAACAACCGACGATAACTTTCTTTCGTTACTTACAACGAACTTCTTCGTTCACTTTACTTTCAAATAAGTCACTTTTCCAAACGAGCACTGTGTCTTCATCTTCGTTACTTTCGATTCATTTACGATGAGTTTTCTCTTGTAAGTTTTTCCACAAATCCAACTTCCTTTTGAGTTTCTTTTCCATCGTGAATATACCGGGGTTTTTTTTTTCTTCTTCTCCTTCTTTATAGTGGTAGCCGGTCTTCGAAGACTTTTAAGCCCAAGAAGAATATCCCAGAAGGAACACATCAGTATGATCTGATGAAACACGCTGCGGCCACTCTGGGAAGCGGCAATCTCAGGCTGGCCGTCATGTTACCCGACGGAGAAGACCTCAACGAATGGGTCGCAGTCAACAGTCCGTTTATATATTCTTCCACTCCTCTCTGTCTCGTTTCAGCAATAAAGATATTGTCGTTCTTTCTGTTTAGCTGTCGACTTCTTCAACCAGATCAACATGTTGTATGGAACAATCACAGAATTCTGCACTGAAGAAGGATGTCCGATCATGTCTGCAGGACCCAAGTACGAGTACCACTGGGCTGATGGTCAGACGGTCAAGAAACCCATCAAATGTTCGGCTCCAAAATACATAGACTACCTGATGACGTGGGTTCAAGACCAACTGGACGACGAGACCCTTTTCCCGTCAAAGATTGGTTAATAGTTATCGGTTGTCGTCGTCTCTCGACCGAAATCTTGATTCATTTCTATCCGTTTTCAGGCGTACCTTTTCCGAAAAACTTCCTTTCGAGTGCAAAAACGATCTTGAAGCGGTTGTTCAGGGTTTACGCTCACATCTATCACCAACACTTCTCGGAAGTGGTTCAGTTGGGCGAAGAGGCTCATCTTAACACCTCTTTTAAGCATTTCATCTTCTTCGTTCAGGTAAAAAACAAACTCTAAATAAAAGTTAAAAGAAAATTTATCACACGACTGTTGTATCTCTGAGAAAAGGAATTCAATCTGATCGATCGGAGGGAACTAGCACCACTTCAGGAACTCATCGATAAACTAACAAGCAAAGAGAACAACCGATGACGAAGTTGCGTGTCCGTCGGCGGGATGTGGCATTCTTCTCAATGCCTCACTAAAATACTTACAAAACCAACGTCCACGAGGGAAGGGAGGAGAGGAGAGAGAGAGAGAGATAGAGAAAGAGAACGAGAACTGTTTTCTTTTATCAGGACCAAATATATCAGTTACACTTTGCTGCAGTCCTTAAATCAAACCAATTGGTGCTGTGATTCACTTTCAAGAGGTCTGTTGTAGTCACGACTCTCGGTGTGACGTTTCTCTGTTGTTGTTTTTTTTTCTTCCATGTTTTTATTCGTATATATTTCGTCCATATTTGTTTCTGAAGTGATGGAACATTTATTTACACCTAACCAGGTGACCCAAGTGTTTGTTTTTTTCTTTCACGGTTAGTTTTGTTTTCCTCAGTTCGCATCAAATGCAAATTTTTTTTTGTTTGACTTAATTTTATTGGATATACCGCCGATTTGTTTTATTATTACAAGAGGCTTTATTTTCGTCATCGTTTTTTTACGTGCTTTCAAGTCTTTATCATTACAATGAATGATAAGTGGAACTATATACGAAAAAGAACAATAATTTATTCATTTGTTTGTCATTGATGTGCCTTTTTTTATTATTCAATGTTTTTTCTTGCACAATTTCAAATACACAAACAACAGGTGAGTAGGTGGGTGGTAAAAGGGCGAGGGGGGATGGAAGGCGTTTGTGTACTTTAACCGCCGTTGTGCCTCAATTTTATCATTTTTCTTTGATGCGCTGTGTCCTATCTTCGTTCGCCTTTTGAAAATTTTTTATTATTGATTTTGATTTTAATCAATTGTATAGCAATTAGCCTTTAGAAATGATCGCAAATGACGTCATGTTTTTTCCTTTGTTCTTTTTTAAGTAATCGCGTAGAGAAGCTAAAACTATTATTATTATTATTCAAAGATACTCTTTGAGGGCTCTGACCAGACAGTGACCGTAACAAAAGTATTTTAAGATGTTTACTGAAATATTTCTTATTCGTTCTGTTGGAATAATACAGAAATTAAAAAAAAGTTGCTATGCAAAAATATGAGACGTGTTTCGAGTCTTATTTGATATACATGTAAATATGGGTAGCACTAATGATAAAAAGAAAGCTTATTCCGCACGAGAACGGAATAAAAGCGGATCATTTTGGAACGCTGAGTGGAGTCGCAGTTGAACCCATCCTCTGTGGATCCTGAGACGGATAATGAATTCCGAGCTTGACGGGAGGAGGTGGGGGAATGTTGATGGGTGGAGCAGACGGAGGAGGAAGTCCAGGTGGACACATTCCTGGTGGAGGCATTCCAGAAATGAGGCCGGGAACGCTCATAAATGTTGTCTGTAGCGGAGGAGGAGGTGGAATCCCTTTGAATTAAGATTTAAACACGTTAGCCGTACGATTTGACACACGAAAACTGACGCTGAAGGGACGAGATCTCACCTGCTGGAATGGGAGTTCGAAGGATAGGTGGCACTGCGATCATTGACGGAACGATTGGCCCACCCATGCGACCCAGTGGAGGTGGAGGCTGGCTCAGATTGAAGTAATTGTTGGTCAGTTCTTCGGGTGGTGGTGGTAAGGCTAAGTTACAAATAATTAAAACGTGTGAACGACATTATCGAATCCATGCGATCGATATCGAATTACCCCCTGGCAATCCGGGAACGGGGTCCAACTTTTTGCCCTCTCCCTCTGTTCCGGGACCAGTGATAGAGGAACGAGCTTGAGAACGACCCCACTTTATGCTCAATCTGCGTCCGTTGATGATTAGTTTCTGAAACGAACGTTCTGCGGCCAATTCGGCCGCCGCTCTGGAAGTAAACTGTACGAAAGCACACTGTTGGCGTGCAACGATCGTGATCGAACGGATCTCTCCGAACTGATAAAAGTGATCCCTATACAGATAAAAAGAAACGCCGTTAAATCGAATCACAAACACGACTAAAAGGTGATTTATGACCTTATCTCCTTGTCCGTAACCTTTTCTCCCATATTTCCAACGTAAAGTGTGGTGATGGATGGATCGTCGGGCGGTTCGAGGTGAGGAAGTGCGGCCGCTCTACGCAACAACTTATCGGCCACGGGATCGTTGACGCCATAGAAACGGTCTCGTATGTTCTGGTCGGAAAGTGGATCCTCCGGATCGGTCGGTTTCTCGTGCCTGTAAGGACATTCCTCACCTCTCTTGCATTCGCCTTTCACCCAGAAACTGCAGATGTGCGGTCGATTCCGCTTGTAATACGGAGTAGTACGTGCCAACTTCAGGAGGAGATCGCTCGGCGTTTGAGCCTTTCCCAACTCTCCGTATGCTTCTGATCCGTCCGTGTTGGCAATCTAGAAAGCAAAAACAATAGGAAACCGTAGAAACCGAGATCGCAAAAAGGAGGTCAAAGTTTGTAACCTCTCTTTCGATGTTTTGAGTGTAGTATTCCTTGTTGACGTCCGACCTGGGCATCTCCTCACGGAAACGAAGAGCCGCATCCCGCACTTGAATCGGAAGACCTTGAAAGAAAAGAAAAACGAATAAGAAACCAAAAAAAAGCTAAGACTGGACATGGTATAAACCATATTCGAGATCCAAGAGGCAAGTTTGACAAACGTTCTTCAGTTTGGAACACGTCTGACAAACTTCCGTCTTTTTGAATCGCATCCTTGCGCCTGGGCACCATCGGAAGACAGTGAAAGGCCGAGAACAAATTTTACATTCCTTTCCGTACTTCTCCTTCGTCTGATTAAGAGAACAACTCGGATGAAATTACGTTCTTTCAAATGGAGGGGGGGGGGGAGAGGACGACGAGGGACCTCACCATACGGATGTAGGGATTGTCTCCAAGGCACGTCTGACACAGGATTGGAAATTCCTGAAAGAATAACGAGCCAAAAATAAACGAAACGAAGCTCAAAAGAAGGTGTTAATTGTAGAATGCGTTTCGTATTTTTACAAAAAAAAAGACTTATTGTTACCGCATCTTCCCAGTTCTGTCGATTGTAGGTGTTGGAACTCTTTGATGTCGCCATAAAATAACGAGAAATACGCGTAAATATTCAAGAAAATACTCAACGAAGAATAAGAAAAAACACAGCCAACAACAAAAAAAGAAAGAACGATCAATGCAAGCCAATGAGGAATAAGCCCCGATCAGTTCAGGACCAGGCATCTGTAGACAGCTTCAGAATTATTTTGGCACCGCTTTTTTATGAACGTCATCAATTTCTAATTGGTTTGTTACTGGGTTTGATGTCAGATGGTCCGCCCATTTTATTTCTAATTGGTTGATATTGGTTTGATACTCATAAGTGGGCGGAGACAAAGACATTCTGAAGCTGTCTACAAATGCCTGTTTTCGGGAGAGGGAAGAAGTAAAATGGTGGCCGAAATGACAGTGCTGCCAATAATAAGAAATCAAGGTACTTAGAAAATATAAGAATAATTAAGAAATAAAGCACCATAGCCACCTTATATATAAGGTGGTATATAAGGTGGCTATGTAAAGCACAATCTCCTTATTCTGTGGCAATTAGAAATCGGGACATACAGAAGTTGGCTCCGCCCTTTTTATGACGAATGCAACTTCTAATTGGTTGGTTATGTAGTCTGACATCAAAGAGCTTCAATACCTCTTTGCTGACATCACATGCTCCGTCCTTTTCAACGTTGAACCACACAACCATAGCCTCCTGTATTATAGGAGGCTATGACACAACAAACCAATTAAAAGTTGCCGGTCGTCATAAAAAGGGCGGAGCTAATTTCTGTATGTCCCGATTTCTAATTCCCTGTCCTTATTCTGTGGCCTCGCCGTTATGGCAGGGCGTTCTTGAGTTATAAGCCATAGCCTCCTATACATAATATCTATAGAAGGCTGTGTATAAGCACACCCGTTACTCTACGAACCTTGAGCTATGAATCCCTATAATGAAACACAAAAACAGCTGTTATCTGACACCACTGGCCATTCCTAACTTCTTGTCGGTGTCGTCGCGTCAGCCACGTCCTCAATGAGTCAAATCCATCGTCTCTGAAGCGCTCTGAAGTTTAACCTTACTTGACGGTAAATACAAATAGAAAAAAGAAAACTCACGGCACACGTACGTACGTGGAGGGTGACACAGGTGGAGAATACGTCAGTAAAATCAGCGTAAGCACTTGTGTGGAATGATGAGAATCAAAGAAGCGGATCGAACTGCGAATGTGGCCTGGTCACCGGCCAATGTCCATCCCATTTATTTGGCGGCAGGGACGGCGGCGCAACAGTTGGACGCTTCATTCAGGTACGCTCACCACACTTATAATTACTATATGAAGGCTTTCCTTAATTCTTTACGTATGCGTATAGCACAACGTCCTGTTTGGAAATCTACGATCTAAACGTCCAAGAGCCCGGTCTGGACATGACCATCAAGGGGTGCATCGAGACTGACCACAGGTGACAAGACGACGGCGCTTTTTCTCCAGATGTCTTCCTGATTGTAACGTTTCTTCTGTAGGTTCCACAAAGTGTCGTGGGGCGCGTTCGGAATGAATCGACAGGAAACTTCGAGTGGAGTCATTGTCGGTGGTTGTGACGGAGGAAACATGTTCCTGTACAATCCGGCACGGATTCTAAACGGTTCGACAAACGAAGGTGCTCTTCTCTTCCATAAGGACAAGCACACGGGTCCTGTCTCAGCACTCAGCTTCAACGTATTTCAGGTTTAAGATTTAAAGAAGATGTCTCGTTAACACATTTGGGATCTACTTTTAAATTCATTTAATTATCGTTTAATAATTTCATAGGAGAACTTACTCGCGTCTGGTGCCAGTGATTCTGAAATCCTCATCTGGGATTTAAACGATCCTTCGAATCCAATGACACCTGGAACCAAATCACAACCTGCTGACGATGTGACTTGTATTGCGTGGAACTGTCAAGTTCAACATATTTTAGCCTCTACGTTTGGAACCAGATGCGTTGTCTGGGACCTTAGAAAGAACGAACCCATCATTAAAGTTAGCGGAAGCACATCGAGGGTATGTTACCTACTAAGAAATACGTTAAGAGAGAAAGAAAAAAAAAAGAGAATTTTACTGATCGATTTATTTCTCTTTCTTCAAAATGCAGATGCGATGTAAAGTTGTCGCTTGGCACCCTAACATTGCCACTCAGATGTGTCTTGCCTCGGAAGACGACCACACTCCTTTCATTCAATTGTGGGATCTTCGTTTTGCGACATCTCCTCTGAAGACTTTAGAACATCATCAAAGGTTTCTGAGATGCTTTCGTTTCTTTCTCTCTCTTTCTCTGCCGAGAGAGGGGGGGGGGGGCTAACTTCTTAGTTAACTATCCATGGTTTTAAATGTACTTAGTGGTGTGTTGTCATTGGCTTGGTGTCCTCAGGATCCAGACTTGCTTCTCAGCTGTGGAAAAGATTGCAGGATCCTCTGTTGGAATCCGAACAGTAACGTTGCCGGTGGTGAGGTGAGTTCTCATTCTCTTTTCGTACGTGCTTTCGAATTTCTTTCATTGAATTGCGATACGCCTTAGGTCGTTTGTGAGATACCGACGAGTAACCAGTGGAGTTTCGAAGTGGGTTGGTGTCCACGTAACCCAACACTCATCTCTAGCAGTTCTTTCGATGGACACGTCAGCATTTATTCTCTGATGGGTGGCGTTCAACAAGTTCGACCGAGTGCAAAGGTTGAAAATCTGTTGCCTTTTCCCTCTTTATAAACTTGCTTCTGATGGCTTCCTTTTGCACAAAAATAAGGTGACAGAGGCTTTTATGGATGCTAATAATTACACAATGCAACAGGCGCCAGAATTCACGCAAACGACTTCCACGTACTGTTTAAATAAGCCACCAAAGTGGTTTCGAAGACCTGTCGGTGCCTCGTTTGGTGTCAGTCCATCACGTTACCTGAATCTTTGTCCATTTTCTTTTTGTTTAAAATGCATATCTTGATTCCACGTCCATAGTTTGGTGGGAAGCTCGTGACCTTTGACAACGAAAGAAATCATCAACCGGCACAAGTTAACCAAACTACAAACACCGAAGTGATTTCGTCTTCTGTATACATCAGTCAAGTTGTGACCGAACCCGATCTCGTTCAAAAAGCATCACAGTTGGAAGATGTGCTGAACAACGGTCAGTTTGCCGATTTCTGTCGGGTGAAGATTGATTCTTCGTCTTCGACGCAACAGCAAGAAGTGTGGAGGTTTTTGCAGGTACTTCGAAAACTTCGTCGATTAACCTACAAAAATATTTCAATTCGAAATAATTTAACTTTTGCATCGAGAACTTCTCGTACGAAAAACGATTTGCCTTGTTACCCTCTAGGCCCACTTCGACGACGATCCAAAAGCAAAGCTTTTGTCACTGTTAGGACACACAAGCACTGAAAATGAAACTTTCGGTAAAGACGACGACTGCCTGCAGAAACAAACATCGAGTATCAGAAGTGGAGGTTCTCCGACGACAGTTTTCGACCAAATTAGTGCAGATAGTGCCACCAGTTTCTCCATTCCGACTTCATCCGGTTGGTTATTGAGCACCATTGTTCAGGTATCCGATTAAAATAACACCATGTATTTGTGCTTCCAGATACGGCGGGTTTGGTATCCAAATTATTATTGGCCGGTAATCTGGACGCTGCTGTCGAAATGTGTCTCCGTAAAGATCTTCTCGTGGAAGCGATCCTTCTCTCGATAGCTGGTGGAAACGATCTGGTTGCAAAAACTCGGCAAAAGTATTTCGAAATGAAATCTGGCGACAGCTTGACTCAGGTGATCGAAAATAGAATCTACGGTCCGTGTGACCCATTTTAAAAACTTAACGCTTTTCTCCTGTGTGTGCCGCTTCATCTATTTGTAGCTTATCGCTGCAGTCGTTACCAGAAATTGGAGTCAAGTGGTGAATAGTTGCGACTTAAATAACTGGAAGGAGGCACTCGCGGGTGCACTCGTCTATTCCAGTCAGCAAGAGTTTGTCTCATTGTGTGGTAATTGTTTTGTTTTTTTAAAAAGCGATTAGCAGTTGAGAAGACGGTTCTCATTCTTTAAATTGTTCCACCGCAGAAACTCTGGGACGGCGCCTCGAAGGCATCACTGAAGGAAGAGTTCACGAGGCGATGTTGTGCTATGTGTGTTCGACCAATGTATCAAAACTGGTCGAATGTTGGTTCCAGTCGACAGATGACAATTTGAGCCCCACGGCACTCGAGGTCTTGCGTCGAACAGTTCTGGGGTCCTATATAGATAGACGTCCATTTCTCAGTTACTCCTTTGTTTTGGTCGTTATAGAGTATTGTCGAACAAGTGACAGTGTTGAAACGGGCTGCAAATGACGTCAAGGCGGACAATCAACTAGTTAACAAGGACACGAGCTCGGTGTCGAACGTCCTCTATCGTTACTCTTCCATTCTGGCTTCCCAGGGGAAGTTATCTATGGCTCTTCTGCATTTGGAACCTTCTGAAGAAGTTAGAGAATCAAACACACTATAGAAATAGATGAGGTTTTTGAAAAGCGTCACATTAATTATCTGTATAATCCGTGACACAGGAGTCGATTGCACTGTTGCAAAACCGCCTTTCTCGTGCACTGAACGTTCAGCCTTCTGGAACTGCTGTAGTTCAAAGGTTATTTCACTGTCTCTCCCTCGTAAAGCTTTCTGTAACCTCCGAATTTGTTTTCTCTTCACCTACCTGAAGGCCGTCATTCGATGGAGGTCAGCAACAGACTCGACCAGTTCAGCTACAACAGAGACAGGTTTGGTTAGGCTAAACGCAGCTTTTCGCCCTTCCCCGTGTTTGTAAAGAAATATCCGAAGAATAATGGTTTTCTTCTAATAGGGTCACTCGCTGGTTCAGCCTAATCTTCATAGTTCTACGGTGAGACCCCAAAGAAACGAAAGTCTTCCTCACATGTCAAAGTATCCGACTGCAGCAATGCCACAGGCAACTAGTCCTCCGATACAGCCGTATTCTAGAGGTCACCCTCTTCTTCACGTCAAGCTGTAATCTTTTCATCTTAATGAAAAAATGATCTTCTGCCTACTTTAGGGCTACTGAATCCCTCGCGTTATCCACAGGGATATGGTGACAATCAACCATCGACAACAACATATGGACAACCAAGCCTAAATAGTTTTGGCAATGCAGCAGTGGCGGACATGAACCATCACGTGATGCAAACACCGATTCCAGCATACGGGTGGGCGTGAGTTAGTCATTTCTGATTATTCAGAGATTAATGCGAGGTTCCATTTACTTCTAGAGCGACTCCTTCGATGAACGCTCCTCTTTTATATAATCCGTCGTCGTACGAACAGTCTGGTGGTACGTATAGAAGCAACAACACTCCCGGTCCGTATCAGCCACAACCACCTAATCCTCAACAACCAGGTATTGAAAGGAATCTGTCGAAACCATGGCAAAAATCATAAACGATAAAATTAAATTCCCAACTTTGATGTTATTCAATTCAGAAACTTATGGATTAATCCAGAATTCTTTGGCAGACACAAAACCCGGTTGGAACGACCCACCACTAATCTCAAAATCAAATCAGGTTTTAAGAATCACAAAGGGGGGGGGGAGACTTTTTTCTAAAAAAACTTCAAACTGACACATTTGTTTCAAATTAAAAGCCTCGGCAAGAGTTCGAACAACCGGCTCCAATAACTCACCCGTTATTCGGCACAACACCCGAGACGACCTCTTCCGGAATATACAACCCGGGAGTATACCCGCAACAGTATCATCAGCAGCAGCACGTACCTGCAGAAATGGCTAACTTTGGCCAACAGGGAGTGGTGCCCATGCAACAACCCACGCAGTCCCTTCCGACTGTGGCACCTGCACGTCCTCAGATGACGGTTAAACCAAAAGGTCCCATTCCCACCGAGCATCAGATCCTACACGATCTGTTCGAGGACCTGAAATGCAAATGTCTAGCAGCGAGCACCAGCATGGTGAAATTATTTTTCTAGAATTTTATCTTCTCTTGACCGGTCGAGTCGACCGTCTTATTCTTTTCTTATTTTAGCCAATGAAGAGGAAGCTCGAGGAAGTCAATCGGAAGTTGGAAGTATTATACGACAAACTTAGAGAGAACGAGGTAGAATACATGTTACTAGAGACTCGTACGAACGAATTAACATTTTCCCGTGTCTAATCTCTTAGCTGACTTCGAACACGACCCTCGGACTGCATCGGGTGGTTCAGGCGATCCAACAGGGCGATTACCAGACAGCTCTCATGATTCACGCTCAAATGGTTTCGACTGGAGCCTTCTCGGAGATTGGAGGGTTTATGCCTGGTCTCAAGGTCCTTCTTCAAACAGCACAAAACCTTGCAATTTATATACAGTAATACAGTAAACGAAATTAGCCTCTCCCCACCCACGCTTCAAGAACTAAAAAAAAATGGTCAACCGAAAAGGATTTCCATTATTGTTACTGAAATTGTTTTTGTATAAGGCCAATCAGAGAAAAATGAAACTAAAATTAAAACAGAGAAGATGAATTGCCATTTTGCAAATTGTTTTAATATACGTGATTTATCATTTGGTGGACGCATAATTTCACAACCTTTGACTGAGGGGGGGTTGGTTAGAGACTATTCCATTCATTCTCAAATGTTACACACACACACTAACATTAAGACTCATTAAGTCTTATATTAAGAACCTCTCATTATTTGAACTGTTATAAAAATAAATAATGTTGCAGTAAAAAGGCTTACAACGACGCTGCCGCCACTTCTGGCCACACTCTCTATCTCCGTCTCGTAGTCATTTTTGCGTTCATAATTATGACAACAACAACAATTTCACTCCATATCGTGATCCATTTTTAAAATCACAAATAACAGAAACCAAACGACAAACTTAAAACCTTTCTTCTTCTTCTTCTGATGATGATGATGATAAAGATTGGGAATTGGTTTTGGCATTAAAACCAAGCATCCATCAAAACCCTGATCATTGCACTATTTTTACTCGCCTACTGTTAAGAGAAGTATCAACGTCGAAACCTATTCTTCATAAACTTCAATGTTTTCTGCATGAGTGGAGCCACTTTCTTCACGGCTGAATCAAAACAAACCAAAGAGTCGATACAAAAAATAGAAGAGCAATAAATCGTTGTATCGAGATAATTCTACCTTTCTGTTGCTGTGCCGAAGACGAAGGACTCGGATCTGCCGATGGTGCCGACGACGACGACGACGAGGGACGTGACGACCCGGCGTTCACTTTTGCAGTCGTAGCGGCCGAAGGACGAAGCGGCTTCAAAAGTTTTTCTTTGGCTGATTGAGTCTTTGTGGCCGTGCCAAATTTCGCCTGCTGTCTGGCTACGTTTCGTGGTGGCTTCACTACGCAATCCAGAAACGCCATTTTCGTCTGTCGAACTATGTTCACAAACTCAACCCTAATCAATTACGCTCAACGCTACAATGAATCGCTTCACTCTTAGCTAACCTGGCACGGCCTTCGCCATAGATCGGGATATGTTGGCCGTTATACTCTTCAGTTTGTTGTCACGAGCAACCGCTAACCTCTACGTAACAAGACGAGACATTCGTTAAAAATAAATAACAGGTTTAAGAGCCCAGAGCAAGTGAGGGAGAACGTGCACGTGTTGCTTGCAACGCTATAGGTGCAATTAAAAGTGGCGTCTCGATTCTAACGGTCGAATTCTCGATGAATGTTGAAATCAGGTAAAGAGATCTTTCATTTTATACCCCACAATGAATTCTGGTCCCTTCCATGTCATCTTCATGTTAAAAGATTGTTTACTCTCATCAAGAAGCATTTTTTTGAACCAGCCGTTCACAACTTTAGAACAGCTATATCGGCCGCGTCTCGTGACGCTCCTCAGTACTCTAGGCTCTTAAAACAGAGATTCCACCACTCACGTAGTGTAACTCGCGCCAAGACTCGAATTCATCGGGTTCGACGCCTTTGAATTGCTTCTGACAAAGGGCCCTCCACAGCTCATCGGTCTCGTCCAGCAAATACTGTCAAAACAAAACAAAAAAACGTGAGTTCGACAGGTGGAGGTACGATGGTTGAAAAATACCAAAATCTCACCGGATTGTTGTCTTCTAAGAATTGCAGTCTTTCGGCAGAACAGCGCAACAAGACCGGCTTTAGAAGATGGTAAGGGGCGTACATCAGATCGTACAGTACTAAAAGTACAGTACCGATTAATACCGTTCGGACACACGTGTGTCCCCCGTCATCATCATTCACAACCTGAAACGTTGTCCTGCAATACTTTGACGCAGGAGTTAAGTAACGACGGAACTTCCGACAGATACTGAAAGTTTTTTCTTCCTGAAAACACTTGTGTTCTCGTGTGCCGTGAACTCATAAACGTCGTGCTGTCCATTTCGTACGCTTTTCACATTCAAAACAACAAACATGACGAGCAAATTACAAAAAAAAAAAGACTGAATAAGATAAAATGAACGCAGTTCTGAATCACCTCTCTTCTTTGATGTCGGTGGACTGTCGGGAGCAGGAAAGAACCTCAACGGTTTGTAATCGGGTTGGATTGCAGGTAAGTTAGAAAGGATGTCCACATCGTTCATAACAGGCTTGGAAGAAAACAACAACAACAACACAACCTTTAAAGTTTTTCATCTTATTAGAACGGAATCAATCAAATCACCTTCTTGATTAGGGGCAACGGAGGCGCCACCACGTCCATTGACTGAGGAGTATTGATAGGGCTAGACCTTTCCTGCTTAACCTCTACTTTCACCTTAACCTTGGTTTCCGACGATGGCGATTCCAAGTTCTTTGAAACGGACTTCGAATGCCTCGACTTTTTGTCGGATGAGTTGGAGGAAACTTTAGGTTCGGACTTATCCAAGACTTTGGAGCTCTTTTTGACCTTGGATGAGGATGAAGAAGACGGAGAAGAGGAAGAGGAGGACAGATGCTGAGAGGATGCGACACGAGGTTTCACATCGTTGAGACCGAGACAGTCTTCGAACGACGCCATCGACGCATTGAATCCGTCTCCACCGACGTCCACCAGTTTTCTCCTCGGCTTTGTCTCAGTCTTTATCTTCACTTCAGGGTTTACCTTTGTTTCGTTTTTTTTAATCCTTGTTTCGGTCTTTAAGGTCGTTTCAGCCTTTATCTTCTTCGTTGGAATATAAGGTGGAGGAAACGGCGTTCGGTTGGAATCGAGAGAAGGCGACGGACTCCTTTTTTCCCGTTTCACCACAACTCCTTCGCTCCACTTCTTCGCCTTCTTAGATTCATGATGAGGATCATACTCATCATCATCATCATCATCGTCGTTAACCTGACGTCGATCTGCGCAGACACCATTCCTTTCGTGAGGATGATGACCACTGAGTCTTCCGTGCCCAGCCTCTTCTCTGGGACCATCGTCATGACCTCCCCCTCTTCTTCCTTCTTCTTCTTCCTTGATCTTTTTCTGGGGTACCGATGATGACTTGCACACTTGCTTCCAATCGGTGACCAAATTCCGAGCTTCATTTCCGACCTTTCCGTTCCATTTCCGCAACGCCGACACCGTTTTTCCGATTCCGGTCACCTAAAACAACAATAATGAACATCCTGCAAGAAACATTGACCGTCGATCATAACAGATTCTTCATACGTACCTGAAGAAGTTCTACCGTGATAGTCAACGATTTGAGTTTTTGTAACAAACGCAAAACCTAATAAAGGTTTAAAATTTTTGATGAAATCTGACACACATCCATTGGAATAAAAATTCACCTTGTCCTCTTTGGTCTCGTTCTCAATCCGCTGTTTGTACTGGACGATCAAATCCTTAACGTTGTCCATTCTAACCACAACCTGAGGTTTCGGAATCTCTTTAACTGAACTCCAATATCGGCGCTTTTTTTCTCACTCTCTTTTTAGAAGAGCGGCAACGAAAAAAGTGCGACGGCAGCCATCACGCCACTAGCAGCGAAAGGGGCAGCCATCCGCACATCCCATTGGAATCCATGTCTATTCCGGTGTTTGGGCTTCCCAGCAAGACACGTCACCAACGACGCAACCGGAAATGGAAAACACACACGGAATCCAGAGAATGACGTCAAAAATGACGTCACAGATGTAAATCTCGTGACGTCAACATGTCCTACATTTACGCCTGTTTATTATTGAAATGTAATCTCGTATTTGCAATTAACCATATAGCCTCCTTTATATTTATAGCCTCCTTATAAAAAAAATTCGATAAATAACCATAGCCTCCTTTATACTATGATATAGGAGGCTATGGAAATAACACACAGCAAATTATGTACGTGGAGGTAGCTCAACTTCATGTTAGATAAAAATGTTGTGAGCGAGTGAGCTTTAATTATTCAATATTCTCATTCTTCGTTTTACTTCCCTTTAACTTTCTGTCATATACTCTATTATACAGTATTTGTTTCAATTTCTCTTTCTAAACGGAACCTCGAATATCTATTACAAGATCATCCACTGGCCTCTGCGTAAGATGAAACTTTTGATGTTATAGAGGGATTGACCAAAAAAATAAGGCTGGTAATCGTTTTTCTCTCATTAAAAATAATAAAAGAATGGAAGGCCCATTCTGTTTAAACTGTTGTTTATGTCAGCCACTCTGACGTCACAAGCTTCCTCTTGATATAAAGCATTATTATTCATATCAAACTTAAAAGTTTAAGCTTCAGGTAGAGGTGGCGCCATCCATTGGCTATATCCTGAAATGCTAACATTTGCTGAGGTTCTTCCGTTGATATAAAACATAATACATAAAGAGAAAATTAAAAAAAAAAACAATTATAATATTTATTCCCTTTAACCAATAATAATTATAATAATAACTCATAATATAAATTTTCAATAAATACGAGCAAAGATACGAGAAAATAAAATCGATTTTTGCCCATGTTCATCAGATCCAGCCTTCGCCTAATTAAGAGAAGAACAAAAATCTTTTTTTTTTTCATTTCTTAATCTCGCGACATCGTTTATAAAGAAAAAAAAATATTAACACGGCTTCGGCTCAACTCCACTCCTAGTTGACAACACTTGAATTCAATTTATATCTTACCATCGTAACAGAATAATTAATTCCTCTCAAGCTACCAACTTCACGCAAAGAATAAAATTCCCCATACAAAACACTTAAATTTACGAAAAACAAGAAAAACAAAGGGAATGTTCTATTGTACATATACATCCTATATGTATCGAGTGTGTGTCTCGATCTTCGCTCTCGACTCGAGAACAAGTTAAAGACACAAAACAATAATAGTTCTGTAGTCTAATATATGTACGATTTATACCCCTAAGTGCAGAGCTATACACTGACATCGTACACACATCGTTATCATATCCTCTACATAAACCTACAATAAATCAATGAAACACGTTTACGTCTGTCTCTCGAGTGTTTGAGTGTGTGTGTGTGTTTGCGTGCGTGCGTGTGCGAACGCCGCCTCTTTTTTCTTTTAAGTACTTAAAAGAGTATTATTTAAATAATAATAATAATGGTTGGGGCATTTGCTTGCGCGCGTGCAGTGTCAATTGAAAAATGACGATTATTATGCCACACATTGACGACGAACGCACGAATCTCCGTACTCGACATATATACCTTTTAAATACTAGACTCGTAAGACAGACCAATACCCTTCCCTCCTTCTTCGTCCCTTTCCTCCTCCAGAGAATTCCTTCTCTCCTTTGCCAATAGGCAGTGCTCTCGTTCTCTCTCCCTCTTCCTTCTGTCGGTGGCCGTGGTACCGTAGAGATCGGTCTTGTTAGTCAACGGAGGAGGATTAAGAGGAGGAGCAGGAGGAGGAGGAGAGGAAGTTTCGGGAGTAGACCACAGATCTCCCGTACAACATCGTTGCCTGATGAGCCACCAATCGAACCAAAAGAGCAATCCCGCCAGCACCTTGATCCCGGTGCAAATTCCCACGTAACGGAACCTGAACTGTTCTATGTCGTACATGAGGCAGAATCCGCCACGTTCCGAACAGTTTGCCTTCCACAGTAAACAAGTGGAGTCGATCACATTGCCAAATATAATTGGTGACGGAATGTAACCTGTAATCATTTAATACATTAATGACAAGAACAAAAACCAAACCCAAACTGCGGAAGAGGGAGAACTTACCGAACAGGCGAAAGATGACAAACTGCATTCCCAAGGCAAATGAACGCTCCTCGTTAGACACGGATCTGAAAAGTTTAAAGACCAAGTCGATTTACAAACGAGAAATACTTTTGTCTCGCAGACAAATAGGAGAGAGAGAGAGAGAGAGCGCGGGAAGAACCTGAGTACGATCATGAGTAAGGGCATCTGTGTGATTGAGACGGCAAGTGACATAACGAACAAGATCAACATAAACGGAACTATGGTTTTGCAGATGTTCGTACAGGGACCGCTCGTTGCCACCGGAACGACGGTCACTTCCTGAAAACTCTCGCCAGAACTGTTGCTCAAGATGCAGGCACAATTGAAGTAATTCTAACCAACAATAAAGACAATGATTACATTAGACAGGCGACTTTTTTTTCGAAAGTTAGATCAATAGGAAAAGCTTACGAGAGAGTGGTGTTCTCGTGACGTCGTCTTCAGAGAGGTGCAGCCGGCATGACACGGAGAAAAATAAGTGATTCCGTTATTTCCACAGATGGGCTGAATGTCGTTAGGAGAACATTCGCATCCCATGTTACAAACTGCAGTTAAGTTCACTTCAAACTCATCTGCTCTATTCACACTGGAACAACAGAAATTAAACAAATACACATTTTTTACTTAAAATAAATTTCGAAGGATTAAAAAGCCATTTAAGAAAACGAAATTCAACAAGTACTTTAATATGAACATTAAAATTCACGTTGAAATGAAGTTTCTTAATTGCAAATTTTTTACTCTAAAAAGAATTAGTTAATCATTAGAAAACGCAAGACAATGAAGTTAAGAAGAGTGTAATAGTGATTTGTAGACCTTTCCGAGTACGGCATCGTCGCTCCAGCCATTTTCACATTGTCACAACCCAAGAAGAAAACGAGGGCATAAAGAGCCAAACAAAACGCATTGAAAAACATCACAAACTGAATCGCTCCTTAATCAAATACAAGTATAAATAACGAAAAGACAACTATATTTAAGTACGTTGGCAATCACAAAGTGAGCTTCGAATACCTTTTGGGGTTAACTGAAGCTTCTTCAAGATGTAACCGCCCATAAAAACACCAATACAAGCACCGGGAATTGCGATTCCACCTTAAAGAAAACGACAATAAAATTCTCGTGTTTATTCCAGGTTCTAAGAAGAAAAAAAAAGGTGCATCACAAAGTAACGTTCAGACCAGTAAAAACGTTTGCTTGTGATTTGCCGATGCTGAACTGATTCTCCAAGTACTTGGGCAAGAAAACTACGAAACCACCGACGATCATGAGTTCCATGCACGATGCGAGGCAGGTGATCACGTACACAGGATTGCACAACAGCTTCCAGATCGATTGAGGGATGTCTGCAAATAAGATCAAGTCACAGAGTAAAACCTAACCCTGCGTTCACCACGTTCGTTATTACCTTTGACTCTGCGACCATACGTTGAATTCTGTTCCTCTGAAGCACGCGTCACCAGAACACCGCCACTTCCTCCGACTCCACCTCCCTTAGGTAAACTTTTTCTATACTCTTCCAAAAGTATCTTTCGTTTCTCGTGTTTCATGCTTTTCGGAAAACTGAAGAAAGGAATTGCGACGATAATAAGGAGGACGCCGATGATGAGAAACCCACCCCACCAAGCGCCGACCCAACGTGGATGCCGAGGGGTGATGTTGAGATCGGTCGCGTCATAATTCATCCAGTCGACGTAATACGACAGGAGGAAACCACCGAGCAGAAAACCACAGACAGGGCCGAACGCCACCATACTGTACACACAACCTTAACGAAGAAGTTTCGAAAACGAACGACCGTCGTACAAAACGATCTTCATTCGGATAAAATCAACATTAAAAACGATTGCAAACCTATATACATAGATGAACTATCTCTTTTGACGTGATCGTCGATGTAAGTTGTCCCCAGAGTGAAGAGAGGCGAGGCACCGCACCCGATCATCAGTTGAGCAACCATAAAGATGAACACAGTCAGACCGTTCGATCTCGTACCATCGATACAAGTTTCCGGATCGTGGATGCCACCTGCTGCTTGGTGTCCAAGGAATCCACCCCTTCACATCAAAAGTGCATCACATTTTTTACAGAACACTTTTTTAAATAAATTTGGAAGAAAATTCACGATTGCTTAGAAACTAGAAAAGTGAACGCATTTTTGTTCGTCTGAAAGCATCAAATTGTCCTTTTCATGAACACGAATCTTTCGTTTATTCTTCAAGTTTCAAACAAATCTTGAAACTTTCCTAAATTTTGCTTTTATTTTCTCTCGTTTCTTACGCGTTGTGGTGATCTACGGTGGCAGGACGACAGATGTTCTTGTCTGTGTCGTTGTTTTCCATGTGTTCCTCTGTCGTGTAATGTTGTGTGATGAAATGCGGCAACACGAAAACCAAAGAACCAACTCCCATCAGTAAAATGCCTACAACCAGACGAGAAACGTCAACAAAATTGAAAAAATACAACAATAAAAAGGTGTATCTGAACGAACCCATCCCAAGCCAAACGGGGATGTGCCGCCTGCTTCCCAGGTAGCTCACGAAGATGATAGTGATGAGGTTTCCCAGTTCGTAAGTGCTTGCGATACCTCCCGAAAGGCCACTCGGAATGTCGAACCGCTTTTCGATCGTTGTGATGACGCTGTTCAAGTAACCGGAGGATAGAGTCTGCTGCAATGTGACGAGAACGCAGCACAACATCACAAACACCTACAATTAATATGAAAAAATAAATAGATGAAACCCTCTCTCTCCATAGTGAATTCCCTAACCTTGATGTTCGCATAACGCTGAAGGCATCGTGGACGGAAACTGCAGATGCCGCACTCTTCGGACACCTCCGAAGACTGTTCCAATCCAGCCTGCTGCAACACGAAATCTATCCTCTCCCCTCGATCCGTAGAATTCACGAACTCGTACGTACTGGTGCAAGTGGATTCGGTGACTTCGCTATCCTCAGACAGAGGAGGAGGAGGAGGAACGGGAGGAGAAAGAAGAGGATTTAGAGGTAGAGACGGCGGTCTTGAATAGAGACCACTGATGGTGTAAACAGTTGACGAATCGGAATCCTCCTTCGTCGTTCCAGCTCCTCCACCCAGGGCCAGTCCTGCCTCCAACGATGGACACTGGTCAGTTACATACACTCGACCACCAGCATCGGTCAACGAACGGTCCATGTCAACACTTGGACAACAATCACAGGAGGGAATCGATGATTACCTGATGTTGCAAATTGTTGTCATCTTTTTTTCTGCTTCTTTCTAATGGACAACAACAACAACAAAAAGTGGATCAAATCTTCACTTGATCTTCTCCAATTTTCGTCTCATAAGTTGTGACAATAATAGAATTAGAATGTATGTGTCTATGAGGAATAAGGGAGTGGACAAAGTGGACACTGACCCTCCCCCCCCCCCACTTCTTCACCTCCTTCCCTCCCCCTTAAACCAAGAGGCTAATGGTCGAAGGCCTAAATATGTCAAAACCTAATGCGAAATGGATGGAAAACGCATCAGAATAAACAAAATATATGCAGAAAATTGAAACAAAAACAGAAAAATAATAGCAATAGCGAATTCATATGTGCACACTTAAGAAACACGTAACAAACAAACAAAAAAAGACAAACGAACAATTAATTATTAATTAAAGTTCAGTTCAGTGACAATAATTAAAGAGATAGAAAGATTGGGGAAGGGGGGGGGGGGGGGGGCGGTGTTTAAGACTCACACTCAGAGAAGTTTCTTCGCTTTCTTGTCCGTTCTTTTTATATCTATTTAGATATATATTTGTAAATGCCAATATTTGACGTTCGTTTCGCTGCTGTGTCGTCGTCTTCTTCTTCGTTCACGATTCACGAATCCACGATGCGATGAAACAAAAGACGATACGAAAACAATAAGAAAAAAGATAGCAAAAGAAAAAGCGAAGGAAGTAGTTTTGTGAAATCCATCAATCGGCTGAGAGTCAGCTGCTTTCTAAAATAAAAACTCTAATGACGTCACTAAAAAAAAACCTTCATGTTGTACAGCATATTTCTTTATTCATCAATATATTCAGCGGTTTGACGTCACGTCCTTATATTTCAAACGACATGACGTCAAACTCATCACTACACAAATCGAGACGCTCAACGGGTGATGTGTGCGCTCATAAAGATAGAGCTGAAGGGTCGTTAAGCTTATAACAACCAATCAGAAAATGGCATCGTGGCTCACGTTCACTCATCCATAGCCTGCTATAAAACTATTAGGAGGCTTATAGCAAAGAGTATACTATAATCTTTGATAATATACTCTTTGCTTATAGGTGAGGTATCGTTTGGTTAGGTTAGGGTTGGGTTAGGTTAGGTTAGGTTAGGTTAGGTTAGGTTAGGTTTAGGTTGGGTTGGGTTACGTTAGGTTGGGTTGGGTTACGTTAGGTTGGGTTGGGTTAGGTGGCTATGACTCATGAGGTACCAAACTTCTTACAATACAGGTGTACAAAAATGGCTTCACAACATTATAAAATGTACGACTAAGGTGCCATTATCGGTCACCCCTCCACTATTTTTGGAACTGTTGTTTAGAAAGGTTCATGGAACTTCATGCTGAAGTTCAACTTCGGCGTAAGGTTATAAATGATAATGAATAAACCAGGAGTCATTTTCCCCTGTCCAAAGTCTCCACCATATTAAATGTAATTTATGACCAAACGCACCTCTAGATGTATTGAACTTCTGTAAATTTTTTTATTGTGTAATATACGATGTTTTGATAAAAACAACATATATTATACAATTAAGCCCCATTAAATTTTGCGAGCCTCCCCGCACCTCACGATTACACCCCTGGATCCACTGATTACATTCGTTCACATCATAGACACTTAAAAATAAATTAATATTTGATAAAAATCGATATACAATTTAATTTACTCGCATAATTATAGTCAAAGTTGTACAATAGAAAAATTTATATGTAAGTAAAATATAATTAGATTTTTCCGATAGACTTGTTTATAATTATAGCTTTGAGGGCCGATCCAATTAATTATTCATAGATTACCTAAAATATTATTTACATTGAAATGTGATAAAATAAAATAAATGTTTTTCAGAGTGTAAAATATCAAAAAATAATGAACACATTTTATAATTATGTGAAGAAAATTATAAGACATTCGTTGTTTGTAAAAACCAAAATAGAAACTGTCCCTATGTAGAATGTAAATGAGAGCGATTTGGATTTCCAACAGGGCCAACCAAATCATTTTCCCAGGCAAAATATTGTTTTCTACCATGCCGTCGTTTTTAAAAAAAAGTGTGGTCAAAGGGCTGTAGGCAGGAAAGGTAAGTCTGGTGTTGCCGGCCACTGCCGAGGTCCCCCTTGCTGACCATCGTCCACCACCGTCGCTGTAACCCGCGACTGCAGCCCACCAGTTGCAGGAGACGGTGGATCGACAGACATTTGATCCGTGGGAACATTTGTGCCGGTTCGATCCGTCGGTGGTGCAGATGCATAAGACGCTTGAGGGTCGTCCTCTTTGGTGGAAGGTCCCTTATAGAGAAACACAGCCAAGAAGAAACAAGACGTAGACAACACTTTCCCAACGACTGAAACCGTCAACATGTTCCTATATGTGTGTATGTGGAATATATGTGTGTATGTATTGCTATCACTGTCATCAACAATTAATGCATGAGATTTACCTGCTCATGTCTTCGTTATTATAAAATCGACAGGAACCTTCGTTTCCACACGAATCAATCTGCCACAGGGTGCAAGTGAGATCCATGAGGAAACCAAAAAGGATCGGAGCTGGAATTGATCCAAGAAGGCGAACTATCATCCACTGAATTCCCAAAGCGAAAGAACGCTGTTGATCAGCCACACATCTGATAAGAAGAAAAAAAAGAACGGTTCAGTAGAATCCTAGAATAGGCTACCATATGTCTAATTTGAATATACTAGAACTTGTTGGAAAGATCTTATTGAGCTCAGTACGCATATATTATATGTTAATCGTTTTTGGCGCAAACACTAAACATGTGCAAAAAAAATACCCTCGAAAAGTCGTTATACCTGAGAGTGGCCGATAAGGCAGGCATGCTGGCCAGAAATGTACAAAGGCTGAATACGAAGGCGAGAACGAGGACGACCGGCAGAATGTTGCACGTGCCTCTACACAGTTCCCTCTTGGCCGTCGCATCGTCTTCGTCGAGTGTAGCGTTCGACGAATCCTTAGAAAGGACGACGCAGCTGCAGTCGGTAAACACCTGAAATACACAGAAACCAATTTATAAATGCTACACCGTGTCGGTATAATTATGTGGATCAGTTACCAACTGGGATTCTGAGCGAACGGTACCGGTGCATCCGGCAAAACAAGGGGAATAATACATGACGTTGTCTGCACCACAAACGGGATCGTAGCGATCTACGGAACAGGAATCAGACTACGCCCCGCCCACCCAGCCGGGTATGAGGGCTTCTTCACACCTTACGCTCTTGCTTACCGCCCCAATGAACGGTTGACTCAGCCTGGACCCGCCCAGTTACGAGCCCCTAAGAAGACCCTAGTTATTTGGGAAAAAGCTTTTTGCTCAAAAAACCCAATTTACTTTGTAGTTAAATTCTTACTCCTCAAAAATTTCTTTACAGAATTCTTTAAAATTTTTCTGCAGGTCTTTTGTTAGAAAGTTGTCCACCCTACACGGCCATTCAGCGCCAATTTGAATGGCTGCTTCTCTCAATTTTCCTCTTGCTTCTAAGATGTGAGCAGCTGTGCATCTCCAAAGTACATGATCGATCGTGTCTTCCTCCTGGCCACAGCTGCAAAGTCCCTCTTCATCATTGCCCTCCAGGTTAAAGCGTCTCTTATAGACATTAAAGTCTCCATGTCCAGTAATAATTTGAGTCATTTTTCCAGACATTGGCTGCCTCTTGACGTCAATTTTCGGGATCCATCTATGTGTTTCACGTCCTTTTACCGTTTGATCCCAGTCCTGCTGCCAGGATTCGGTTAGAGATTTCTCGAGTTGGTGGGTGATCCAACGTTGAGGAATCTTCCCCTGTACAGTAGTAGCGTTTTTGGTGGCCTGTTTGGCCAGCTGGTCCACGTGTTCATTCCATTTCTCTCCTGTATGCGCTTTCACCCATTTAAGCGCCACTGTTCCTCCTTTGTTGATTATTTCACATAACTTCCTATTTGCATTATAGGCATTGTTATTTTTCTTATCTCCTGTTGCAACGGCCTGGAGTGCTGATTTCGAGTCTACTATTAACGCAATGTTCTTTCCATTAATATCCAGCGAAAGTATCCGAGTTGCTGCTACACTTATTGCGTACACTTCGGCCTGATACACTGTTGACTCATTTGGCAGTCTTCCTTTCCATTCATATTTATGCTGTTGATCTATTATCAGTGCCATCGATGCACCTACTCTCCCATTTAATTTGGAACCGTCGGTGTAGCTTTGGATATTAAATTTGGCCATATCTTCCTTCACAAATTCTTCTATGTTGAACACCGTGTTTCGTCCAGGGTGGTCTTGGTCCTTTATTGGTACAGGTGTCTGCAATTTTTCCCCATATTGGTCCTTCATTCTTCTTCCTTTATAGTTTATTTCAGCTTTTAACCAAAGTGGCGGACAGTTGGTAATGATCTGCAAGGCCTTGTTTGACGTAGTATTGTACGCTTTACATATAGCTCTCAAGAATGGTCTCTGGATTGCGTCAAGTCTTGCCATTACTCTGGAGTCTCTGCCCCTTATTCCCCAAATTTCAGACCCATACAACACCATGGGTTCGATACACCTGAGGTAGATTTCCCTTAGTGTTGAGGGCCGCATCCCCCATTCACTACCGCAGATGTAAAACAGGCGGGATGCTATACTCATTGATTTTTCCGATATTCCTTTTACGTGACAGATCCATTGCCACTTTGGATCTATCCATAAGCCTAGATATTTCAGTTGTGTTTCAAGTTTAATATGTCGACCCTCAAACGTTATCTTAGGATGTCTTAGGATACAGCTTGCTGGGAAGAACATTGCCGTCGTCTTAAGTGTGGAGAATTGAAGTTTTGATTTTTCCGCCCACAGCGTGCATTTTTCCAAAATCGGTCCTATCTTGCTCTCAATTGTCTTTACTGATTTCCCTGATATAATTAAAATTATGTCGTCGGCAAACGCTTGTACGGAGTCCCCCTCTTCTAAGCCAGCTCTTATAGTTGTGAAGAAGGTCTCCATGAGGACCAACCACAGGATAGGGCCCAGACATGATCCTTGTGGACAGCCTCTTGTCATTTCCACCCTTGCTGACCCGGACACTGCTATCCTTTCTTCCAAAAAGGAAGAGATTATGTTGACAAGATTTTTGGGGCATTTCATCATCCTGAGTTTTATTATTATCTGGGGGTACCAGGCAGAGTTAAAAGCGTTCTTTATATCGAGTGAAACTATTAAAGAGTGCTTCTTTTGCTGTTTTAGGTTCATTACGCGAGATTGAAGGGCTTCTATTGCCATCGTGGTACTTCTTCCCTCTCTAAACCCATATTGTTCTTCTGACAGAAGGTTATTTTTTTCCAAAAAGAACGAGAGTCTCTTTGCGCATAGCTTGTCCAGCACTTTTCCTATTACGGATAGCAGGCATATAGGGCGAAATTTATTTGTGTTCCCCTTCTTTATCCAGACGACCTTGGCTGATTTCCATATAGTAGGAAATTGGCCTTCTAATAAGCATTTATTAAAGAGCCTGCATAAGTATCCGTTGCCTGCTCTTAAGAGGTGTTTTAGGACAATTGGAGGTATTCTGTCCTGCCCAGGGGCCTTTTTTACGTCAACCTCGTTAACTGCCTTTGCAAGTTCTCCCGTGCTGAATTTTGGTTCGTTTTCAGTGTCTGGGTTGTACTCCTTATTTATACCGGCCCTCATTGCTCTTTGATCGTCAGATTCAATTTCTATCTTGTCTTGTGGGAAGTATTCTTTCAACAACCAGGCCATGGTCTCATGTTCGTTTCTCGTCCATGCTCCTTCTCCCGTTTCTATGGTCGGGAATACTTCACAGGGTCGTGTTTTCCCTGCCAGTATTTTGTATGGGAGGCCAAATGGATCCCTTGTTGGTAGTTCACAGAGTTTCTTCCATGACTCTGCTTTAGCTTTTTTTATCCTGTTTTTCAGTTTTCTTCTTTTATCCTTGTATACTTTTATAAGCCTTATTTTTCTTTGTGGATGTTGTTCTTTTTGGCTTTTCTTTCGCGCTCTTCGGGTCTCCCTTCTTTCATAGTCCAGTTCTGCTGTCCACCATTTGTTGCTCTTTGCAGTAGCTGGTCTCTTTATTTGACGCATTGCTTGTGAGCAGATTTTTCCACATTCGTTGGTGAATTCCTCGGCTTCTGCCTGGGCTTCATTGTTATGTAGTTTCATAATAGCGAGATTTAATTTTTCGCTGAACAAGTCCCAGTTTGTGGTTTTCCAGTTGAACTTTGGTTTTTTCCAACATTGGTTGACCTGCGTTATTATTGAAAACTTTATGTATTTATGGTCACTGAGTGTTTCTATGCTCATGACCTCCCAGTTGTTAATTTCTATGTCCCTTGATAGTGTTAGATCTATCCAACTTATGCCATTGGAGGAACAGAATGTAGGGCCTTGCTCCCTATCGTTGTTTATTTTTAGTCTATGACACATGATCCACTCCAGTAGACTTGAGCCCCTTGGATTGGCTTCCCGAGATCCCCATATAGGATGCTTGGCGTTGAAGTCACCCACTATTATGATGGGGTCTTTTCTTTCCATCATTAAAGTGTTAAGTTTTCGTAGTACACCGTCAAAGTCTCCATTTGGCTCTATGTATACGTTTGCTATAACAAATGGGTTCGTTAGCTGCTCCACCAACAACACTGAAATGTTGCGCGACATATAATTCATAAGAGATATTACTCTTGATTCTTTTCTGGCAACAATGAGGGACTTAATGTGTCCTTCATGTCTACATAACTTTCCTCCCCAGAGCCTTTTTTTGTGTATTATTTGCGGATTTGGTTCTTGAATACACACAATATCTGCTTCTCTGCTTGATCTTTCGAGGCAGTCTTCTGCAGCTGCCCCTTTCCCCAAATTAACATGCATAATAGTGACTTTATCCATGGTCTATCTGAGCCCATGATCTTTCTCTAGCTCTCAGATATACTGGGCATTTCTTGTCTCTAGAGTTGTGGTTTCTCTCTTTTAAGCCACTCTTCTTACAGTTTATGCAATCCTCATGTTTGCTAGTGCAATCCCTTAATTTGTGTGCTTCTCCACAGCCGATACAGCTTTCAGCGACGTTTTTGCAGTCAATAGCTTTATGTCCCAATTCGTTGCACTTGTAACATTGTGTAACGTCAACCCATTCTTCCACTCTATGCCTCGCCCATCCGAGATTGAGCCGCCAGTTGGAAGACACGGCGCTATAGATCTTTGTGGAGACTCTCAAGAGGACATTCTTCTTTGATGTGTTACGGCATTGCCTATCAGCAATCCAGGTTAGGCCTTCCCGAAAGACCGTTTCTTCTCCGATTAACGTCTTTAACTCATCGTTGTAGTTGACAATCTCATCGATTATAGTTTCCGTGGATTTGTCCTTGTCTACTCCCGTAATCATCAGCTTGGGTTGTCTTGGTTTCGGCCGTTCGAAAGTCAAATTTCTCATGTCTTTTAACTTTTCAATCAGGCGATTTCTTTGGGTTTCTCCATGGGCTTCCAGAACTACAGTCCCGTTTTTCCCTTCCCGGACTGTCTTTAAAGTTCCACCTAGATCGTCAATAGATATGTTAGACTGCAAGGTGTTTATTGTACGTCGTGGCGACATATCTCCCTCTTTCGCCTTTACCAGAACTATATTATTCCTGTTGGATCTACTCTGCGGGGCTCTTTTTGTTGCCTGTGAGTAGGTTCTAACTTCTTTTTTATCTTTACTTTGATTTGGCGTCAGATTTTTCTCTCTAAGGCTTAGTTTACGTCTTCTTTCCAACCTTGGGAATTCTTTATCCGTTTGTTCGTATTGGATTTCGACTTCATTTCCCGGGTTTGGCCTCATGTTATCTCTTGAGTTTAGAAGTTCTTTCATTTTAGTCATTTCCAGATCATGATTACGTTCATTTATTATAGAAAAGATTTTAACGATCTCTTCTAGGCTATCATAGACCATTTTTTGTTCTGTTTTGTTAAACTGTATTTTACTATTGTTTTCGCGACTAACTGCTGTCTTGATAGTGCCAATTTGGTCATACATATTTTTTAGTAAGTCGACTTGGCTATAGGCAAACAGGTCTTGTGTTGCTTCTTTTGGTGGAGTTAGCTTTATTTGCTCCGTGCGCTTACGTTTCGCGTTTAGGCGACAATCTTCTTGATCCTTGTCGGTCGTAGCCCAGAGCCCTATACTACCAAGGCTACCTGTGCTAGAGGATCGAGTTCTTGTTGTATTCTCATTGACTCCCACAGTCTTCAGCAGTTTTTCGAGAAGTTCTTTTCTTGATCTTCGTTCCAAATCTTTGATGAAAGCATCCTTTACTCTTAATTTACGGCCCTGGTTTACTCCCGTATTCAATTTGCAATATTCAGCAATATAGCTTTCCGCTTCTTTTGTGATTTTAGGGATAATCACCTTTTCCCATTCTGTTCGGAATGCGCTTTCCAGGTTAGGAGGTATGTCTATCGTAACCTCATTATTGTCCGTGTTCATCATGGGGTTATTTATCCCCAGGCCCTGCTCACTAGACGGGCTCTTCTCTACTTCCACGAGATTTGAAGTAGAGGCAAGTGGTACCAAGTTATTTATTTCCATCATACGTTGCAACAGTGGTATTTATTTCGGGTTTCTACAGCTTCCAGGTTGGATTCCTTGCTTCCCCTCCAACAGGGTAGCTTTCCAAGGAGCGCTAACGGGTCTCCGGCCCGAGTTGTCTTAGCCGCTGGGATGAACCCTAGTGGCCAGAGGGCAAACCCGGCCCACCCTGGTTGCTCTTACTGCCCTAGACCTTCTAGACCGGGATATATCTGACCACTATGCCTAGTATACTCTTTAGGGCGTGCCAATAGCCCTGCAGCGTATAACACCAGTCTCCGTAAAGGAGAGGTACCATTCCCCTTTTTGGTTTCATGGTGCCGGTAGGTATCCACGTTTTCCAAGGTCTACCAGATTCACGTGTCTCCTTCCAGACTGGTTACGTTCTGGGGAGTGTGTTCCCCACGTGAAAGGTATAGAAGTTCTGATTTCATAGTCCAATCGAGCGGTTGTAACCAAATAAAGCCTTGAGCATTGGCAACCTGGTAGTTTCAATGATACCCTTGAATGTTCTCCAGGTTCACCTACGCTACCTCCTTTGCTGGTTATCAAAGGGGCTTAGGTTGGTTCGGGATGACAAGATGTTATTTGCCTGAGTCCCCACTTGGATAAAATGTGGTTTCCAAAAGAATAACGCGTGGCGCCATGGGAAGGGTAGAATGAGGTGTTGCCATATATAGAAAGTAAGGAATATGGCACAGAGAGAAGATAGTTGTATCATTTAGTAGGGCTGATCTCCGAGGCCACTCCGGCTTGGTTGCACCTTGGCCGACACAGCCCTCGGAGGGCCCGACAAGCCCCCGCACCACGACAAGGCGATACAAGTTACAGGGGGATCTACGGAACAGTGACAGTTTGAAGCGCAAACTCCAATGAGATCCGGAAACGTCATCGTTTCAATTGACGACGAACTACCGTTTCATTAAATGCCACGTCAGCTGTTAATTCATAATCCATAATAATAATAATACGAAAAAGATCACCTGCTGCGATAAGATGCGTTGACACCTGCGAATGGAACATTCGGACAGTGGAAGATGAACAGGACGCAAAAACAAAGCGAGATGAAGGCGCAGGTGACGCACATCTTAATGATGCCGGCGCAGCGCAACTGAAAGCGTTTTATGAGGTAGCCTCCAAGAAATGTCCCACCTCCTCCAGAAGTCACTGTCACACAACCTAAAGCGAGAAAAGAAACGCGCAGAATCGCAATTAAGTCGCTTCTTAGTGGTTTAAAGTGGCTCATAGTGGAATTCCCTTTCATTCTTAGAAGATTTAAGGTTTTCATTCAAACATTCTTTTAGGAGAAACATTACGAAAAAAAATTAACGTATTTTGAAAACTAGAATTGTAGGTGATATTGAATATTATCAGAATGTTATTAGTAAAAAAAAAAGTTTGTGTCCGGCGCCTCAAAACATCTATCAAGCCACATCAATTGTTCAAGCGCATTTACGATTCACTTGCCGACTAGAATGGCCGACCAACTGGCAGCCACGTTGAATTGAGACTCGATGTATTTGGGAAGGAAAGCGGCAAATCCGGACAGAAGAAGTGCTGAAACATATGAAACAGAATCCATATCGACGAGATCTTATTAAAAAAAAATATGCGTTCGCCACGTATATACGTCGACGTACCCTCGAAGGCACCAGCAAAATTGAGGAACATGAACGTCGGATTGGACACGAGAATTTTAAGCGACTTGGGAAGATCCTTGGTGGATGTGCCAAAACCAACTTTATTGACGACATCGTCCTCCGACGAGCTTCGATGGGCTTCGGATATTTTCTGCATCCGAATCTCACGAGAACCTAAATGAAGAGAACATTACACGGGGGATTTCGAAATACAATCGTGTAATTTCAATATACGTTTACCTGGAAGCTCTTTTGGAAAGGCCATGATGGGGACGGCGACGATAAAAGACAAGAAACCCGATAATAGAAAACCAATCCACCATGCTCCAACCCAAACGCCGCTACTCGGACTAATTTCTAAACTAAATCGACAGCATCCACAGTCAGAAAAACCGAAAATATTTAAATAGATGAGAATTAAAGTACCGTACTTTTCGTATCGACGTCCACGTAGATCTTGAGGAATTGACCACCGACCAAATAACCAATGGCTGGACCTACGATTGCCATCGAGTAGTAAATACCTGAAAATACAACCAAAACCCACAAAATAATTATCCATACACGTAATACAGGTTGGATTTGATACCGATATAAACAGAAGACATTTTAGTGGAAACATTCTCGTCGATATAGGTGACACCTAGAGTATAAAGTGGAGCAGCACCGATCCCGTGCAACAACTGCGCCAAAATAAACACGTACTTATTGTTGGAGAGTGAGGACGAAAGAGAACAGTCGAAAGTGTGATCGGAACGAGACGAATTGGTGGTCGAGCAGACTCCATCCTCTTGAGAGTCAAACGTATACAAGCCAGAAGTGAAATGCGGCAAGGAAAAAAGAACCGAACCCATTCCCATGAAGATCATTCCCCAACCCAACCATCTAGGTTTGTTTCCAGAACTACGGCCACCGAAATAAGACACGGGAACGAGACACAGGAAGGAGGCGACGTCGTAGGCTCCGGCCACGAGTCCCGTATCGGTGCTACGAAGGTTGTACCTCCTCTCGATAGTGGTGATGACCACATTTACGAACCCATTGACCACCATCCCTTGAATGGCCGCGGCCCAGCACAACCAGAAGAGAACCCACTTGGAAGTACTGAAACTCTGAAGCCATTGAGGACGCACAAGCCACCAACCGCAGGTGGTGGAGTCGGCCGACACTTTATCATCGTCTTGGCCTCCTTGCAATCGTCCATCTCGTCCTCCGGCTCCTTCTTCGGCCTCTCGCTGCAAGGTGATCTGGCTTCCACTTTCCTGAACGTAACTCCACAAACCACCACCACCACCACCATCATTGTGCAAATCTTCCATAGAACCAACTTGCGACATGTCACACGTGACACACTTCTTCAAATGTTTATGGTCCACCACTTTTGATTTAGCTTCATTTATATACGGCTTCAAAGTATTAATAACTTTTTACTGAAACCTACTTATTAAACCTTAAATATAAAAGAAAACCAATCACATTTTGTGACGCAACAAAATTGAAGGAAAAAAAAAGGTAAAAATCTCGAAATATTAAATACGCATTCTTTCAGCCAGTTACCGTACACATCATATCATTTTCATTTATTAGGAAAATTGAGATTCTTCCAACTTTGATCAGTTTGGCAGATTCAACTTGTCAAGTTCCTTCTTCGAACACGATTAAGACACGTTTTCGATCCAATGGACAAACAGGAAGAATTACATTTCAATCTACATAAAAAGAATGAAAAGCTTTGTTAATAATTATTCTCACCTTATTTTGAAAGCATATAATTAAAATATATAATACAGTATATTATAGCAATAGCATATACACCATCATAATGTACCATATTTTTATCGAGCTGGCTACGGATATGCAAACACGAAAGCATCAAACACAAGCCCCCCCCCCCCCCCAAAAAAAACGCTTTGCAAAAATTAGAATTTACATAGTAGTATAGGTCTATGGTATTTTAAAAAGTTCTTTTTGGGCCTTTTTAAGTTATTTTAGGTAGGTTACGTTAAATTAGGTTTATGGGGGGCTGGATGTAAAAATCACTTGATTTGATTTAAAATTGATTTGGCTATAGGCCAAACACATATTACTAAAAATATATTTTGAAATGACATGTAAATTTGCACGCGTTTTATGCACGTGTTTGGTGTTTCCGTCGAAAATAAACTGCATATTCGTACTCAGTTTCGATAAGAACGAAGCCAATGAGCTAAAGTTTATTTAAATATTGGCGAGCCCCCTATACTAGTATTGTTGACACAGGCCTCTTGCGCTCTCTTTCTCCCTCCCTCTCTTAAGGTGAGAGAGTATGTGGCAGATGGGAATCTCGAATTCCTGATGGCCTTCTTCAATAATTTGATCAGCTGTAGTCACTCTCAGCTGTGCCACCACCACAAATCGACGAAATCGTCAAAACAAGAAGATTTCCCACTGAGAACTCTCAGCGAACCAGATGAGTCCACTGCACATCTTTCTAAAAGGGGGAAATTGGTAACATTTCACAAATACACACACACCTGTCTCTCCTTGACATAAAAAATATTGAATAAGAACAATGGAAGTCTCTCGCAGAGAGGATTTTCTGCGCGTGAGGAGACTCTTTAATTCATCAGCTGCACCCAGAACACACATTGCAAATTGACAATGCATTTCACATGCTACAATGAGACTTTTGTCCCTCTGTCACAGGCCTTCTTGACTGCACGCAGAGTAATTTCTCTAATTCAAAATTTAAAAGTACACTTACCGGAGTACCTTTATTAAAGTGGATCCTACTTTTTGTTATGTAAATAATGTCGGAGAGAGGAGAAAAAAAAATGCTTCATCATTTTACATAAGTTACATAATATAATAAAAAATGAAGAAAGGGGCTGAAAAAAGGGCTCAATCCCACCATCAAAAGGCCTCTTCAAAAACTTCCATATAGTGGTGACACAGGGACACGGTACAAAAGTCCCATCTGTGCCTTCTTTTATTATTTTTGGATCCACATCATCAGCACCCTTTCTTTCAAATGTCTGCCAAAAAAAAAACAAGTTTCGAACATTTTTAAAAAAGAAAATTGAAAAAATGACAAAATATTAAAAATGATCGTTTTTTCCAGGTTCCACACGCAGCACACATTTTAATAATGAGACTATATGACAATAGCAGCATTATAATAGAAGCACAAAACAATAAAAACAGTCATTTAACGTGAATTGGAGAAATAATAATTAGAATTTATGTAAAACAGGAATATCACGAAATGTTACACAACAATAGTTTTATCATTTTTTTTTTCAAATAACAACTGATGTATTTTCAATGATGAATCCATATTGACATATAATTAAGTGTCCTTCTGTGTTGGTGTTTTTTTTTTACATTTAAGGTGCCCAATGTTTCTAGTTTATGGCGCACATTCACATTATTTATATATAATTAATAAAAAAAAGGTGGCCCACGATACACACACACACACACAAAATTCCCGGCTTAAAAATTGAGAACCAATAACCCCAAAACCAATTTCAATATATTCAACAATTATTATTTAACGGACACATCAGAAGCAGGAATTGGTCATCATTATATGGGCCCATTTCATGCAAGGAAGTGTAGGGAAATGGTCTCTCACTCACAAAGTGTTGGTGCACAGGACTCAACCCTCCATAATAAACATACAAAATTACACTGGACATAATTACAACAGAAATAATATACTCGATTCATCGAGGAATTATACAAATTGGGTTTGGGTTTTCGTTTGACATAATAATTATTTCATTGATGATAAAAAGCAGCTATTTAACCAACAACGCGCAAAAATGAGCTCTTAATTTAAAATAAAATAAAGGAAGACCGATATTAAGTTATTGATCACTAATCGGATTGTGCATAATTAAAAATTCAGAGTGGAAGAAGAAAAAACTTAAAATTTTTAATTACTAATTTACTAAAAACAATCCAGAAAATTAACAAATAAATCTTAACAAAAAGAAAACATTCACTTAAAAATGTTCCAACAAACTAAAAAAAAAACAGGTAAGACAATATGGATTTTGCGTCGCATCCTTCTAAATTTCTCCCCCAAAGACAAATATCCCCCCCCCCCCTTCCTCCAGCAAACAAAAAAAAATCTAATAGCAGCTCTCAGAAAAAAAAAGTTGCCAAAACTAACAAGAAATAAGAAGGTGGAGAGAGAGAGAGAGAGTTCAGACACCTTTTACCAATACTCTTATGATACACATTTTTGAAACAATTTCTATCTCCATCCTGTTTTTTTTTTAAGTGGACCCTATTTCGCACTATTTATCAATAAGTAGGCAAAATGAGTAACTCTTCTTCCAGGTGAAATAAGCCATAATGTAATAAAATGGTGTTTCTTCTCTTGATAAAAGCAAACTCGCATAAAATCTACCATATGTATATGCCAATAAAACACTAAGACCCTTTTTTCATCAATGAACCACGTTTGGTGGTCGAATTCGACTGCAAAATGTAATTAGCTTGCACCAGAACCGACCACTCGAGTCGGCTACGGTGGTTGGAACTACAAAAAAAAGTCGACTCAAATGATCGGTTTCGGCGACAAGCAAACCACATTTTGCAGTTCAACTCGACCACCGAAAGTGATTCGTGTGAAAAGAATACGGAAAACAAAAAGCTGAACAAATAAAATGAAAAATTTTCTCCCAGTGCTCTTTCTTAATCAAGAACAATTCATTAAGTTTCAAATTTTTTTAAGTATAAATTTAAAAAGTGTAATTCAGTAAATTAACACGAAAAAATTTAATTATTATAATTGTTCTAGCTGCAATCAGAAATATAATATGAAGTGCAGAGGGGTGTTTTATAATATATATATTAAAAAATGCGATAATGTTGCAGAAAGAAATAACTAAATATAAGTTTGAATGAAAAACAAGATCGGAAATTTGCCATTACACATTAATTATGACTATTATTAATTAATTACTAATTAATTGTGAGAGGTGAGGGGGGAGGTAGATGAAAAAAAAAAGCTTTGGTCTAGTAATTTGTTATTCGCTTACACCAAGTTTGTCATACTTAATATACAGACATTTAAATATACACACATAATATAACACTTACACACAAATAAATGAAAAAGACAAAACTAAAAATGTAAACGGAAATATATATATATTTATATATAATGTATTACTAGTGGACTCTTAAAAGGTGCTTTTTCACAGTAAAAGACCCAAAGTGTGATTGATGAACCCACTTGAAGTGGGTTTTGGAGAATGTGTCAAAATGGCACACCATTGCTGAGCACAGTGAACAATTAGCTCCAAATGTCATAATTAATTAATTGTTGAACAGACCCCCCCCCCCCCCCCAATAATGTCAGAAATGAAATAGATGGAAAGATGATTTATTCAAAAAAACAACAAAAAAGGGGAAATCACTAATTTGTGTAACAAAACACAAAATGAGTACTTTTGATGATGAATAAAAAAGGTGCCGAGGGGTGATTGGAGGGGAGGAGGAAAGTGTCTTAAAACCAGCCATCACATAATTAGAAATTTAAAACACATAATTTTCGTACGCCTAACTGAACATGATCAAATAATAAATATACACGTATAATTATTTCTATGTATATAATATATATATATATATAGGAAGAGGGGCTTTATATTTAAAAGTGGACTTTAAAAATACTTCAAAGTACGTCTAGGACCATTCACAGCCCAACCGGGAAAGCCAAATAGCATTTATATATCACCACATTAACCTAATTGTAATGGATTTTCTTTAAAAAAAAATTATAAGGTAGAAATCTTAACGGAAAAAGGGGGGAGGGGATGGGAGAACCAACGAAACGAATTGAGAAACATTATTCACCGATATCAAAAGTTCCGCCACCCCTCTTCCCGCTTAAACTCGCGCGGTCTCCGTTCACTTTCAAGTCTCCACCAGAAACGATCACTATCAGTCATCGAGAAGAAGCACGTGCAAAATCCATTAAAAACTAACAAACGGGGGATTATGGAAAATATTTGGTGTAAATAAAAAACAAATGGAAACAACAACAGCAGCAGCAGCAGCAGCAGCAGCAACAACAATAACAACAACGGATATTGACCTCTCCGTCCAGCAGAAGGTCACGACCACCACCACTCATCTCCAAAGTCCTAGACTAACCTCCGTCTCCCCATTCCTCCCGTTCGTTAAATCCTCACCCGTCTGTTGGACACCCTCGAGAGGATAGAACGGAAAAAGGGAGCGATGGAGGTGACCTCCAGCTAAAACTCATCCTCGTACCCCCTTTACAAGGAACGTATACTATCATCGACCGACTCGTCTTTCTTAACTTTCTTAAGCAACTTTATCTATCTCTCCCCGTACTAACGAAAGCTCGTGGTTTTTGTTATTTTCCGCTTCGAGTGAACACCTTGGGTGGAATAAGTTAAAACAAATTACAAAAATGCTGCGCAAGTACGTTACACGACACAACGAACGGCACGAAGACCCTCGAGTGGAGACCGCCAACAAGTACAACGACTGACCACCGGTCAACGAACGTTCGTCGTTATTTCAAAGATAAAATCTAAAAAAAACTACTGAAGAATAAAACAAGTGCTAAAAGACTACGATGTGGATGTTTGGAAAACATCAACCACCTTCTGTTTGCAACCGATAACAACTAAAAGCTGTGTTGCACATCCAAGTGTCAATTATCGTCGTTTTGTTGTCTTCCTCTGCATCAGTAAAACATAAGTTCAGCTTTTTTTTAAAAAAAAAAAAAATATTCGTCAACTTCCGTCCGTCGTTCGTTTGCAATCACAGCTGGCGTCAATCTTCACCCAAAAGACCGTACTCGATGACAAGAGAGATGAAGAACATCACGCAAAATACATGACCTTATTGGTTTCAACGTGGACGGTGACGGCTCTAGCCATGGCCGTCGGAGTCCTGTCCTCTCCGTTACCAGACTGGTGACTACCTTCACCGCTACAAAGACAACAACAACAACGAGAATGAGAAAATGGACAAGAGATAGAAAAAAACGAACAAAACAAGATGAATATAAATTGAGACAGAGAAACTAAATGTTAAGAATGAAGATGACCAAAGACTGAAAGAGACCAGGGATATATTCATTTAAAGTGGTTTTAACGTGGAAACGCGCCTTTCAGGAGAGCAAAATGAACGCGTTTTAGAAACTAGAAGGGTAGCTCAATGTCAGTCATGAACAAATATTAATTAGTTCTTTAAAAGGTTTATTTTGAGCTCAAGTAATTGAGCTACCCGTTTCTAGTTTCTAAAAAACACTTTCTAGATTCTATTAATTTTGCTCGCCTAAAAAGACAGAATACTAGTTTGTAAATCAGCAGTTTTTAATATTAATAAACCCCATCTCAATCATTGTACTGTTAACAGGGAAGAAATCTTAGCCTTCGGCACGGGTGGCGCCATCTATCGCCCTCAATACAGAAAATGATTTATAGGCAGAGCTCTCAATTGAACAATCTCTTTATATTCATCTCAGGGGAAAAAGAAAACCCTTGTAATGACAAGACAAACAGGAGACAAAAAAAAAAAAACAACCTGTCGTGCTCCTTCTCTACGAGATGGTAGCGCGCCCTGAACGCCACCAGGTGAGCGTAATAAGCAGGCGCCGGGATGGACACGGAGCGAGTACAGCGCACGTACGTGTGACAGAGCTGATACGTCAGACACTGAAGCTCGTCGGCCGTAAAGTGGTTGTCATCCCAGAGCACGTGGTAATGGGAGGGCCGACTCGTTCCCTGAAACAAAAATCCCCGATTTAAAGACTCGAAAGCAGAAAAAACGCGTCTTCCCGAATCGTTCATCTCACCTGGATGCCGGCATGCGAACAGAGGTAGAAATCGAACTCGGTGGGGTGAGTGATACCAACGTCTACTGTGGTACCCGCCGGGATGTTTCCCGACTTTCCAATCTGTTCCTTCTTATCGGCACAAAACAACCTCGTGTGGTGTCGTTTCTGCACCACGATGAAAGTGATTCCCGGCTTATAGTCGGCTTCTAGTTTCATGCAGGCTTCACGAACGGCAAGAAGTTCGTGTTGAAGAACCTGAAAACGAACGAACGAGGATACCATAAAGAAAAACCGATCGTGAAAACAAACGAAGATGCCGTTCGTACCGCGTGGAACTGTCCTTCACTGACGCCGTCTCGATAGAAGATGATTCGATTGGGTTTGAAGCGAGTCGACTTGTAAAACTGGACAAGTAACTCTCGCACCATGGCCGACAATTCTTGGATGATCTCTTGGCGATGCTGTTGAACGCGAACGGTGGCCGCATAACGACTCGGATGAGCGTCCATACTTCCGACCACCTGCAAATCATCGATTCAAAAGTTCTTCTCTATAACACACACGCACTAGCGAGTAATTCGAGTAAAACGAGAGAAGTTATCGTAAAACTGACCGCGGCAATCGATGGCTTTTTGTTATCTCCGGCCGGAGGATGAGTTACGTCAGCCCCCAAGAATATCACAGGTTCATTGAACACCTTTGGACTACATTTTAAAACGCACGTTAGTTTGGGGAAAGGGCGGTGAACAAACAATGTCCAACAAAAAAAAGTGAAATGTCTAACCGAATATTGGGCACGAGAATACTGTTCACTCCGCCGAGCTTAACGTTGATCTTCAGGCACAAATTGGACAGGGTTTGTGGCGACGTTTTGTTCACGTTCTTGGCCTGAACACATTGAGTGGCCATTCCTAGAATCGTATCGCCCACCCTTTTTACTTCGGCTGCAAAAGAGGACCGAACACGCAGAAGAAAAAACGACAAAAAGTCATCGTCACGATCATTAAAAGGCGATCACTATCCGCCGGAACAAGAGACAAACCATAGACAGGAGTCTTCCCCGGAAGAACGACGACCACGAGCTGCAGCCCTTGGAATGTAGACTTCAGGTACCGAAACATGGGTTCGACCTGATCTGGACCGGTCGCATATTTGCAGAAACAAGGTTGACCGATAATCGGCATTCCGGCATCGTTGCTGATCTTCTGCAACTGCTGCGTGAAATTTCTAAAAGAAAAAAAAAAAGAAAAACATGAAACAAAGTCGTTTCCCCTCGCTCATCCGAACGAAATAAAGTGAAAACCGACCTCAAAGCATCTTCTCGAACGGTTCTCTGAGGCGCAAAACAAGCAATGGCCCAGACTCGAATCTCGACCCCAGTGTAAAACTGTTTCCCCCTCATGTCCCAGACGCCTTGATTCGGAAGAGCTTGCTGCTTCGTCTACGGGGGCGCGAGAAACCAAAACGACATTCTTACAAAGTGGGCCAATTGCATTTGCATTTGAAAATTAAACGTAACCATGTGCCCACTAACCCGTCCACCATACTGAAGCTTAGGAGGAGGGAGGACTCGGCCTCGGACCTCCATCATGGTGTTACAGATCGAAAGACCAAACTCCTGAACGTAAGGGTCGTTGTTAAAGTCCGCCTTTCGCACCTGAAACCAATCGATACAAAAACACAAAAAACCCACTTCGATCGTACCGCCGACCGACAAAAAAACAACACTCTGAATACAGAGAAACAGTTCCGACATGCGACCATTCTCACCAAATTGTTTATCTCTCTCTCTCTGTCAGGAGCCGAACGAGCCGTGGCCTAAAAAACGGAACAAAATAAAGTTCAGAAGACGATCTAACCAAATTACCGAACGGCGACAGATCGATCGATTCACCTTGATCATTGTGGATGTCTGCATATCGGTTAGTTTCTTAATACAACGTTGTCCAGCAACGATATTACACACCTTAAAAAAACAGAAAGAAAAAAAAAAACGATTACAAATTAAAGAGACCACGAGAAAGGGCTCCATCTCGCTCTCTCTCTCTCAAACCTCTAAGGGAAGATAAGTGTGTTTATGCTCTTGGCCGACTTGAAGACAAGGAAGATGCGGAAACCTAAAAACACACAAATCAATTAAATTAAGTTCATTTCTTTTCAGATGATTAATCAACAGCTAATTAGTCCGTCCTTCACGGTGCAAAATGAAGAGAAACTAAAAAGGATTTTTGAAACTACACGCGTAGATCAATCAGTTAAGGGCACATCTTTATACTGACATCTTTCAAAAGAAAGCTTTTTACGGACAAATTTAAACAATATCGCTTGCTTAGTTAATAAAACGCTTATTTTTCGATATCAACATGGAAACGTAATTAAGTAACTTGAGCTACTCTTCTAGTTTTTAAAACACATTCACGTTTCTCTTCATTTTTCACCAGAAATGACAGAATGATCTGAGTTTGAGAAGGCGCCGTTGACACTTCAAAAACCACCTTAAACTATAGGTCTTGCAAAAAAAGAAAATATTATGACGCACGTCTGGTTGCTCAGACATCAAAAGCAAAAATAAATAATGTTTTCAAAAAAAAAGATTGGTCAATTTGATTCTGACGTCACTTTGGAATATGTTCTATTTTTGCAAAAACTGTAGTAGAAATCACAAGATGAACGAACCGCAATTTCATTTTGTACTTGTCCAGAAAATATTTAGCAACGGTACATTCGACCGTCTGTCCGTTTTCCAGCTGCAACGGGAACCTTTTTAAAACAAAACAAAATCAGCAACGAACCGAATCTAAAATTAAAAGAAAGAGTCGCGCGAGAAAGAGACTCACGATTGCATCTGTGCCGGACGTCTAGTTACGTTACAAACCCGATACTTTCTTCTCATCGTTCCACAATGGGTGATCTCGATCTTCAACCCTTTTTTGATAGAAAGTGAAGCAAAAAGAAAAAGAGAAAGAAAGAAAGAAACGAGAGAAAAAGATAGGGAAAGAGACGGCAAATGAGCTCAAGTCCAAACATTTAAAACGGAAGCAGGAGTTTACACACCGGACACACCTTTGATCTCCTTCGTGAATTTCACTCTTTGTGAATCCGTCAAAGGTTTTCTCTGTTCGTTGATGTCTCGAATGTCGAGAACTTCGCACATGAATTCGATGACCGGTTGCGCCTTGTAAAAAGCCGTTGCAGAAACTATTATTAAGAAAGAGAAAACAAAAACAAAAAGACGAGTTCAAAACGATCTAACAATGTTAAGCGACAACAACCAGTAAACAACAAACCAACCGTCGATGTTGAGCATCATCTTCCACTGACTGGGACGAACGCTCTGATGAAAACCAAACCAAACTTCTCTTCCGCCACCCAACGGATGATAATAACCGTCCGGAGAAGAGAAAAAGGACCGTCCGACGGGTGTGTACCTAAAATAGAACACGAGAGAGAGAGAGAAAAAAAAAGAAAATCGATAAAAAAAACCTCGCCACCCCGTCTCGAAACAAAGAGTTCGTTACGAACGTCATGCTCGGAAGATGTCTCATAACAACGTCGAGCGCTTGAATCGCGTCCATCGGAATGGTACGAGACCGACCCTCTAGTGCCTCTTCTAGAGCGTAAAGGCTGACCTGAGCCACCCACTTGACGGAAACTCGAAACACTCGATCTTTTCCCTCGCCCGGTAACGTCACTTCCAACTCGACCTGCACACGACAGAAGAAATTAATAAGAACGACGGCAAAGTTCGGAAACACAAGAGCCGAAGAGAGTAACCTTATCTCGACCGATCGGAAGGGGATCTCGGGTGTACAGGTTTTTTCTACCGTCGAACACCGGTTTCTGCGCTCCGAATATCTTCGAATACGCCTGAACCATCGTCTCTATGATTTCTCTGAGAGATCGTACAAAACAAAAAAGAACGTCAAAGCAGATCCGCCTCTAGTATAACAAGCGACAAAGACGTTCGTCTTCTTCTTACCGATTCACCTTCCGCGGACATTTGTCCGGTTGGATGGTGATGTCGTAATGATGTATTAAACCCCTTGGCATGTTGATTTGGAAATGATTGGCCCTCAGCATAATGGGCCTTCCTTCTTGGCCCTGATTGGGTCGACGAGGACACACAAAAACAGGGATTTCTGGACCCGGAGGTCCGCTCCCAGGAGGAGCCATGGATATGGCTCCGGAAGGTCCCGGTTGGACCGAAGCTCCCAAAGCCCCCATTGGAGGTCCGGGTGGACCTGGCGCTATAAAACGTAATAAACACACCAATGAGTAAAATCGAGAAGAAAAGAAGCCGAAAAAACCTCAAAAACATTATAAGAAAGTAGAAGAGAAATGGAATCGCCATCTTAATTACACTTTTCATGACGACAAAGATCATGTCAAATGTAAAAATGATTCATTTCGGATCTAAACAACGTAAGTAGGCCATTTTTAAACTGTCAAAAGACATTTAAAAAAAAATACCTTCACGTAAGCTGTTTTGGGTGACTTTCTTACTTTTTAATGTCTGAAAACCTAACGTAACGAACCATAACAGCCTATGTTTAGGGTCCTAACCCCCTTTAACCCCATCCTCCATCACCACTCTCAGGTTTCAAAAGATGCTTAAGATTCCAGGAATGTTAACAATGAACAGAGTTAGTTAGTTAGTGGCCTGGGTTTACGATCTTACGGGTATGATACCACAATAGAAAGGGAGGGGGGGGGGGGGTCTACAACCCCAAAACGAAGAGGAAGAAGGGGTGGGGGGGGGAGTGAATGAAAAAAAAAGGGTAAGGACCTCAAGAGTCCATTTATGTTTTTTTCTTCTTCCAGTCAAACTACAATATTTATTATTTCACTCATTTCTACGAGAATAAGGAGAGACAGACGAAAATACCAAATGCAGGTGTGGCTCATTATCAAACGTAAAAGGGAACGAACGAACGAGAGATACAAAGAGAGAGGAATGAAAGAACGATAGCCAGAGAGAGAAAGGAAACCCTCCTCCCTCCCTCCCCCTCCTAATCCTCCTCTCAATCCAACAAAATACGAGAGATATAGAAAAAGATGAGAACGGAAATGAAAAACGGTTAGAAAATCATAAAAACGTTATGTTATTCGACTTAAAATAAACTTACGCTGTCCTATTGGATACATTTGTTCATTTCAATACGCGAAAAACGCGATAAAAGTCCCCCAAAACAAGTGAAATGGGAGTTTCGTTCAAAAAGAGGGACACAACAACAACCAGCGTGCACTGAATGTGCAGCACAAAAAGAAAGAGAGACCAACAAATTCAAACAATCGCTTCTATTTTGAGTAGAAGCAAATTGAAGAGATTTAGGAGGGCGGCCGCACTCCTAGCTTCTCCGATCTCCTCCTACTCGCACGACTACTAGCGAATAGAAAGAAGGAAAGAAAAAAAAACCAAAGAAGCGGAAAAGGGGAAAATGGCGGCATTCTCTACAATGCAAACCAGTGACGTCACTCAACTCGCAGTGAGTGAGTGGACGAGCGGGCGGGTGAATGACGTCACCATTACAAGTCTATTCTGTTTGATAATTAACATAAATGACGATCATCGTGTGATTGGTATATGTATGTACATATATTATACATAGACGACGTAATACGTACAGTCAGACTGAACTGGAATGAACGTTTACGAGTCGGTGATTCACCGTCAAGATTAAGCCATAAATTGGTTACGATCGTAATACGCATTCGTTGTGTGTCAATCATTTAGAACCATCCTTTGTTTAAGAAGGCATGCGCTCTCAGTTTTATTTCTCACACACGAGTAAAAGTAAACAGCCATCTTTTTAGCGGTGTCGCCATTGCCGTTTCAGGTTCGCTCTCAATACTCGCTAAAAACGCTTTCTTATCGTTCCCCCCTTCTTCACTGGAACGCACGCGTTGTTTCAGCCGTATTCTGCTTTTAGTTTCGTAACTTTCGTTCTATCGGCTTGTATGCGAACACACCTTTATCGTTTGTTATCGATAGTAAGTTGCAGTTCGATCTGAACGAGTCGATACGTCTATCAATATATCGATATTATTAGCAGACGAAAAACAAATGGCCGCCATTCAGCGCGGCAATTATTTATAGAATAATAAAATAAACCCGTATGAAAAAGCAAATAGGTTGAATAAAACGTCAATAAAATTTATAAATTGGTCGTATTATTTTTCAAATATATTATATATATTATTATTATTATTATTATATATATATTAAATATATTATATATATTTTCTTTCAAATTATTTTATGAATTTATAAAGATAAAGCGCCTTCATTTCATCGTCCGTACGCTAGCCCCCTCTTTTGCTGCATAGTGGCGCCACGTAAAGTGTTACTTTTTTTTTTGTTGTTCATTGTGTTTGACATCTGCTGCCGCCGTTTTAACGAGACGTTTTTCTCACGCACTTTTGAGTCTGTGACGCTCAGTTCGTAATATTTTCTTGTTTGAGACTCTGTTGGGAATTAGAGCCTTGAATGATGCGTCGTCAGCGACAGGAAAAAAAGAGAAACTCATTTTCTATTTCTATTGGACTGTGTGTGTGAGTGTAGTTGGTTTTCTCTTGTCGCAATTTCAACCTCGTGTGCCGCCTGTCTGTGTTTAATTCTGTTGATGTTGTCTTTATGTTGATTTTACAATCGTCTTTCAGATGTGATTTTCAATAATAATAATGCAGCCATCAGTGGTGGATCATTAGATGCGTGTAATTTAGGGGTGGACACACGCTGGACATCATCAGTTGTGGACAAAAAGACGGTGTTTATATTTTTTTTTTTAAAAAATAAGGGACTCTGAAAATGTGGACTTCACCTCGTTTATTGACAACAACTAGTAGGATTAGGAGGTGGTTCTAGTATCTAACTATTGTTTTACGGACTAGAATTACTAAAATAAATATCAAACCCAATCTACGTTTTATTATGGAATTGTGTTTAGAAACAAGATAAACTGAATAAAGAAGACACAACTTGTTGTTCTTGACTTGTGAGGGAAGAAGGAAAAGCCAAACGAAGCGGAATGCGATCATCTGGCGGCGTCATCGTTGGTGGAATGCATCATCAAGGGGGAAGTGGTGGTGGTGGTGGCGGCGCAATAGTGGACCCCACGAGTGTCCACCTCTTGTCCAGAATCGAGTGTCTTCTAGAAGCGGACGTTCGTAGACGTCGAAAGAAAACGATGAGAGAAGAAGTTCGTAGTCTCGAGTTATGGAGAGCCATCATCGCCGAATGTTTGGCCACTTTCTTCTACGTGTTTCTCGTGTGTGGAACTTACGTCTCATGGCCAAAGAGGACGACGGTCTCGTCCATGAGGAGGACGCGGACTTCTCATTCCGGTTCAGGATCCCTACTCTCCTCCTCCTCTTCGTCGTCTTCCTCCTCCTCCTCTTTGGACTCGAGGATGATGACGATGCATCCTCATGAGGACGTCGGTGAAGGAGAGGACGAGGGTCTCGTCACTGACCTGTGGAATGTCCAGACTGCTCTGACCAGTGGGTTCGCCATGTGCACCCTCATACTGTGTTTCGGACATATTTCTGGGGCCCATGTGAATCCGGCCCTAACCTTCTCTCTGTGGGTGACTCAGAAAGTGACTGCACTTAGGGCCGCTTTGTACATAATAGCCCAGTGCGGAGGGGCCATCGCCGGAGCGGCCCTACTCTATGGGTAGGTAAAACGACCCGACCTCACACGAAGTAGGGGTTTTTTTTTTAAAAAAAGGGACTGAAATGCCCAACTGTTGCTCGGGAAAATACAAAGAGACCACCATCTGCCTTTTACTCTATGCATATTAAAATGTTGAGCACGTAGAGAGGGTTATTGAAGGGGGGAAGACATAGGGGGAGGGGGCCTTAATATTCGACAACTACCCACCCTGCCCTGCCCTTCCACCTTTTTGTGATGTGGCCTCAGATTCAGATGAGAAATGGTTCAAGAGATTCGCTTTATATTCCGAATTCAGTCTGAAATGAATTTCAATTGAAGAAATTCCCAAACATAGAAAGTATCCTGTTTTGAAAAGGGGGGGGGGGGGGTCATCGAGGTTGCTTGACCTTTTCTTTTTTTATAAGTCTCACTACTGGACCTTCAATTTGAATGACCATCAAGAAAAATCATTCCTAACTGAATGGTCGGTCACTAAGAAAAAAAGGGGAGAACAGTTGGGATTCGAAGGCGTTTTTTTTAAACCTGAACTATGTATTATAATATTATGGCGCTTGATGTTGAAAGGTGGGTGGGTGGGTGATGCGGCGGCACCTATATTTGCCTTTTTTTGTATTTGGACCGCCTTTGTAGACACCTTTTGTCTGAGGGGTGGTTGGGTGGGTGGTTATTAGTTTGAGTCCCCACGAATCAAACAAACTCCAACATCAACACAAACATCACATTTTTCCTGGTTGTTTCAGAAATGTTCGTGTGAACATTTCATTAGGAACACATCTGCTTATTATTTTCTCTCAAATATTATCCCAAACAGTAGTTGGGGGAGGGGGCCCCTTATGGTAGAAATGGTTGTGGCCACATGTGTCAGTTGCAAACTTCACACGGGAAACTTCAGTCAGTCCCCAAATAATACTAAAACCCCATGAGTCCCATCATCACAGAACGAGAGAGCCTGTGATTCGGTTGAGCCCCAGTGAGCCTCTTGAGCCGGGACCCACAAATGTTATCCTAGAAATTCAAAAAACAAGACGTTTTGGTTTGTTGTGGTTTTGTGTGTTGGCGGCCCTGTTCTTGGCTGGGAAATCATGATTTTTTATAAAAAAAAAAATCGGTTCTCATCATAGGTGACCATTATAAAAAGGATGTTTTGATAAGTTTCTAGTTGACCTTTAACCCTCACTCAAGAACATGTAATGGTGATAGAGGGGTGGGGGGTTGTGTGCAGTATGGGAATAGAGGGAGAGAGAGAGAGAGAGAGCGGGAATAATAATGTGATAATAGAAAGAGAGAAGAAGTCAACAAACTTAACGAGAGAAGAAAAAAAATAAAAGGGTCAAACAAGATACACACACGGGGTCAATTTTCAGTACGTAAACCAACAACGAAACAGGGTTATTTTTATCTTCCAAAAAAAAAACAAAAAACACCGCAATTTGGGAACTTCTTCCTCCTCACTTTAATCGACACTTGGGTGTTTTTTTTATTATTAAAATAAACGGGAAACAACTGAACATCGTGATGAAAGTTTCGAGTGTTAAAATAACAAGTCACTTTCATCATTGGATGGATTTTTTCCAATTTCCAAAAGCAAATAAAAAGTGGAATGTGTGATTATTTTTAAGCTGAGCAAAGGTGATCAATTATGGCTTGTCCATCTTGGCTTTTCAAAGACAATATCATGGATCGTGGACGTGTTGCACTTTGTTAATTCAAACTTTTTCCGGAACTTTAGTGCTCAGGCTTCAAATCGCTCAAATGAAATGACAACTTAAATTTGTTGAAATTGTAATGTTTCCTATATTATGAGAAAGGGGGGGGTCCAATAGTTAGTGAGAAGAAGAAAAAGCAAACATACAATCTGAAAAGATGGATGTCAGGAACAAGTGGATGGATGTAGAGAGACAATCCTGGATTAAGAGAAGCCGGGATTGATCGTGTATAAGCAACCTTCAGTTTAAAACTGGTCAGAATTGAGACGACAACCTTGGACGAAAATATTCATTCTCTCTCTCTCTCTCTCTCTCTCTCTCTCCATTAAAAAATTAACGTCTCTTTCTGTCCTTTTGAGGTGCAACTGAATCCCCCCCCGTCCACCTTTTAAACAAAAAAAAATCGCCTGACAGGAAAAAATAAAAACACCTGCACTTTTTAAACTACAAAGTGAGACAGTGAAAGTTCAGTCCGACCCCCCCCCCCCCTCCCCCCTGTCAAGTGCCCAGTGGGCCATGAAGACACGTGCAACAAATACTGTACATAACTAGAACTGAATTACATTTCGTATCCTTGGATAGGGGGGGGGGGGGGTTCGGATTTTAATCTGAACTCGGAAATTCGGTTCATTAGCCATCGAACCGCCTAAATTGCCTAATTTCAAATAGGTAGACATAATATTATATGTGCATTGAAATCTGAAAATATTAACGGGTTCAAAGTTTTGAAAGAAAAATATTTACAAAATGGATTCAGATGGAAGAAAAAAAAATGATATAAAATTGTATTAAAATGTGTTTACGAAATTCGCTTACAATAATTCTAGTCTAGTTCGATTGAAATTGAATGTTTTTATTTATGTGAAGCAGCTGCACAAAAAGTGAAACACGTTTTCAATGTTGTTTTGTTCTTTTCAACCACAAATTTAGATGTATTGTGTTTTAATAGAGCAACGCGCACCTGCTGCTGCTCAGCCTGCTCTACCTGATGATGATGACGACGACGATAATATTAGATCTAATATTCATTTTAATAACGAGAGAGAAAGAGAAGCAAGATTCGCAGAAAGGGCGCGGAACGAAATCCCCTTGTGGTCGCCCTCCACCCTTGATGGACGACACACTAACTAAAAGTGGTCTTCTTCTTCTCTCCGGACTGGAATCCCCCACCACACACACACACCCTTATTATATGATGGACAATCACCCCACTAATTAGTAGGGAGACAGACAGACAGACAGATGCAAGCAGGCACGCTTTCGTTCCCTTTGGGGCACCAACCGAAACTAACGTCTACACACTAGACACAGAAACAACACAAAAATGAACAATTTAGCAGAAATTAATAAATAATGACCATTTTTCATAAATAATGTGTTGCTTTCCTCCCCTAATGACAATTTTTGTTTTATTTGTAATTTGTTGTTGCAGCGTGACAGTTCCCGGCCATCAAGGTTTGCTGGGATCGGTTTGCGTCCACGAACTCCTGACTCCATGGCAAGGATTCGGAGTAGAATTCGTTCTGTCTTTCATCGTGGTTTTCACTGTGTTTGCTGCAATGGACCCACACAATTGGCTCCTGAATCTTCCTTCTCCCATCATTGGCTCGGCCTATCTAGTCTGCACTCTTGCTGGGGTAACTTGGACCAGTTTCGTTTTTTAAACTAATTAAACATTTTTTTTAGAAAGGTTTTTTAATTACTGTCAAATTAAGGACAAACATTTGACAACAATGTTCCATTGTGTGTGTGTGTGTCATGGACGCGCAATTAAAACAAAAAGGACGAAATTATTATTTAGTCTCAAATTCAATGCTTTTAATTTTTACTATTTATGAAGAATGACGACGATGATGATGATGATGTCCAAATTGAATCGCTTAATTTGAACTTCCCAACATTTTCAAATTGGTCCTTTTCCTCTCAATCCCCCCTTCAAATCAAAACCAATTTAGAAATTGGACTTTCCCAACACATGTTTGGGGTTGGGAGTTGACGTGAAAACGGCCCCGAGGGTGGGTGAGGGAGTTGATGAGGAACCCTCAATCCCTCTCCATTTATCTCAGTTTTCTTCGTCTCCCCCCCTCTCTCACATTTCAACCCTCATTTTTGTCTCTCCCCCCCCCCCTCCCTTCTCTCTTTCAATGAGAAACATGAAAGGAGACTAGTTGTGTGTGAATAACATTTTTTTAAAAATAAAATTTCATCATTCCTTCAGCTGCTACTTGGTTGGTCTATTTTCATTCTCTCTTTCAGTCTCTCCCTCCCTTCCTCTTCTTGCATTTTACATTCCAAGAGTAACTACATTTGCATAAAAACCTCTTTAGCCAGTTTTTTTCCCCTCCGAGAACCCTCCCCCCTTCCGTCTTTTTTTTAAAGAAAAATTTACATAATTAAAGTCGCCTTGCATTTTGTAATATCGTGTTTTGTTTTGTTCAGCTTCAATCGACAGGCGCCGCCTTGAATCCGGCCCGAGCTTTGGGGCCAGCGTTTGTCATGAATCGATGGGAAAACCATTGGGTTAGTCGTCCACCTCAGTCTCCGCTTTGTGACACGTTAAATGACATAATTATACTCGTGTTGTTATTTAAACAGGTTTATTGGTTCGGTTCCGTGATGGGTGGCTTATTAGCGGGACTCATTTACGAGTACATCTTCGATCCGAGGAAGGGAGTTAAAGAGTTGAGAGAAGCTCTGGATGAAATCAACAGAGGTAAAAACGGATACGTTTACATCTCTCGTACCTAGAAACGCGTCCTCTTTTTGCGTGGCCATCGTAGACGATTTTAGTGGAACTTTTTTTTCTTCTTCTGGTTTTCAGCCGATTCGAGCCTACACAGTAACGACGACGATTTCGACGATCCCGATGCGAAACCGCCCAAGTTCACCGCAGCACCTCAACAGCAGTACCTCCCTCCACCCGTCAGTACGTATCGTACACAAAACTATGACAGTTACAGATCCAACATGATACCGCAGTCGGTGCACAACGACAACGGGAATTACAGTTCGTCTCGTAACGTATCTACGAGTTCCAATTACGGCGCTTTGCCTCCGCCCGTCAGAGAGTCCAACTACGGAGTTCTACATAGGGTTCCTTCTTCTCGTTACGGAGGAGGGGGAGGAACCGGAGCAGAGTCTCTTTACAGCTCGACGACGTACCGACCGAACTCGACGGCGTCCGGAAACTACGCAACCATCCACGGCAATCGTCCGGGAACCACTTCGAGAGTGCCACAAAGAATGGAATACGGTCCTGGATCAACCAAATTCTAAATTTGGTCCCTCCCTCCCCTCCCCAAAAAAACTTAAAAATATTCTTTGCGCCATAAAATCTAATTTATATTTACCTGTGATCACACAAAGAAAAAAAGCTCAAAATAAACGATTCCTATTGGAACCTTTTTTTTTTTTTGGAAGTGATTTTTGTTTGCTTTTAAATCTCCTGTCGAAATAATCCCAATGTATATATTTGTACCATATTTGACGGAGTTTTTCGATTATCGGCGGCGAATGTTCGGAAACTCTGATATCTTACTTAGTTTGTGCCTATTTTTCACCTCCCCCATCCACAATTGTCATTTTCTAACGTAAATAATTAAAGAAGAATCTATTACATTCATCGCATAAGTTTCGTGTTTTCTTATTTCAACGTCAAATACGAAAAATAATCTCATAAACGAAAATTAAAATACACAAAAATAATGAAAATCTAAATAAAATCGATAATCTCAACAGCTGAAGCTTTTTCTAATTTGTAAAATGCTTATTGCTAATTATTTATATTTTAAAAAACAAGGAACAACAAAAAATAATGATCGAGTGGCTAATTAATAATTACCGCCTCTTCCTCCCGATACGAAGACGAACGGTCGTCATCGTTCGAACACAGAACAAGTCGTAGGATCGTTGGATCGACCACTTCGCAAGTCGCACATCAATTTGCTTTTGCACTCTTCGGTGTCGCATTTCGGATAAGCCTCACTCGCTCGATGATAGTGTCTTAACGAAATAACGATTACATCACTTCTTAAGAGAATTCGTCAACAACCGATTTTCGAACTCTTGATTATTCTCTTGTCTTTCAAGCGAGCAAAATTAAGAGAAATTAGAAAGTATTTTAGAAACTAGAAAGGCAGCTCTCAATCACTTTTATGGGAATTTCAAGTTGATATCTTTCAATATAAACATTTTAGACCAAAAATTCAAAAATATCTGATCTAGCTTAAAATTGGATCATTTTCAAACTCGCATAAAAAGCTCATTTTGAAATATATCAACATAAACAATTTCTTAAAGGTGACTGAGTTGCTCTTCTAGTTTCTAAAACACATTCAAGTTTGTCTTTCATTTTACTCGTGAAAAGCAATAATTAATCAAGATTCCGACAGGCCCCGTTTACACTTTATATGACAACAGTAACAAGAAACGCGCATATTAGATTTATATCTAATCTCAGCTAAGAGCTCTGCCTATTCTCTCAGTTAGTACAATTAACATACAAAAACAATGGATGACCAGTAAGACAGATTAAGTTTCTCTTTATAAGAAAGAAGAAACATACTTTTAAGTGGGAGTAAGGTATGGTGGTGATGTTCGCTCTCAAAATACAAAATGATAGAATTGTCATGAAAAAAACAAACCTGTAAAAAAGACGGAAAAGCCAATCATCCTTTTCCAATCGATCGATCAGATCGTCCCAACTCTTTGGTTGCAGAGAGGAAAGGCCGTAGGCTGCCTGAAAAGCAAACATAAACAGTTTCGGTGATGATGTTCGATCGACCTCTGCCGAGAATATATTAAATATATACGGCCACCGAGAACCTTTGCTTTGTAGAGGAGATACCAATTTGGAGTTCCGTTCAAATTGGCTTCTGTCAAATTCACAAAATAAGTTTCGTGATCTAACACGGCCTAAATAAACATTCAACAAACGAAAAAGAGTGTAAACGGTGCAAAAGATGTCTCTCTCGCACTCCAACCAAACTTGTACGTACCCACGTGCTCTCCGAATGATTTCCATCGACAGTGTAGATCCGATAAGCTGGATTGGCAGCATTGTAAGCCGTAACGCTGGGTCCGATGTAAGCTACGTTCGTGGGGCGCATTTTACCCGGTGCACCCGCATTCGAATCGTAGAACACTTCGAAGTCGTCCATGTGCGTGTGACCGAAGAACTGAGCTCGAACGACACTCTCGTACCTTTAGATAAAAGTGGAATATCGTCACCCATCGCTCCTCCTCTCCCCCTCCCATCCAAAGGTACACCTTCGAAATCACCTGTTGATGATGCTATAATAATTGGAACTCCACGTTTTCATACAATCGCTGTTGCCGGGTGGAATGTGTCCGATGATGTGGACTTTGTCTCCTTTGTTTTCGGCATCCTGCAACTCGTCGACCAACCAATGAAGTTGTCCAACTGGATCGGTCGTGTTCAAGAGTAGCCACCTGAAACGGCAATGAGATCCACCGTCTCTTAGGACTTTCTCTCTCTCTCTCTACAAAGTGAACCATCTCAAATTTAGGCACCAGTTCAAATTGTTGCATAGGTTCATATTCAGAGAAATGATTCTGAGTCCAGGAAAGACAGAAGTCGAATAAAAAGCCCCTCTGAAACAAACAAACTTCTTATGACGAATTCGTTGCGATTACAAAGTAACCACTTTTGAATCACTTCAAAATCGTAGAACTGGCCAACGGTGGAAGATATCGAGTCCACGTTTTATTCAGTGCCGAATACAGCCAATCCATCGAAGAGACGTTTGTAAGAAATGGTGACGGAAAACTATGATAAAAATGGGAAAACAAAATCATTCTTTCAGCGTGCAAATTGATATATTTCGAAAAGAGAAAACGTAGTGGAAGGAGCGACACCTGTTGACAGGAATCCCTTCGTGGTTTCCGATGGCCGAGAAGATTGGAATCGACGGAAAATGAGTCGTCAACAGTTCGGCAACCTTTTCTACGATCGCAAGGTTACTCTTTGCCGTCTGGTTCCAGACGTCGTGCGGCGGATCGTCACCTGTAAACAACACGTAGTCGATCTGAGCGAAATAGAAAGTTACAAAATGAAGAAAACACTTTCAGATCGCTTCCTCGAGAGATCAAACTCATACTAACAGAATGCGTCTCGGAGATGTGCCGCAAGAGGTTTTCGAAAGAATGCAGAGGAGTGTCGCACTTTCGGTAATCACCCCACTTGCCAGCGGCCGACCGATCCGAAGTCTCGCGATTCTCTTCGCCACGGCAACAGAGGAACTCTCCACAGTCCGTGTTGGACCCGACCGCGTACATCGGATCGAGATGAACGTCCGTCAAGTGTAGCACCCTCAATGTCGGAGAACCGGCCTACGATTAAACGATACGTCAATCTTTCACGTTAGACAAGGAGAAACGTTCTCGATATGAACCGTAAATCACCTTTGGAGGCTGCACCGGAACGACCGGTGGTTTGGTTACGTTTGGAAGAGGTACGGCCCAATTGTCATTCGGATCGCTGCGTCTTCCACAATCCTGTCCCAAGATACTACTACAGATGAAACCGGGATCGAAGTTGGTTCGAGAAATTACGTAGAAAACTTCCTTCTGCAACAGACACCAACAAATAAAGGCAAATTTAGAGAAAAATCTGTCCACGTTCATAATGGTATTTCACCTTCATGGAGTGACATATTCCAGAGCAAACTCTTTCGGAGCTGATACCGAATTTGAAACAGAGCTTCGATGACCAATCACCGATGTCTTCTTCGGTGGCTCCGGCTCGTACCATAAAATGTAACGTCTTGACTCCGAGTACACAAGGAAAACAACCAAAAGAGCCATCGTCGCTTACGATCGACAACGTATTCGCAACTTTCTTTGCAAACGCAGGAAGAGAATTCGTTATAGAACCGAATTCTTCCACCGCATTCGATTCGACTTCCACCAGAAACGGAGCACAGGAAAAACGCTTAAATATAAGGAGGAGGAAGAAAAGGCCAAGGGTCAGAAGACGGGGAGTTCGAATTAAGACGAGGACGGATGAAGATTGTTGCATCTTAATTATGGAGCCAAAAGAAGAAGATGAAGAAAACAGAATATGTGGTTGTGGTGCTCGTCGTCGTCCTCCGTTTTATTAAGTAGCAAATTATAAACACTTATCTAATTCGATATGAATTGAACAGAGAAAGAAAAACAAGTTAAATAAATTACACAAACAAAAGGCAAATGAATCAATATTTGCGATATGTGAGAGATCTGGCAATGATGAAATCCTCGATTGTTGGAACAATCGATGCGATCACAACAACGCTTTCTTCCCTCTAGCAGCCTCCTCCTCTCCCGTTTGTTGATACTGTATCTCCCCATTCTGTGCCCTTGCTTCCAACGAGGTTATGCAACGACTCAAGACTAGCAACCAACAGCATATTCCTTTATTCAGCGACTTATGCAACAGTGTGACGTCAAGTTCCTAGAAATGTATATAACTAATTCCCCACCTCACGGTACACCGTTTAATAAATCGATGAATAACAAACATATAGGTAGCTCAACTAAAAACACAGTCGAAAGCGGACTTATAGTCAATAGATGGCGCCATCTTTATTTATAACTAATAAACCTGCCTTATCGAAAGAAGGACGCTTGTGACGTCATAGAAATTAAAGAAAAATTTAGGATTGTGTCATTTTATCCGATAAAAAGGGGTAATAACAAAAGAATTCAAGAACTCTTTTGTTTAAACTACTGAAAATATTTGCTATTGCCCCCTTTTCTAACCGACTAAATGACACAATCCTATATTTTACGGCAATCCCATTTACGTCACAAGCGTCTACTTCAGATTAAGCAGATGTACAGTCTACTACCCAATGATCATTCAAGCCAAGGAGGTTAGAAGGTTCTAACCTCCTTGATACAAACAATACACGGCTTTGTAAATAAGCCAAAGGCTATCTTTCTAAACATAAATAAAAAAATACAGGCATAAAACAATAAGAGGAATGCAAAAATCATGAATACACACTAAAAGCTCACTCAACAACACTAAAGATACAAGAGTTGATTTACCTTTATGTATATATTTTGCTACCGATAGAGGGCGCGAGAACCAGTCGACTCAATAGAAAACAACAATGGCGGCGGGAAACGAAAATGGAGGGGACGGTGTCAGTGGACGTGGCGATGAGCAAACCAAAACAGAATCTGATGCTAGTTGTGGAGATGTCGGCCGCAGAGGAGGAGGAGAGCGTGCCAAAAAAACTACGAAAACGACCGAATACGCAAACGCAGTGAATGCATGGCTCCATCAGTGTTACTATTGGCAAAGCGTGCAGGCGTCTTTCCCTTATTTCCTAATGAACCAGATGATGCTCCTACAGAGTAACCATCAGCTGACGGCCGCCGCAGCGGCATCCGCGAACGCCTCAGCAGCAGCTGGGAACCGAAGAAACCCCTCTCTTTGGAGGTACCTTTTCGGTCGTCGTATTCGTAACATCAATGGCACTGGCGGAACGAATCCACGGATCGATCCGGCCACCGTTCCGCTACTAACCGAACTTGGAGGTTTCTTTTCTTATGTTCACTTAAGACTAACATTTATCCCTCTTTTTTGATTAAACAATATTAATTTAGGTCGCGAGTACAAAGTGCCCAGAATTTGGAAACGATTCACGGCGGAATTCGTCGACTTTGCGATTCTTTTCCTATTGAAACTCTTCTTCACTTTCATCATCATGGATTTCTTTGATGTTATGTGAGAGACAGATGATGATGATCAATGATTCCGTATTAATTCGTCCGTGCCGACTAACGATTCATTTCGTTTTTAATAAAAAGCGACCTGGAAAAGTACGATCTGGGGTCGTTGCAGGGAAGTACGTTGGACTACAAGTTCGCTCTACAGATAACGTCCGAGATCTTCATCTTGGAACTCATCCATCGCGTCGTAGTCTGTTTCTTCGAAGTGAGTCTTCCCTATCGTCCCTGTTCGCAAACGTAATCGTTTTCCCCTTTCTAGGCCCTCTGTTTACACCAAGGGACGAACGGAGTGGGTGGAGCAACGCCCGGAAAGAGCCTTCTCGGACTGAGGGTCGTCTCGTGCGAGACCGTCATTCACATTCAGGGAACTAGGGTCATGGTGTGGCCAGCAGGAGACATGGGATTCGGATGGTAAGCAGTCAAACCTGCTGCACTTAACGATGCTCATACCTCGCTTTCTTTTTTCACACGAACTCAGGGCACTTTTGCGCTCCGTCATCAAGAACTTTGCAATGGCTTTCTTCTTTCCGGCCTGCATCACCATGTTCTTCTTTCCGTACCACCGAACCGTCTATGATATTCTCTGTGGATGTATCGTTGTCGAAGACATCAGACCGGAACAGAGATTTTGAAAAAGAAAAATCGAAACTAACGAGTGATCCGGAGAAAAACAACACACTTTAATGACACACACGAATTTCAACCACGACGATAACAACAACAATTTTCAATTGGTTGTAACTACCAAAATAAAAAGAACTAAATAAGTTACACCAATTTATTTATTTACACTTTGTTGAAAGCGGCAATGTCCACACTCTGCACCTACAATAAGAATTCAAATAAAAACCTTTAAAGAATTGCAAGAATGGCGGCCATTTTTAACAATAATCCTCGATTTAGCATCCACCAGTGTGACATCACTTTGGGATATTTCTACGAATCGTAACGTCACACTGATGGTTGATGAGTTACCGGAATGTGCGGTTTATGCTTAAGCTTAACACGTTTTCAAAATGCGAAAAGCGCTTCTCGAACTCGGAATGATTATTCATTCTGTCTTTTGGGTGCAAAATTGTGAGAAAATTTGAAATAAAAAGTTTATTTTGAAAGATTCCAACATGAAAATAACTATCAAATGATTGAGCTACTCTTCTAGTTTTCAATTTTCTATTAATTTTTCTCGTCTAAAAGACAGAAATAACCAAGAGTTCGAAAATCAGCCGTTTATGAACGCCTTACCAATTCGTCAAAAGCCTCAATCTGCTCCTGCAAGAGGTCGATGCTCACTTTGTCATCCTCGACGACGCAACTGATCTGAAGTTTATGAATTCCATAAGCCAACGGAACCAATTTGGCTAACGAAAGAACGTAAATATATTGTATGGCGTGGAAGGAACGCAGCAGAAACAGAGCGCGCGCTAACTTACAAGCACCCCAAACGAGACCATCCATAACGACCGTTCTAACTTGCGTCTCCATCGCTTTCATGTCAGTTTCGTCATCCCACGGCTTAACGTCCAGGATCACGTTCGATTTTGCAACAAGGGCAGGTTCTGTGTCGAAACGAAAACAGATCACAAACTAAACATGGATGAAAAGGGACCGTTACACACTTTTCGACTTCTTCGACTCGTACGCCTTCAGTCTTTCTTGGTGAAGTTTTTCTTTCTCTTCGTCGTTCTGTAACGAGAAAACGAAACCTAGTAATCATTCGAAGAAAAACGACTTTTGGAGGTTATTTGCCTACCTCCTCGTCGGAAGCGAACAGATCCACATCGTCGTCGGCAGCAGAAGCCACAGCCTACGAGAGAGATTTTAAATTTTAAGTTTTCGCAGAACGGCCGCAAAAATAAAAACGTTCGAACATTACGATTCGTTCGTTATTATTTGCCTCTCATTCATTTTCATTTGTCCTCATTTTGTTTTACGATCAGACCACTACTTATAACATAATCATCGAGGATTCCAAAATAAATACGAAAGATAAGTGATAACTACTAACTTGTTTAGCAGCAGGCGCAGCCGGTGTCGACTGTTTGGATCCCTTTTTATTGCCACCTTCCAACTGCACAACACGCAATTCCAATTTCGAAATCAGAGATTTCAACTCATCGGTAACTTTAAAAGAAATTTTATAACGACGAAACATTAGCAGCAAAATCATACGAGAGAAAGCGAGAGAGAGACAGGAACACCTTTTGTGAGTCTTTTGTTTTCGTCTTCCAATTGACCGATGCGACAAGTGAGTTCTGGCATTTCTGCACGTCCACCGACTTTTGAAGAAATCAAAGTCGTATCCTATTAAAACGATACAATGGCGCATTAAAGCTTTTAAAGCCGAAATAGAAGTCCCCCCCCCCCTTTTTTAAGGTTTCGTAAGTTGGTTTTAAATGCATTGAAATCAAAGGTAACAACTAAAAAGGTTTTTTCGAACAGAACGAAATCAAAAAAGCAAGAAACAACAAAAAAATGACAGAAATACAGATCGGTAAGCAGAAAAAAATGACATAAAACCCGCAGGCACTGAACCCCGCCCCTGAAACCCCAAACATATTAAAAGAACATCAGAAAGACAAAAGAGAAAGAAAATTAACCAAAGTAGAGCGGGAGAGTGAAATAGAAAGAGAAAAAGAACGGAGAGAGAGGAGAAAAAAAAAGAAGCAATCGATTGGGGGTTATTTGTGTTTCTTTTACTCACAGACTTAAGGGAATTTTTAATATGCTGCCGAGCGCGCGAAATCTCATCAGCGAGCGAAACCCTGCTCTGAGCTGACTGAGCGTTTTCCGCTTTCTCCTGAACACACAAACAAGAAAATTAAAAAGGAAGAAAAACAAAACACAACTACATTTTTGAATTAAGCAACAATCGAATCGAGTAAGTTTCATTCAATAAACAAGGAGTTCGTTCCGTGAGGGGAGAAAGAAAAAAAAAAAAAAAAAAACACCAAAAACCAATAAACCAAATGAGAATTATTCAAAGTGTAACACCAGATAAACCAAGCTTAAAAACGAAAGCGACCCACGAGGAGGTTGCTAAAAGGCTACTCGGCAGCCACTTAACGAACGTGATTTTACTCGCACTCTCGCAACTTTAAGCTAAACTTTTGCGGTAACATGCTCATCTCTCTCACACTCTCGAATAGGCTTGCCACCTGTCCTCCTTTGTAGAGAGAGGCCAGTCCTCCATTCGGAAGAAATGTCCTCCACGAACATATTTTAAGTTTTTTATAAAATTTATTGTGTGGAGGACATGTTTGCCTTCGCGGAGGAAGGTCCTGGCCGGAGGACATTTCTTCCGAATGAAAGACTGTCCTCCATAGGTGGCAAGCCTACTCTCGAGATAACGTTTTCCAATAAGAATTATCCGTTTTTCAAGCAAGTGTTCCTGTTTAGAGACTAGAAAATTACAATTAAATCAGGATTGTGTGGAGAGGAAAGCAAGTGTGTAAAGAAGATTACAAATAATCTAGAATTCTACTCTCTTAAATAAGTTTCATTGATTTAAAAACGCAGAATTCCTGAATGTTGTCGGCGCTTAACGCGACGATAGTCTTCTCCCCCAATAACCATGCATTTGTTTTTGTTTCGCACAAACACATGAAATGTACCAAGAGACTAGAAAGAGCTTAAAACGTGCGTCACTCAGAAATAATAAAACTAAATCAACAAATAATAAACACCTGGTTCCACAAGACTCAACATCAGATCTATATATATTTCTACGTGAAATAATAACAATCAGAATTGTCAACTTTAAAATGAAAACACATTCAGAGAGGAACACACAAGAGAGAGGGAGTCTTCAGGCATAATTTGCAAGCAGAACTTTCTCTCAGTCGAGCATTAAAAACGGGAGGTGTGCACACGTGCGGAAACAAGAAAGATGGACGAGATGTCGTCGGTTACCGGCTCTTTCTCAACATCTTGCTTGTTTGAAGCCACCTGCTGTGCCTTTGACCCTTTTCCACTTCCACTCGTCTGATTGGTGCCCCCCACTTGACCCTTCTTCTCCTTGTTCTTACTATGCCTAGACTTCTTAGCACTTCCGCCGCTTCCTTTCACCGGTTCCTGTTTCGGTGTTACAATTTCCTCCATTTTCTTTTGCTTCGATTCTGACTCGCGATTTGGATGCTTCAAAATAGATGAGGCGGCGGCGGAAGAGGATCCCCCTTTCGAAACCTGGTGCTGCTGCTGTTGGCCCTTCTTCTGCATCCAACACCAGAGAAACTCATGAGGCCCACACACACACACACTCAAAATAAAAGGCAATGGGACACTTAAGGGCAGGAGGGGGAAGGGCTCATAATAATGGGCTCGTTCATTATATGATAAATACGACTACAACTACGAAATTACTAAAATAAAAAATACTAATAAGAGAAAGGTAGTCGAACCTTTTTTGAGGCTACGAGCCCTTCGTAATAGGTGGTCTCTGCGTCTTCGTACTTTTGCCTCTCCAACCAAACGGTCTCTTTAATCAAATGACTCACGTCCACAGTCGATGGCATAATAGGCATATATTAAGAATCCTCCTCCTTCTCCCTTCTTTCTTCCTAGAGACTTCTAGATTCCAAAATGACTAACGCCTAAAATAAGAGAAGCCAAAAAAAAAAAAAAATTGGGGTCACTCCTCAAGGTCATAGCACCCGCCGCCACCCCTCCCCCTCTCCTTCCTCGCCGCTTTTAGAACAAAAAGTAAAAATTCCGATTTAAAAGAACGCAACCTTCAGTGGTTCTTAACGTAATTAACGACTAAAAAGGCAATAAACGGAGAAACCTAGTGAAATTCTAATTACGGAAACAGACCTACAAAACGGAGAGACAAAAAAGACGAGGAGACGCCGCAGAAAGAGAAAACGTGGTGGAAAAAAAGGATAAAAGACGGAAAAGGAAGAGACTCAAAAGGAAATGGCGTCCTCTTGCGGACTGAAGAAAAAATATATATACATAACGCCACCTAGCGAGTGTACACGTAATCAGAGAAAAATCGTCTGCTACAAACCACTCTCCATATTTATCCAATAACAAAGAGAGGCTTAGAAGCCAAGAGAAATAAGTGACAATTTTATAAAACTAAAATACGACGTTTTCATTTATGATTTATGCCAATGAAATAATAATAAAGAATTTGGTGGACGAGAGAGAAATAAATGAAAAAGCTGTTCACTGTTGCTTTAAAGCATGTCAAAACGTGTTCCGCGACACATAACTCTTTGAATTTAGATCGTGGTCTAAGCTTAGACTACTACTTTACTAGTCTAAGATCGTGGACTTTCGTCACTTATTCCCCTTGGTTGTTATGTCCCTCAGATTCAATTCAATTGGTTGAAAGACACACATTGCCTGGTAAATATTAATACCTAGAAACACAGATCACATGATAATAATAATGTCTGAATAGAGACTGTTAAAAACCTTGACTAATCACAAGACAAAACAATGACATTGCAAAATAACAATACAAGGTCATCATTATAGCCGAGCTATGAGAGAGCCGCGAGGAGCTTATCAAGAACACATAGAGAGAGAGAATAAACACACACACACAGGCAAGTGTGCTCAGCACTAAAAGTTTCGTTTTCCCCGCCCCTTTTATGAGCGCCATCAATTTCTAATTGGTTTGTTATTTGGTCTGATGTCATAAACCAGCGGGGCAAACGAAATTTGAGTGCTGGGCACACTTGCCTGTATATAAACACACACACACATTGAATACGTTTTTAGATGCGGCGCGTGTAAACAAGTGACTGGACGAAGGACACCCAACTTAGTCAGCGGCCCAGTCCCAGATAGACAGGCACAAACACACGCACACAGAAAAGTTTGCTCCACACTGCACGGGAGTGAAAACAAAATTACTTTTTACAGTACATTTGAGAAACGAGAGATTAACAGGTGAGTTTAATAATTGTATCGGTATAGAAAGAGTCGATTCACACTGTAACAGGCGGAGGGTCCGTCCGGTCATCAAATACTATAATAATAGTCTTAAGCTCAAATTATCGCATTAAGAGATTTTCAATTGAAATCCAATGTACACACTTTAGAAAACTGGCGTTCACACTTAGGTCATGTTTTTCCATATAGAAAAGACAAGTGTCAGGATTTTCTCGCCATTGGCACTTTGGGGATAAAACAAGGATGAGAGGAGTCTAGCGCCCGCCCCCCTTTCCAGGTACAGGTGGCAGTGGTCGCCTCAAAGGATAAATAAGACAGGCATTTAGAAATCGGGACGAACACAAGTTAGCTCCGCCCTTTTTATGACGACCAGTAACTTCTAATTGGTTGGTTGTGTGGTTCAACGTTGAAAAGGGCGGAGCATGTGACCGCAGCACTGCATAACCAACCAATTAGAAGTTTCATAAAAAGGGCGGAGCCAACTTACGTTCGTCCCGATTTCTAATTGCCTGTTAAAAAAGTGGCCCTCAATTAATCCACGACCAAAAAAAATGGCGACCGCAGACCAGAGTCCACAGGTTTCCCTACACCGGTGATCACTTGTATAAACAAAGAATACATTTAATTAACTGACTTCCAATAGTACGTTGCGCGTTCAGCCATACCCTCCTCCAGAGTCTCCCTCATTTTTTTCCTTCGGCTCCCATCTTCTTAATCGTCTATGGCGGCATAATATTATTATAATATTATTTATATGAAAGGTGGCGTTGTTGTTTGCAGCGCCACCATGCGAGGATAACCGCTTTGAACAATAAAATTGTTATTTCAGCCTTTTTCTTAAGCTGGGTTTCCACGAGTCAAACGAGTTGATCAACTCGCGTGAATTTATGGGGCGCCGTTCACGGCAAGAATACTATGAATGATTTGATTCAAATAGCATGTTATCTCAGATGCTACGTGTAAATATGTAAATGATGTGAAATGAATTCAAGTGAGTTGATCAACTCATTCGACTCGTGTAAACCTCCCTTCGACCATGGATATAGTATGTATGGGAGGCTATGGGTAAACCCAGCTTTACTCTGTTCCGACAAGTGACGCCCACTAGCGGTACAAGTTGATCCTAGATCTCATTTTAAAGTTGTTTCCGATATTTTTGTTTTAATGGAATTGAAATAAAGGGGGGCAGGGAAGGGATATTATTAAATAAATTTATAACAAATATTCGATCTTTGAAATTGTTTTATTAACCAAAAGCCAGAACTACTAAACTAATATTTATTTATTGTGAAAAGAAAGTGGGTCATAGCCTCCTCCTCCTCCTCCATCTATAAATATTATTTGATATTCAATTAACTTATCTATTTTATACAAGTATAATATTGTAACAATGTAGAGCTCTTGTTACAGGCTGATAATTGTAGAATCTCTTAGTTCGAGCGGATACCGCTTTTCACTTCGAGATTTAGTGTAATACAACCCGAGTCCAGATCGGTGCCGGGGTCGTTCTCCACGATATTCCGCAGATCGGAACTGTGGCTGAAAAGAATAGTTGAACAGGCGAGACGAATGTACGTTGCCGTTGTACTCATTTTAATGATCACAACCATGGAAAATACATTAAAATAGAGAAGAGTTACAGTGTGGCGTGCTTTCGCCACTGGACCGTTGAATGAGTTACTTTATGTTTTCGATATCAGAGAATGGGCCCGGAGGATATCGAAACACGGTCTTTTATACCCAGGGCCTGTGTACACCTTTCCAGGTGCACCCATGCCGTAGGGACCGTACATCGATGGGTATCCATCTGCAGATACCGGAACAAGGATGTGACTTGATTCTTGGGGGATCTTGAAAGAGAACAGAAAGAGAAAAGAGGCACTTGGGGTATGAGAGACCCCAAGGCTATGGTTGAGACAGAAATTTAGAAAAAGAAAAAAATGGGGGGGGGGAGTTTAACTATTATTTATTACTTATATTATTTATATAGAATGAATTCCTTGACAATTATTTAACAACAAATTGGATTCGTAAAAACACAACTGAAAAACATCAATGAAACGTTTTCACAAAAGTAAATCAAAACAAGAACAACAAACATTTATTAGATTTATTAGTTTTTAATTTAAAATCACCCACAAAATTCGGTTAGGATCGATTCCGGTGAGATGTCAACTTATAAAATCTAAAACATTCCCTTTTGAATTTAATAAAGAAAAGGAAATCAAAGTTAGAAGAAGACGGAAATACGAGAATGAAATAAGCCCCTCTAGAGATTCATCTGAAAATTAATAGAAAAATAAAAAGCAGCAGCAGCAGCTCCTTAAAATAAACATTCTCAATATTCATCTTTCTCACGAGGAAAAAATATAAACAATAATTAATTATTGTTGGTGATGAATCTGATGATTCATCTATAACTCATAACAAACAGATGAAATGTTGATGCAAATAAATCAGAACTATTAGTTGTTCCTCTTATTAATTCACTCGTAATTATTATTTACTTTTCTTTTGTCTAGAATCGTTTTGCATGTATAATTAATTTGCACTCGAGGATAACAACTAAAAGAAGACGAAGATGGGTTTGAAATTGATTCTGATTTCGTTTCTGGTGTTGGGCGCTCTCACCTCGATAGGAATCTACTTGTTGTGGGATCCATTTGCCCCTCCGACCCAAAAGCCCCAATTAGAAGACCCATGGTGGGGAAAAGGGAATGCCCCTCCACCCAACTACAAGGAAGATAAATCCATCAGAAAATTCACCGTAACCGTCCCTCAGAAGGTACATTTTATTATCATCCGACAAGTGGGCCTTAATTAATTAATTAATTACGATTGTTTTGGTTCTCAACAGGTGCTGGACAATCTGAAAGAACAACTGAAAGGAACCGTCTATCCGGAGCCACTGGAAGGAGTCCACTTTGAATACGGTTTCAACAGCCGTTACCTAAAGGAGGTGGTCGTCGACCACTGGCTCAATCGTTACAACTGGACCAAAGAACAATCTCGAATCAATTCGTTCGATCACTTCAAGACGCAGATCGATGGGATCGACCTCCACTTCATTCACGTAAAACCCAAGAATGTTCCTGCTAAAGTCCGAGTGGTTCCCATCGTGCTCATCCACGGTTGGCCCGGTTCCATCGTCGAATTCCTAGAGGTGCTTCCCCTTCTGACGACGCCTCGTCAAGATCGAGACTTCGTCTTCGAGGTCGTTTGTCCTTCCATTCCCGGTTACGGCTTTTCCGAAGCACCACATCATCCCGGTAAAATGGACAGACCGTTCTACGATGACGGCGATCGGTACCACACCTTCGTCGTCGTCTATCGTTTCCTTATTTCTTTATAGGGTTCGGTCAGATCGAAGCTGCTCAGATGTTCGATAAACTAATGACCCGTCTTGGTTTCCAGTCGTATTACGTCCAAGGTGGCGACTGGGGAAGTTCCGTCGCTTGGAATATGGTTGTCTGTTTTCCCGAACGGTATATTATCGAGTCGCCCGATGTGTACCCTTTATTCGGTACGGTATCCAATTCCTGCCCAATTTGCAATGTATTTTAGAGTGAAAGGAATACACGTAAACATGATGTCCGTACAATCGCCCAAACAACAACTCATCTGGCTTGCGGGTCAGTACGTCCCTTGGTTGTTCGGAATCGACGCCGAAGACTACAAAGATATGTATCCAATCTCGGACAAGTTCTTCTACATATTGAGAGAATCGGGCTACATGCACTTACAGGCAACAAAACCGGACACAATCGGTGAATTTTGACTTACGAAACCGACAGGAGCGTAACAAGTTTCCGTCAACATATGACTTAAAATTTGAATTCCTAACAGGAATGGTATTGGCGAACAGTCCTGCAGGACTAGCAGCCTACATCCTGGAGAAGTTCTCCACTTGGACGGATAAGAGTGGCATCGAACATCCTCAAGGAAAACTGACCGAGAAATACACTCTGGACCAACTGTTGACCAACGTGATGGTCTATTGGGTGACGGGAACCATAACTTCATCCGCACGCTTTTATAAAGAGCACTTCTCGACCAAACAGATGGCCCATCGCATAGGAGAGTCAGTTTCACTCTTTTCTTGCTTTGTTTCTCTCTCGTAACTTAGAGAATGAGGAATTTCTACAATATTGAAATGTATGTGTTTTTTTAAAGGTATCGTCCCTCCGTTCCGGCTGGAGTTGCCGCTTTTCCCAATGAGATTGTATTTGTAAGCAAATTCATGGCAAGGAGTTCGTTTCCAAATCTCGTCTCATTTACAAAGATGCCCAGAGGTGGCCACTTCGCCGCCTTCGAAGAGCCACGGCTGTTGTCCGACGACGTTTGGAACTTTGTAGGAATCGTTGAGAGACAAAAGTCGAGCACCGTTTCTTCTAGTTAAGAAATTCGTTCGCGTCAAATAACACTCCAAAAAAATACCCCCACCTTGAAAAGTGTTTTTTTCCGCATTTGAACCCCCCCCCCCCCCCCCCATTACCCCTCCCCCTCCATTTCCCATTCCCGTCTTTTGAATTAAGTTGTTTCTGCAGTTAACATTTATTTCATTGTTGAAACGCACAAAAGTGAAGTCAATTTAATCTGAACATAAATGAAAAAGATTAAAGGTGATCCACGAAGATGTTTTCTATTGAACTTTTAAATTAACATATATTCAAGGGGCTTCTCTGAACTTAATATATTCCCTCCTCCTCCCTCCCCCTCCCTAATGACAATCAATTACACAATCGTTTAAACATCGATTTCAATGTAATAAATAGGCCCTTTGTAATAAATTCAGATAAAAAAATCATAAATGTTATTAAAACGTATAATATATGCATTGCAGAGATTTTAATAATGAAATATATTTTTTATCAAAAAAAAAGGGGGGGGGGGGGAGGGGGGATGCTTTTCCAATCATCTAAAATTCAGTCGATGCTTTTTTTTTTAAATTACACTTTATTAATTAAAATACTAAGATTTGTAATTGAGTTTCCACGCAAATAAATGTATTAAATTGTGAAATTGCAATAGTTATTACTTGATTTGTAATTTATGTAAATCATTACTTAGTTATAAAATATTAGGTTGTAAACTAACTTTGATTTCAAATTAAAATTAATTTCTCAAATGAAAAAAAGCATTCATTTTAAATTATTAATTGCAATCAATTTTTAATTAGAAATAAAAACTGTGCAAAAAAAAAAAAAGAACTGCAACGACGAACTTAGTTTACAACCGAATTGTATTTTTTACAATTTCAAATTTATAATCTGAAAATGTAATTTTGTTCAAAATAAGCGTATTCCTTTAGTCGTTTTTACCTGCAACCAGCCACCTTTATTCGACATAACAGTTACTTGGATTTTCCGTCCCCCTTTTTGCACCTTTCGACCCCTTTGTTACCCTTTTAAATTAAATGACTGGAGCATTGTCAACACCATATGCTCTTAATTTGGTCCTATTTTCGTCTAAATCTTAAACGTAAACAGTGAATCTACCTCTCTTTTCCATATAACATGTATTAATACGTGTGTATTACGGGGGTGGTGCCTTTGTTTAAAGAGTAGAACTTGTAATCCTCACCCGCCCCCTTTTTTAATGGTCTTATCTTTAACAAATTCAAACTGACTTTCCATTAAGAGTCTAATTAGTATAGACAAAGGTAATAAAAGACACAAATACAGTTAAGCTTGTTAATATTAACAAAATATATTTTTCCCTTTATCCTAAAATAACATTAATTGTGTTTTTTTCTTCTTCTTTCTTTAATTTGACCCCTGTGTGGTGAAAATTGGAGGCCAACAAACCCCCCTTCAACATAAATATAAACAAAATTGAAAATTGCCTGTCTGTGTGTCTATGGTGTGAGTGTGGGGTCGTCTTACGTCTACTGACTGGCATACGATCATCACCCGCCATTCCATGTATTTGTGCCACCCTTAAATAGTGATTGGGATGAGGGCATTGTGGGCATCGTGAAGGGGAGGGGATTAATAAAAACAACTGCATCCTTCCTTTCTCTCTCTCACTCTCTCTGGAGAAATTCAATTGGAAACTGTAGAAAAATCATCATCATTGGAAAAAAGAAAAGCGAAAAAAAAGATCGAAAAACAGGAAATATTCTGGTTTTCAAAATTGACTCCGAATTCCTTTTTTTCTTAAATAAAAAAGAAATCACTTGAGGATTAAAAGAAACTTAATCTAATTGAAAATGAAAAGAAGATTTCCCTAAATAAGCAACAACAACCAAAAAAATCTAATTCATTTTAAATAGGAAAAAAAAAGCTGTTTTCTATCGAAATATATTGTTTCAAATAAACATAATACTTTATCAAGTGTGAAATCTGTTTTTTTTTAAACAGATAATTTATTTGGAGATTAATTATCCAAAACCAAATCGAAATTGCACCTTTTATCTTTTCTCAATCCAATTCAACTTGTAATTAGTATGAAAAAAGAGCGAGATTTGTTTGCAATTCACTCTCTCTTTCTGTCTATCTAAGAGCATCATTCTGTCTTCTTATTGTTATTGTTGTTATACCGTTTATGTAAATTAAACGAGTGAAAAATGTAACACATTAAGAAAAATAGTCAAACTAAAATCCAACCCTCCCTAAGCCCAGCAGCCTACCTTTCTCTCTCTCTCTCTCTCTCTTTCCGCACAAATATTGAACGTGCACGGGTCACAGTGGCGCCCCCTCCTCCTCCTCCTCCTCAACCAATCGTCTTCTCTCTCAATTGAATCACCTCTTGAAAAACCAGGGCTAAAAACTGAACTTACTTCATAGAAGTTCATAGGATGAGAGAGGAATCATCATCATTGATGGGAGAACCAAAAACAACCAAAAAACCCGGCCCAACTGCTGTTCTTATTTCAAAGTGTGTCCACCACAAGTAATTAAGACAGGAATCCAAAACATAATACGAATTTCACATTCTAAACTAATGGGTCCATTTTTGAATTAGAACCAAAAAAAAAAAAAACAAGTAATCAATTAGAAAAGAAAAAAAAGTTCTTACTAAGGAAATACAAGGAAATGAGTTGAAAAGGTGACCCCGGTGACCCATGCACATAATAGAAGTGACGACCACAAGAAACGAACGATGATGACCTGCAGTGCGTCTACGAGGCTGCTACTTCTCCTCCTTCTGTTGGCACTCACCCATTGCACAGGTAAACTCAACACTAATTTGCATCCTTTTTCAAATCTTCACTTTTTACTCAAATTGCATACATTTTGTTCGCCAAAAGATTTAAGACTTAGAAAACAGAAAGAAATTGTGAAAAATCCTTCTTTCTTTCTTAGTTTGTATTTTAGAATAAAATATATTTCTTAATTCTGTGTTAAAGTGAGCCACCAGTTGAAGATAACTAACCTTAATTAGGCTCATAAAAAGGAAACACATTTTGGAACTGGAACTGGTGTTCGTGTGTCTAGGGGGGGAGGGCCGTAATTACGTTCTTTATGTGTGCTCGTACATCACAATCTCTAATGTACAACCATAAAAGCGGTGTATATTATGGGTTTAATGAAGAGCCGAAATCCCTATGGCCCCCTTTTGGCCACATCCACCCACCTAAACATACACACACTATTAAAATGAACCAAAAATAAGCCCTGGTCCCAATAAACACACTTCCAACTCTCCTCTCCTTTTATTCTTTACTTTCAACATTTTTGTTTTGTTTTTGTTGTTTTTTTTTTAAAAAAAAGGTGTTTCATTGTTCTAGTTTTCGTTTCACTTAGACAAAATTATAAATTTCATTTCCATTGTCTGTCTGTCTGTCTATTTCGCTATACTTCTGTACTACTAAACTAGAATGTTCAACAATAACAAATGGGCTTCCATGGGCGCAAAGGGTTAAGAGGGTTACGTGTTTTGGAACAATAGACACCAATATAGACACTGTTACCATAATTATATATATAATCCTCAACGGGCTACTTAAACACAATGGAATCAACGTAGGGTCCGTGTCCCCTTTTTGTATCTTTTATTACTGTCTAGGAGACATCTATTTGGGGTTCCTCCTCTTCCCCATCCCTCTCCATCATGTGGGAGAACCACTTGTCAACTCTCTGGTCCTCTTGAGGACTCGTTGTTTAATTGTTAATTTCATTTAATTGTAAATATAATAAAGTCAATTTGTATGTAGAAAAGTCAACAGATGAGAAGAAGAAGAAAAAGAAATCCTCTTTCAAATTTCAATTAGAAAACAAAAATAACAACAATCGAGCAACAAGTAACAACAACAACTGGAAAAGAGAGAGAAAGAGAGAGAAAGAGAGAGAGAGAGAGAGAGAGAGAGAGAGAGAGAGAGAGAGAGAGAGAGAGAGAGAGAGAGAGAGACACAAGAGTTGTACAAATTGTATCTTAAAAGTTGTCGTTTAGATTAAACTCAGTTGTTTATCTTGCTGATTGTTATAACAAGAGAACAACATAACAATTGGCTTCAGGGGGGTTGTTTCTTCATCTTTTATAACCCTCCGCCTCCCGAATACATGCGTGACATTTCAGTTGGCAGACAGTTCAACAAGAACATCATCCAAATTAATACAACACACGGAACAACAACAACAACAACATAAGGATGCTCAAGATTGAGAGATAATTGACTGCATTCGGAAACGAAAAAAAAAACTGATTATTCTGTAAAGGAAACGGAGAAGTTGGTGTCCGGAAACAACATGTGGAATTTGCGGTGAGAGCATCCTTAAAGAATAGTGCATGTCGGGAAATCATGCTAGCCTTTATCATGCCTACCTCTTTCTCGAGAAAGCAATCATCTCATCCACATTCTGCATTTGCTTTCTCAAGAAGAACAACATTCTGACAATGCAGCATTATTTCAGTTAGGACACATTACGATTATTGTTACTTTGGGGTTTGTTCCCTCTGCGACAGGCCTTCTTGACTACATTTTTCAAATCCATATAATCAAATTTGGTGAGTTTCGATGGTTACTTAGGAGGCTTTCTATGGCCGCATTATTTGAGAAGAAAATGGCAAAATCAAGCACATCCGGAAATTCCTTTTTTTTTCCCCTCCAAATAAATGTCACCCCCGATCGTTAATATCTAGATTATTTATAAAATATTAAAGGAATATAAGCTTTAGTTTCCGGATGCATCCATTGTAGCCTAAAGTGTATTTATTTAAGAAATCTTGAAGATATTAAAACAAAAACTCTCCTTCATGAAATTCAACTTGAGTCTCTCTTATATTTTATAATATAAACTTGGATCGTTTTTTCTTCTTCTTCTTTCAAAGTGTGATTTACTGACTCCATATATTAAATGTCACACAAAAACGGCCGTCAAAGAACCCATCAAAGGAGTTGTTCTCTTAAGAAAATAAACGATCTTCTCCTTTTCTCCTCCTTAATATAATAAATTAATAATTGTTTACAACAAACCTAACATTTAAAATAATGATCGATGTCATTTTGTAAATTATATTTCAAGTCACTTTCTCACTCTCTCTCTCTCTCTCTCTTTCTCTCTCTCCTTAAAAAAGGTTTAGATTTCATATTTTTTATTTTCCTTTTCGTTTAATTTCCTTCCCCCCCCCCCCCCCCCCCTCTCACCATCCCCCGTCTTGTTTCAACTTAAGGGCAGCAGCAATTGAAAATGATGGATGAATTGATGTTATGAACTTATGACAAGACCACATTTTCTAGAGGGGGCTAAAAAAAGGGGGGTAGGTGGGAGGGGGGGGGGCGCCAACATTTTTAATTGGCATCATTCTGGCTTTTTTTAAAAAAAATTAATCCGGAAAAAAAAAACCTTGGAAAGTTGCCGTTTTAAAAAAAATGTAATAATATAAACAAGGGAGTGAAATAGTTTGTGGACTCGTGGATAAAAACCTTTTTTGTGTTCTTTTTTGTCCAAAAAAAAACACCAGAAATGTTTGTTAGGCCCCCCTCCCCTCCCCCCTTATAAATGTATTAAAATGTGGGCACAATTTGTTTGTCTCCTGCGACCAGATGGGAACACTTTAAAAAATAAACTTGGTTCTAGAATTCTACTACAAGTTCCAGATTTCACAACTCCACCTCCTCCTGAAGGAGAATTCAAATCGCCCCCCCCTCCCCCTCGCCAATAGATATTGTACTTGCAATGTCCCCCCCCCCCCATATAATCAAAAGTGGAGTTAAGTGTGGGGGGGGGGAGGTGGTGGATAGGCTCAGGATTATACTTATATTTTTTTCGTCAGAATATTGGCGGCGCCAACGACGGAAACGTTAATCAACAAAACCTTGAAACAATTTTCTCCTTTTATAACGAACTGTATATAAAATGATAAGAAAAAAAATCCCTCCGTTCCTCGCTCCCCATCACCCCCTCCCCCCCCCCCAATTGAATGTAATACACTTGTGATCCACTTGCCTCATTGTAAGCAGAAGCTTGTGACGTCAGACGGGTTAACTTGAAATTTAGAATTTTGCGTGATTTATAGTCTGATTACGAAACAAAAAAGGTAAATTCTATCAAATGTTCTCAACATTGAAACAAAATGAATCGTTCATTCTATTCTTATTAGCCGTTTTTATCAGTCAAAAAGGTCACAATCCTAAATTTGTTGTCGATCCCCTCTGACGTCACAAGCTTCAAGTATCTTTCCTCCCCACCCAAATTTGAAATTTATCACTAAATTTCATTCAATGGCAAAAATCAGTGAATGGGTTTTACGAGAAATGTGATTTCACCAGCGAAATAAAACGATGATGGTTCAATAATATCTAAAAGGTGGACGACGATTACTATCAATGCGGAATTGAAACTTTTTCTTTTCAGTAAAAGCGGAAAAAAGGGAAATAAAAAAGCCTTTTGTGTTTTCAGTAGAAATGTATTATACTGTGGTAACCGTTTAACACGAAATGGAAAGCATCAGAATATTTATCACCAAGAAAATGCGAAAATCGTTAAAACGAATTTCGTGTTAAAAAATAATTTCTATGCAACTCTTAAGAGCCAGGACCAAACGTATTTCACGGGGATTCGATATTTCGCGGTTTAAACTGTATAGATGTACAATCATTACACAAGGGATTATGAGGTTAGGCAATTAGTTACCCTAACCTTCTTTTATTGAATAATCGAGTTAAATAAAAAAGTTTAAAAAAATAAGAGTGCAATTGTGGCCGCAAACTAAAATTGATGTTCAATGTGTATTAAGTGATGCCTTAATAAAATACCACCACCTCCTCCCCCCCCCCTTATCCTTCATTCATTTTCACAATATTCGGTTAAACAAATTGAACAACTTTTTGTTTTAAAAGAATAATGTTAAACAAAAGACTTGAAAAACAACAGAGAAAAAAGAACCCGAAAAGAGCTAAAGGAGAAACCGAAAACGGTGGTAAAATTCAATTAAGAAGAGCCTTTTATATTTACAGTGTGCTGCAGTACAGTAAGGAGCATACTTTATATATTTGGAAGGAGGTTAGGAGAAGGGCCTTAATTCCTTCTTCTTCTTCTTCTTGATTGAAATTGCTTCAAACAAAAATGTGAATTCAAACAAAAAAAAGGGGGGGGGGGGGGGTGAAGGATGATCTTTCTATTTAATTTATCCATCGACTAATTATTAATTAGTACAGTTAGAAATTGTACATCATTGTCATAGAACTAAGTTAAGTCGGACGTTTTCAAACACTCTAAAAGAGTTCACACTTTTAAAGAGTTAATTACTAATTAAGAGCCTTTACGGCCGTGTTACTTAACTCCTCCTCCTCCTCCCTTTTTTGATTATTCATTCGCCTAATCATCACTTTTGAAAAATGTCACTCAGATTAGAAAAAAGAAGGGAGATAAATTGCATATTCAAGTGTTATTTTCTCTATCTTTATCTATCTCTCTATCTATCAGAGCCCTTTCGTATAAGGCTCATTATGAGGAAGAAGAAGAAGAGCCACTGAAACAATAATTGATGCTCCAGGTATATTGTCTCAGGAAGACAAATAAAAAGAATCCCCGTTATTTGTATTACTAATAAACTACTATATAGAGAGAAATAAATATACCTAATATTGTATTGGAGAAAGAAAAGTAGAAGAGTCATATATAGTAATAATCAAAAATAAGACAGAAAGAGAGGGGGGGGGGGGGGGGAGAGAGAGAGAAAGAAAGAGAAAGCGGCGGTGGGGGGAGGGGGGGGGGGGTTCATTTTCAATTGATGGCAATTGATCCGCAAAAGCAAACAAAAAACGACACAGAAAAACATAAGAACGATTTTCTCTCTGTGTTTTCTCTCATTCGTTCTATTTATATATATATATATATATATATAATAGTAGAGTGCTGAGTCTGAAACTCAACCTTAAGGCCCACCCCTCCTTCTCCTTCCCCCTCCCCAGAAAAAAAAAAGATTTCGAAACACAACTGGAAAGTAATTAAAAGGGAATGAAATCTGTCTCCTTTCATTTCACTGGGCATTCGGGTGAAAAAGTAATCAGTGATCACTTTCCTCAATTCCCCCTACACTCTCTCTCTCTCTCTCCATCTCTCCATATCGCTCCATCCCTCTCGTTATCACTCTATCTCTCCATCCTTCTGCACGTGTAAAAAATGCATCTTTGGAAGTTTGTTTTATTTGCAAATAGGATGACAACGACAACGATGAGAGAAGTCATCATCATTTTCAAGTGCCTCACTCACTCACTCACTGTTTTTTTATTAGAAAGAGCGGAAATTTGTTATGGAAAAAACAGAAAAGTGAACCACTATTGACAAAGAGAGAGAGAGAGAGACAGACAGACAGAGAGAGAGAGAGAGAGAGAGACAGACAGACAGAGAGAGAGAGAGAGAGAGAGAGAGAGAGAGAATAGTGGAATAAAAATGTGTTTCTCAAAGTCTTTCAAACTCCGTTTCCACTTCCGCAAACATGTTTCCATTTAAAAGATATTTAAGATTAAAATCAGTGGTATTTTTTTTTAACTTAATAAAAAATGGATTCACGGAGTTTCTTTAAGAAAAGATGCGAAAAAACGAACGAACTTCCCAAATTACAATCCGTAGAATAGATTGCGAACCCGAATACCGACCGAGTCACATTTTAATGTCGTCGTCGTCGCCGGTATTCGCAGTTCTGCTTCATTTGATCAGAATTTCACTTCATTTTAATTTATAACACGTATCTCTGTATGAAGAGAGAGAGATAGAATAAGAGAGAGAGAGACCAAATTCAAAAGTGTGGTAATTATTCTTAAATTGATATCTGGAGTCAGTGGTATTGAGAAGAAGGGCGGGTTAACACAGAGACCAAAGTAACAAGTTACACGTGGATTTCGTGGGAGGAGAGAAAAATCCCAGCAAATTGATTTCATCCAACAATTCAACCGAGAGAAAAAAATATGGAAAAAAAGCACTTAAGAAATTTTTAAAGAAAAAATACGAAAAGAGATTTCTTTTTAAAAAAATAAAACGAAACCCCTTTTTTTTGGTTCGTAATTTTTCCTTAATTAACGCGTAATTATATTATTAATTATAAATTATGTCAACATTTTGAAAAATTAAAGAGATTTTTCTAGGATTTACGGACACAAACAAACACCTGTTGCGCGTCGCAAACGACGAGTTTTAAGATGTGTTTGTAGATGATTTTCAATCAACTTTTAAGTAGAAGATCAGCTGTGGCTCCCCTCAACTTATTACCTTATTAACTCCAAACAGCCTTTAAAGTAGAACAATGCAAGTGAGATCGAGGCACCTGCCCTCGGGTGCAAAAAAACTCACCGGTGTAGAAATAGTCGTACAAAATACTAGAATAGTATTGTAGTAGTGTGCCTCGAGTGCCAAATTAGCTAGTGAAATGCGTCATAACATGTGAGTGACATTTTCTGTAGTTCCCATAATTCATTTCAGTGAACCGTGTTCAGACTCTTGAAACGAACCACAAATACAATTTTGCAGCTTTTGCATTTTCTTGCAAATGGTTATTGTGCAAAACATCACTGATATTTAAATTCTGTTTGCAATTCTACCTTCTTTTTTTTACTTTAGTCAATTGATTCTGAGTAGTAAGTAGTTCCTTCCGTCCGTACGTAGGCCTACGTACAATCATCATGTTTAAAGATGTAAAAGTACTAAAAGGGTAACAGAAACACACATTCAGGATTTTAGAAAAGAGAGATTCTTGTTAAATTTCAATCGGAAAAAGAAAAAAAAAACATTTGCAAATTTCAATTCAGTCCATTCACTGTTTGTGTGTCGAGTGTCTAGACACTTGTGTCATCTTGTCTCTCTCTACTTTAATAAGTATGTTCCTATATTGAGTACGGAAAGAGAATGTGTATTTATTTGTTCCCTATTCCAATACAAAAGAAATAAGGAGCAGCAACAACTATAATAATAATAATAATAATAATAATAATAATAATAACATTGTACATATACTTTCCCCTCTCTTCTGTTCTAATATTACCTTGAATAAGAAATGAAAATTCAAAAGCATCTCACGCGATAGATTTACGGCAAAACGATGTTTTGGAAACGCACGAGTAGAAAACAAACCCATAGTTCCGCTTTCCATACCACATTCAACGGGCGGAGGGAGAAGAAAAGGGCAAATTCCCTAAGGATCATAATATCACATGACAAGAGAGGGGAATTCATGATCGATCTGTGTCAAATACACACACAAACTCATTGAGAGAAAAAAATAAAAAACATTCTAAAGAAAAAAATAATAATAAAAAGACCATTTGAGAAAGAAAAAAACTCAACTTTCCTCCTTTTCCTGAATTCCCTTTTTTTGTTTCCTTTTGATATTAATTTTTAAAAAAAATGATATTCTATAAAAGAAAGAAAGTGGAATTCGCTTGAGACAAATCCTCAGATTTGAACATTGAAGATAAAAGAAGAACATTATCCGAAGAAAAGGAAAGAAAACCTGTTTGGAAATCTACTTTTCGTTGTCCTCCTACTTCTTATTTGAAAATTGAAAAACCACTGGACTTTCTCTCTTTAGTGAGTGAGTGAGTTTGTGTTTAACTAGTAACAACACAACGCCCAACTTATTCAAAGGAAACAAGAAGAAATAAAACCCAGATGATGTTGTAAAATAAAATAAAACGGACATTTTAACTTCAGAAATAGAAAAGAAAAAGCGACAGAAATCAACAAAAGAGAGAAGAAGAAGAAGAGATGGTATTATTAGTAAAAAAAAAAATAAAGGGATGGGTAAAAAGGAGGGGGGGGGGGGGGCAATCACTGCAAACAATAATGCATTGCAGGGAAAACAGGGACCGCAAGATAATGAGGGAAGGAGAAGAAGAAGTACTTTTAAAGTTAACCACCATTAAATTACACACATAGAGAAAAGAGTAGAGAGAATGAGTGACCACAATTTATGACACAAATAGAAATAATGTGTGTGTGTGTGACATCAAGAGTTACCACATAATAGGAAATACGCTCGTATTTCACCACTTGCCTTTCACCACTTGTGTGTCACACATTTCTTCCTTCCATACATTGCACTATCTCTCTCTCTCTCTCATTTCTGTCTTTATCTTCTTCGATTTCGTGAACCAATTAAATTAATTGAACCATGAATAATAATAAATTCTAGAGTGGATTTCTTTAAAATTGTTATTATTAGAATTTACAAGTTCCATCATTTTTTTTTTATCAATTTAACAGAACGAACTGTTTCAACAGGAAACAATAAGTTTTCAGAAGATGAAATACAAGAAGAAGAGGCGGAGGATCCACTGGAGAAAGAAGAAGAGGTCATTGTGGTCAAAGATCATAATAATATAGGACCAGGAGGAAGTACGTGCCACCAACTGGACACCAACCGGAATGGAAGAGGGAAGGAGGAGGAGGCGGTCTTCGTGTGTGATGCCCACCAATGTATTGCAATCAGTAGGAAATGCAACGGTGTCGCAGAATGTTCCAATGGAGCCGACGAAAGTGTCTGGGAATGTGGTCAGTCCCTTTCTCTCTCTCTCTCTCTCTCTCTCTCTCTCTCTCTCTCTCTCTCTCTATCTTTTGTTTCCTAATTTCATCTCTGTTTGTATGTTTCTTTTACGAAATCAAAAAAAGGATGTTTGACCAACGAATTCTTTTGCAACGGAACTTGTATCGATCTCATCCAACGTTGTGACACTAGAAATGATTGTCCAGATCAAACGGACGAACAAAACTGCGGTCAGTCAGTCATTCATTCCCCATTTGTTCCCCTTATTCCTCGCTTTCTCGTGTCACATACACAGTGTATAAAAATATTAAGACGATTTCTGCGTTTCATGAGGAGCCGCCGCCACCGCCGCCGCCAAACTAGTTTACAAGTTAAACGCATTTAAATACCCGTTCCCCGTTTTTAATAACCCGTTCTACAGAGCCCTGTTAAGGAAACACAATATTATTCATTAGTTAATATTTAAATATATGGAATTTGTATTTCAATATAATGGAGACTAGAAAAATTTAGCGCCCGAGCCAAGAATAAAACTGGGCGCCCATTTGGAATTTAAAAAAATCAACTTGAAAGTTTTTGACTGAATTTCTGGTTAAATTCTTAGGTATTTTTGTGGCTTCATAATTACGCTATGATGTCTATTTATTTTTAATTCAATTGAGAATATTGGATGAGAAGAAGAAGAAAGTATAATTAATTAATCTGACAAAAACGGAATTCTCCCTAACTCTCTTTTAACCAATTTTGATTCATTTTTGTTGATGAGGAAGGAAGAAAAAACAAAACCAAATCAATTAATGAACCAATAAATGAAATAATAGAAGTGAAACTTCTATTCTAATTCCATTCATTAGAAATGTAATTCGTTTTCACACAAAAACTTCTTTCTCTCCGTGAAATCCTTTGAAATCTCAACAAATTCACATTTTATTACAAAAGAAGACAAGAAAAGAAATCATGGGTTTCTTTCAAAGACTTAATTGTTTTCTAATTGTCTAATTGATCCCCAATTTGATCCTATTTTTATAATCTCCGAAGTTGAAAAACTGTTTATTAAAAAGAAGAATATATTATCTAATTCCTATATATATTTATTCTGAATTCAAAACAAGGAAGAAGAAGAAAACATTTAGAAAGAAAAATAGGAGGAAAAAAAATCCCCATTTTGAAGAGAGAGAGAGAGAGAGAGAGAGAGAGAGAGAGAGAGAAGAGAAAATAAGAGAGAGATAGAGAGAAATGGAGAATTATTGAGTTTGTAGAAGAGCAGCAGCAGCAGCAGCAGTGGACAATCTCACGGTTAGTGTCACTGCATTGGTGGTGGTCACTCACTCACTGGTCATCAAGTATAGGCTTATTATTGACTATTATCATCCTCCCCTCCCTTTCAATTTGAACATCCATTGACCAAAATAGTGGGGTAATTTGCTCTCTCTCTCTCTCTCTCTCTCTCTCTCTCTCTTATGTCCATGCACTGCAACTCCGAAAGTTCACACGGATTTTCTTTTTCTCACCTCGTCACAAGAAAGACAATGGGGAATCCTATGAATAAAAAACAAACAAAAAGAGTTATTGCTGCTGAAATGCAATTGTTTCTCTGCAACACGAGCATTTGCTCATTTTTTACATGATTTTTGCTCATAGTGAACGATTAATTTCGCATTTCCCACCGATAATCGGACCGCCCTATTCCTATTATTGTATGGACTCTGTACTTTCCTATTAAACATTCTCATCAAAACATACAAGTATGTTACACATTTTGCTCAAATTAAACACAAAAAAGGGATCACCAATTCCTATTGATCAGGAAACTGTTTGTTTGCACTTAATTCATTGCTATTTTTACAAACTAAATGGACTGTGATGTTTCTTACTGTATATACAGAGATTAAATTAGAAAATCAGGCGTTTTATAAACATTCCTGCCCCACTATATACTCCTGACCAAATTCAATTTTTAGCTCCACTTCATTCATAATTAGGGTGATGATCATTGGACTCTTCTTAATTTAGTATATTATTTTTGTTGTTGCTCCGTGCTCGTGCTCGTGCTCAGCAGCGAATGCTCACTTTTTATTTATTACCATGAGGTCTTTATGACCCAATGTTTTAAATAAAGGACCACAAACGACCCCTTTTCCCATTCTACTACTCTTCCTCCTCCTCCCAACGTGAGAAAACAATTGATTATTAAATATAATTCCTTCTGCAATTAAAAATCCTCACAATTTACTAAAACATTCCTAATCCTCCTTTACATCAAAATCTCCGCCACACCCCTCAATTCCCCCCCCCCCCCAAAAAAAAGCAATTTTTGTTAAAAAAAAAAGAACTTCTGTCGTGAAAAGATTCCTTCTTAAAATATTTCTTAATGAAATTTCTATAAATGTTTTAATTTCACATTCTATGGTTTCACCTTTTAAAATGCAAATCTCAAAAAATTCTCTTTAAATAGTTTTTTCTTCTTCTTCTTCTTCTATAGTTAATTCGCTTCATTACAATCTCAACTAAATTATATTAAAAAAAATCTCACGATGAATAGCTTTGTAATGATCCCTAAATGAACATTAATTGATCAATAACTCAATCAAAAAATACATTGGTTTTCACACTTTCTTTATGGCGTGTTTTTCTCTCGGATGAAAAAGTGGTTAACAAAAAAAACCATGCAAAAGTGCAAAATCAAATTGCAGCACCAAAAACAACAACAAAACAACAAAAAAAGTAATTTCTCACTTGTTGTTTATTTGAATCGACCTGAAACGACAAACTCCTCCTACCTTCTCCTACCAAATCCCCTTTATATACTGTATTAGAAAAATCTCCTACTTTACAAGTACAAAATATTAATAGAGCCAAAAAAAGAAGAAGAGAACGAGGAGAGAAGAAGAAAAAAAAACCCCAATTCCATTGAAGCATTTACCAAATCCTCCCTTGCCCCCCCCCCCCTTTTCCCCGGGTCATTTCACGTCTACAAAGACAAGTGAGTGGCAAGAAAAATATTTCCTTTTCTTATTCGTTGTTGTTGTTGTTTCTCGTTCATTAAACAAGAAAAATGTTTTTCTTTTGTCTTTTGAAGACGTAAAGAGACAAGAAGCCGTTGGATTTTTTGCTTTTTTTTTTCATTGTTGGCCCTTTTTCTTTATGCATTTATATATAGAAACGTTCTCTTGCTTTCACTCGTACTTCAAGTGTGACAATCACTTGTGCATTCCGGACGACCACGTGTGCAACTTTGTCAACGACTGTGGTGACAACTCAGACGAACACAACTGTGGTTAGTGTGTTCTTTAGGGCTGGAACACACACACACAGACCACTTTTGGTGGTCGAATTTGACTACAATATGAAGTCGGGCTGTTGCCAAAATCGACCACTTGGCATCTTTCCATAAAAAATACATTGCAACCATGGTAAACCAGGTGGAACTTCGTTTTGCTGTAGAAATCGACCACCAAAAGTGGTCGGTGTGTTCCAACTCTTTAAGCTCCATTTCTCATTAAAGTGGTTCATCACCATCACCATCATCAATCATTAACAGGAAACTTGCTTCGAAAACACATGACTTAAGATTTACATTTTCAAAAGACGAAAAAAAGCTTGTTTCTTTTATAATTTAAGTGTTTTCAAGACGACATCTTAAAAAATTAACTTTTTGTTGTCATTTAAAAATCTCCTTTTTTTAAAATTAAAGCCATTTAAAAAAAAACATCATTGTGAGAAAAAAAACTGGAATATTTTTCTAGTTTTTAACAAACATTGACTTTTTTAAATTGTGAATAATTACTTTGCATGAAACATAAGAGGGCCTATTGCAGAGGAATAATTTCGTCTAAAACAGCAGCATAATAAAATGCATTGTTGTCACTTATAGCCAAATACCATTCAAATCTCCTTATGCAAATGAACCAAATTCATTTTATTTTAACCGCCGCCTTCGAGTGGAAAATGGCTAACCTAACCACATACTTACCATTTGTGGTTTATGAACTCTGATTATTCAAACTCCGTGATTATTCTGCATTCTGCAGAAGAGCAAAATAGAAAGTGTTTTAGTTAGTATTTTAATGCTGATACTTTTCAAATACTTTTTATAGACAAAAATTTACAAAAAAAAAACCACACTGAAGTTGGTTCATTTCAAACTAACATAAAAAGTGATCAAACATGAAAATTCCCTTTTAAGTGATATAAAGCTACCCTTCTAGTTTCTAAAACTAGGAGGACACCTCAAATGCCGATGTTACTATAACGAATAATGTGATTCCGATTTGTGTTGGTTTAATTAACGAAGAGCGCCGAAAGTGCTGGTACGGTGAATTTCGATGCCTGAACGGTCAATGCATCCGAGGAGCTTTTCTTTGCGACGGAACCAACGATTGCATCGACGGAAGCGACGAGACCCAATGCGACTTAAAAAGTAAGTTATTATTTATATATTTATTATTATTAAATGTATTTTTGTTAAATAGAAGCCTCTCTCCACTGGAGCTTGATTGTGTTCGTCACCGAAAACAATCAGACTGACGACCGATGAAATTATTAATGAATGTGTCACACAGAAACCAAACACTAAAACCCAATAATAATAATATCAAAAATAACGAGCCACTAACATGTATATATTGTGGGCCAACAACAACACATAGTAATAACAATGGAAAATTGTCTTTTTTTATGGACACTTTTCTTTTTACGCTCGCTGCTTCAGTCACTTCGTTTTCCATCGCAAAATATAATCCTACTTCGGATCCTGTCACGAAATGATAAGAAAAAACAACTCCCACAAGCACACTGCGCCTATTTCTAGCGTGCCACATTTAAGTCCACGGTTATGATGTGTTTTGTTTTTTTCTTCCTCTTCATACAAAACAGAAAAAAATCCTTAAATGACCACCCACTGGCCACTATTACCCACGAAGTGATAACCGGCACACACACATGCATAAATATTACCCATTTTTGTTTAAAGAGAACCTGGTTGAGTGTGGCGATGGCACGTACGTCCACGAGACCTACTGGTGTGACGACACTCCGGACTGCAAAGCCAATCATGCCGACGAACTCAACTGTAAGTAAACTGCAGCCATTTCAAAACGGATCCATCAAATCAACTTACAATCTATCAGGTAGGATGTGCACCGAGGACGAGTTCCGTTGCTCCAATTCACGATGCATCGCCACGGCACATGTTTGCGACGGCGTTTGCGACTGTTTCGAAGAATGCGACGACGAACGCGACTGTCGACACAACTATCGATCTATCAACGGTACCGATCTCCTTAATATTCGTTACGAGTCTTTCGTTAATAAGAATAATCGTGAGACCATTTTAGATTTGGGAGTACGAGGATTGCTTTTTAATTAGAAAATTAAATTCCATAATCGTGGTCCATTAGAAAACTGAACAACCGAAATACAAAACATCCATCGACTCCCCCACACCAGACGTTAATTTAATGTAAGCATGGAAACAAATTTAAGACGGAAGTTTAAAAAAAACACCATAACAACGCAAAACACCCAAAGAAAAGACAGTAGATATAAAAAGTAAATTAGTAATCCTTAAGTAGATTAAGACTTCTAAGGTGAATTCACTCGAAAGGACAGCATGCTGCTTCCATTTAATGTCGTGCTTCTTTTGTTGTTGTTGTCTTCTTTAAACACTTTAACCTTTCTACTCTCTTAATCTCAGGTATCGTCCAATGTCTGACGGGAGTTAGCATTTCGTGCTACGTCACCGAACGTTGTGTGGCCGAAGAGTATCTTTGTGACGGACGAAACGATTGTCAGAATGGCGATCCTTCAGCCGACGAATACGGATGCCGAAGTAATATTTATCCATTACCCAAACCCATATTTCACAAGTTTATGTTTTCATAACGTTCTAGTCTACTTCAACGAATCCATTTCACCGGTAAAACATGAAGCCATTCCGCTAGACAATTTTCCGTGTCCAGATGGTCGACTGATTCCGGCCTCTCTCCACTGCGACTTCAAAAAAGACTGTCTGGACGGTTATGACGAACTCGGCTGCAGTACGAAATACTTCCGTTACAAAAAAACGAGTTCGATACAAATCACTTACGGACGTCCATTTAAATTTAGATTTCTCAGCATGCAATAACAGTACGCAATTCTCTTGCGATAGTGGCGAGTGTATACATCGGTCACTCCAGTGCAACACCATCTACGACTGTAAGGACTGGTCGGACGAATTTCACTGTGGTACGTGCATACAAATGTGCAGAACGAGTTTTGACGAAATCCTCCTCCTCCTCCTCCTCATACGAGATCCTTTTTTAACTTGCAAAACAAGAAAGGAACGTCTGCGACGAAGATTACTTCCGATGCCAATCCGGTCAATGCATTCCTGATTCGTGGTTGTGCGACTACAGACGAGACTGTTCGGACGGATCGGACGAAACGGACTGTCGTAAGTAAAGTAACGACTCGATACTGTTAACCGATAAATCCGAGATATTTGATATTTCGTAAAAACCAAAGCTAATAAGGGAAGAATCTGTTCGGACGACGAATTCCAATGCGTGAGCGGTCAGTGCGTTCCAGAAACGACACGATGCCAACACAGCGTAACGGAACGTTACGGATGTGCCGACGGAAGTCACCTTCTTAGATGCAGTTAAGTCTCTCTCAAAGTCTTTTTACATCGTGATAACGAAAAGTGTAACCGAAATATTTGTAGAAGAGTGGCTGTGCCGAGTAGACCAGTTCAAGTGTCGTAACAGTTACTGTATCGATGCTCGATTGGTTTGTAACGGTAAAATCGAATGCACCGAAACGTGGACCGACGAGGACGCCTGCCGTAAGTGACCTTAAAGGATTATCACGCGACCTCTTTTAGTACCAGATTATACAAATGTGGATTCTCCCCACCCCCTCCTTTCCTTATTTGAAAAGCTTTCCCGTGTTCCATCGAAACCGAATGCCAGTGCCAGGATGTGAGCATCGATTGCACAAATGCCGGTCTTCCTCACCTGCCGAGACTCATCGAACAGGAAATATCTCGTTTGTAAGTGGTTACCGAACTTTTCTTTTTCGGTCCTTCTCGCAAAAGGAAATCATTTAAGGTTCCAAAAGAAGGAAACGTGAAGCTCTTCTAATGATGTGCAGTGAATAGCTGGTTATCGAACTCTTGTGTGTTTACTGTGCGTTTCAGAAGAGCCATACTAGAAAGCGTTTTAGAAACTAGAAAGGGTATAGTTTAAGTATTTTTAATTTTGAAACATTGAAATTAGCTCTTAAAACAGCTTAATACAGCTACCCTTCTAGTTTCTAAAATAAACTATTTTTCAAGTTTCTCTTCTTGTTGTTGCTTCTGAAAGGCAGACTAACCAGAGTTCGATTTGGGTGCGTTCAGCACGCTTTAAAATAAAGTTGAACTCCATTATTTCTACATTTTTTTTTTAAAAAAAAGCCTTCTGTCAGGTAATTACCTGAATGAGACTCTGGGCCCAGACACATTCCATCAAATGGATCGGATTAGTTTTCTGTAAGTTCATTTTAAACAAATGCTTAATTCAATAATACGAAGAAAGAAAAAAAGAGAATCTATATTCTGAACACTGAATAAATAATTCTATTGATTTCGGATCTCTCGCTTTTTTCTAATAATATAATGTATAATAATATAATATCGTTATAAAGGGACCTAAGTAATAATTCGTTGAACATCATTCAGCCATTATCATTTCAACACCTGAGACGTCTTAAAATCTTGTAAGTGTTTAACTCGATTTTGACACAAATCACTTTCGAAACCTCTCTCTCTCTCTCTCTCTCTCTCCCCCCCCCCCCTTTCTATTCGATCGAAATCTCAACATCATCATCTCTTTCGTTTCAATTCGATTTTTGTTTAGACATCTGAATGACAATTACTTGAACCGAATACAAAACACGACTTTCTTCGGCCTCGGAAGCGTAACGACACTGTAATTGTTTTTAAGAAACACAGCATGATTTTTATTGATCCCTTTCTGATTATTAGAAAATAAACAACACTATAAAGAAATTCAAAGTGTGTTAGAAACTAGAAAGGGCGGCTGAACCACATTTAATTATAGTATTTTCCTCCTGATTGATATCTTAAAAAATAAACTTTTTCAAGTAAAAAAAAAATTAAGAAGCTGAAAATTGGGCCATTTTCAAACTGACATATAAAAGGCTTATTCTGAAAGATACCCTTATGACCCTTGGCACACGAACCACTTTTGAGTGGTCTAGTTTCGACTGTAAAATGTAGTCGGCGTGTCACTCGTGTGAAATGGTCCGACGCCTTTTCATAGCAATACATCGCCAACCACAACAGTCCAGCCACCTAACTGCGACAAGATTTCGCAGTCAAACTCGGCCACTCAAAAGGGGTTTGTGTGCCAAGGCTCTTAAGTGATTCAGCTACCCTTCTAGTTTCTAAAAACACTTTCAAAGTTTCTCTTCATTTTGCTCTCATCAAAACTAGAATAACCAAAGTTCAAGGGTTTACAAATGTTTCTCAATCTGTGGCCCAGGTAGACAACTGTCGAGTAACAATCCAAATTTCGATGTTTAGATCTTAGTTAACGACTGGTTGATGATGATTACTTCACAATTGGCACTTGGGCCACAGATTGAGAAACATTTGTTAGATATTCCGCATAAAAAACGAACCCTAATAATTACCATTCTTTTTTACTTTTCCGTAGAAATCTGAAAAGGAATGTGATCGTCATTCTGGAACCATTTGCATTTTATGGACTCTCGTCGTTAAAATCTCTGTAAGATTTATTGTTACGATCGTAATGAATTATCAATTTGTATTTCTCTTTTTGTGAAAAAATACGGTTCAACATCATCATTAGCAAAAGAGAAATCGTTAAGAATGAATTTCAAGCTGTTCACTTTTGAATCTTTTTTTGGTTTGTTTGTTCAAAGTGACCTCAGTCGCCAAAAGATTGTGAACGTATCTCAAAACGCTTTCATCGGTCTTCGAAGTCTCCACAAATTGTAATCTAAATGGCCCAGTGGTAACACACCACATATTTCAATAATGGTCGTTATTTTTCTACGTTTTCTATTTATTTTTCTTAGAGATCTGTCATACAATCGTATTGCATTCGTGCAAGACGGATGCCTGAACGGAATGCCTCGACTCTTATCCCTGTGAGCTCACAACAAACAATTCAAATAGATCAATATTATTACGAACAACAGCCAAAAATTGTAACCGTTTTTTTTTTTTTTCTCTTCTCTCCTTTCGTCGTTTATTTTTTCTCTTTCTCTTAATATATCGAAAAGCGACCTGTCACATAACGACATCCACATCATGGGAAGCAATGTGTTCCACGGTCTCAACTCCCTGCAACATCTGTCAGTTCCATTCAGATATTTCTTCTCCTTATTTCTTTCTCCCCTTCTTCTTCTTCTTCTTCTTCCGACAGAAGGTCAAAATCGATCCATTTTAATAAATACATTACACACAAATATGTCTACGCGACCAAAATCTTTCTTTCTTTCTTTCTACTTCACAACAAAATCTAAACAAATGTCATTAACATACATGCGATATGACTGATTTGCTGCCATTTTATTTTTTTCGAGAATGATTTGCTTTTTGTGTGTGTGTGTGTGTGTGTGTACAGAGTGACGGACGAATTCCGGTTTTGTTGCCTGGCCCGTGCCACTCAATGTCAACCGCACCCAGACGAGTTCTCGTCTTGCGAAGATCTCATGTCCAACCTCGTCCTTCGTATATGCGTATGGATTTTGGGTCTGGTCGCCTTTGTCGGAAACATTCTGGTCATCATCTGGAGAATCGTACGTCGTACCAGCAACAAGGTGTGTGTGTGTGTGTGTATTTTATCGAGCCCAACAACCGTTTCCCCGTCTCTCATGTCTCGTGATGTTTCCAACTCAGGTTCATTCGTTTCTCATCACTAATCTGGCCGTAGCCGACATGTTCATGGGAGCTTATCTTTTGGTCATCGCCACCATCGACGCTCGCTACAGAGGCGTCTACTTCATTTACGACTCTCTCTGGAGGCAAAGCAGTCTGTGTCAAATGGTGGGTTTTGTGTCCACCTTCTCGAGCGAGCTCTCGGTCTTCACTCTGACTGGTACGACGATGTGACCCTTATTGTGACCCTCTCGTGTCGAGACTCGTGTGCCGTTCTCCTTTCTAACGTAGTTATCACTCTGGATCGCTTCGTTAGCATCATCTTCCCGTTTCGTCTGAAGCGTCTCGAAATGAAACACACTCGTATTGTGATGTCGGTCATCTGGATTGCAGTACTCCTTCTGGCCGGCGTCCCTCTGTTGCACATAGATTATTTTCAGAACTTTTACGGACGGTCGGGCGTCTGCCTTGCCCTCCACATCACACACGAGAAGCCGAGCGGCTGGGAGTATTCCGTGTTCGTCTTTTTAGCGCTCAATCTGGTTTCGTTCTCGGTCATCGCCATCTCCTACCTCTGGATGTACGCCATTGCCAAGAGCACCCATCGCGCCGTCCACTCGCCTGAGGCCAAGCGAGACAACACGATGGCCAAACGAATGACCCTCATCGTTTTCACCGACTTCTGCTGTTGGATGCCTATCATTATTTTGGGGGTCATTTCCCTCTCTGGAGCCATCATTCCACCTCAGGTGAGACACGCAATTACAATATGCCCATTCGCCCGAACACAATAACGTATAAACAATCTACAGGTATTTGCTTGGATTGCGGTGTTCGTGTTACCTCTAAACGCCGCCGTCAACCCGGTGTTATACACCCTTTCAACAGCACCGTTTCTAGGTAGGTAGGTAAAAACGTTTTCCACTTTTGCCTATTCAGTCTTCAGCAGCAGGTACTTTTTTTTTTTTTTTGGTCTTCAATTTGCATCGCAGGTCCAGCCAGGAAACGCGTTTCAACCTTCCGACACTCCTTCATGACTTCGATCTCTGGTGACACACACAGGACAGTCGTGTCCACCACCTTCGGTGAGTGTTCGGACAATCGCACAAAATCCATAAATAGTTACAACCGAATTGACCTCTTTTAATTTGTATGCGAGGTTCGACCGGCGACGAACAGTGTAATCAATCGTCACCTGCTCACATAAAAGATGGCAGCACGAATGCAGCAGACGTGGACGAAATGACCGGCGGCGAGATCATCCCGTTGAAAGAACTTGCATCCTCCTGCGACACCAGTATCGTCATCATCACCAACCCTACCAGTGGCGGAGTTTCGACGAGAAAACTCAGTCCGAAGTATCGGAAAGATAGGGTCAAATTCGACAAAACGAATTCTCTGTACAACTGACGAAACTACAGCGTCTCCCCGCACGTCTTTCTTCCATTCCGACGGTCTTCGGACAAGAAAACAGCAATAACGAAAAATGTCCACCATCGACTTAACGTTCTCGAAATCTAAAAGTCCGAGACTCTGAACGAAAAATATCATAGACACCAATGCTCAACATTAGGATTCTATTAAGCTGCGCTCCCAACGGCCACATATACAACTATTGTTATATTTCAGACTTGGTATTGAAAATAACAATAATTTGCTTCGAAGACTTATTTCAATAACACAAAAAAATGAATCACAAATTAGAATTTATATAACAATTAATAATACGCTTAATTTGTAAGAAGTGACGACAGATGAAGGTTTAGAATGTCCATTTCTTCGACCATCAGAATGCGAGACATCATAGAAGCCAAACTAACAGGGTGACGATCGAGATAATTCTGTGACAGATGAAGATTGTTCACATTTTCCATTATTAATATTATTATTATTATTATTATTATTATTAGACTAGAATTTTCAAAATATTTTCGTTCGTTTGTTCGTCGGGTGGCCTTTTACCTTTGATTCGGTGGTCATCTTCAATCTTTTGCTCATCAAGTCTTGTAGTAGTTGTTTCGTAACGATCTCGTAAGACCTCGTGAGAGATTCGTAAACAAAAGTCTCAATCAGTCGAGATGTTGTTGTATTTATTTTACAAGAAAGAATAAGAATGTGTTCAAAAATGGCTTCCCTTTTCGTTTCTTAATATTCTTACTTTTGATTTGGGTTCACCGATTCGGTCATTCCGAGCCACCTTTCGAGGAGTTTAAGGAGGTTCCACGAAGGACCGTCCCAAGTGCAAGACAGATCCTTGATGGTCTCGCCCGTCTCCAACATTTTTCGTAAAGAATCGCTGCCTTCTAGAACTCTCTCGAAACTGTCGATTATTTCGCCTGCGACCAAAACCAATTTAAAAAAAAAAAAAACGACCGTAAAAGTTGTCTAGTGGCTTCTTTTAAAAACTCACTGGATTGAAATTCCACACTCGAATTGGGATTGTTGGCCAGTACGAAACCATAGTCGAGTAAAAGGGTGAGATTGTCGTGAGAACCGTAATTAATGAACACTTGATCGTGCGCCGAAATCGGATCCAACGTTATTATATCGTAAGTGCCGGTCGATTCGTTCAATCCGGCCTTAACCTTAATGGGTAAGAAGAAGCCAGAAAGGTTCAAGTGTTCGATCGAAGCCGCCATCACCGAACCGTGTGACCCGATCAGAGATTCTACTGACCCTGACTCGAGAGGAATGGTTGAGGAAGTCTAAAAACGGTGCGAGAGCACAACAGTCAACCTCTTCGTTGAGAAAAGGGCACTTTGAGTGTCTCTTGGACTTCAGGTAAACCGCTCTGGTGTTGACAGTGAACCAAGCCCAACGGAATAGTTGGAACCGAACCACTTCCGTTCCATACCAACGACTAAGGTACAATAGAAACGGACGTATCCTTTCGTATTCCCATTTCAAAGTCTCTTTTAGACCTCTGATTCGTTTCTGTATGTAACAAAATTGGACACGACGACTGACTAAAGCGGATCTCGGGATTCCGGTATATTTACGCACCTGTACGTGAGATTGGAATAGACGAATCTGATTGGTCGGAAAGAAAAGTGGCGTCGTGTAAGCGGAGGGCAGAACGGCCAAATAGGGGCCCCACGAAGACTCGTGTGGCCCATTAAGTCTCTCGCACATTAAGAAAGTGACCATGACATGTAAAGGGGCCAGACGAGGCCGAGAAGGGCCCTCGTCGCCATATCTACTTTTGAGAAGACACAAAATTGTGAATGAACGAACACACACACGCATAAGAGAGACAGCGACAACACTCACGACTTTATAAGTGGGCCAAGCGTGCTGCAATTGAGGACTGTGTCCGTGGTGACTAAAATGGACTCAGGGATGGACACAACTGTTTCTCCAATCTCGAGATTCCTAGTGGACAACATTCCTCTTCCGGTTTCTGTTTGTCACATAAAAATAACACAACCCAACTAGTCTTGTTCTACTGATCCCACTCCCCTTCCTCCCCATAACGTGGACCAGGGCCGCGCCCCTCAAGAGAAAGAGAGGGAGGGAGGGAGGGAGCCCGGGACGAGGGGGGGGGGGGGGGTTAAAGAACAACAGCCAAAACACAACAATTGACAAATAAAACAAAATATCTGACCTTTAAATCGAGCAATTTGAAGATACTTCGAAGGAATAAAACCCCTTTTGGCCAACCACCTCTTAAAAACATCGTAGCGAATGAGAAAATCATCTTCTTCTTCTTCTTCGTAATTTACGGAACACATTTTCATAATTTCAGACGAAAACTCAACTTGAAAATTTCACACACAAAAGTCAATGTAGATAATATGGAAGCCCGTTTGGGACATTTCGCACAATCATTTACGTTCAATAATATTGCGTACGCGCTCAATAAAAATATTGCGCACACACACGCAATATTATTGTGCACACACACAAAAATTGGCTTTTCCGTTTAGAAATCGAAACGATTTCTATCGAACTTTCTGTTGTTTAATTCACATTAAATACATTGTTCAAATTATACCAGAGACTACTTGTTACAACGAGAACTAGCCTCTCCCTCCGATCCACCAAAATTTCCTTCCAAAATTTAAGAAATTTCTTTAATGGAGATGCTAGCGCCATCTATTGTTATTCTCTTAAACATCACTTATGTGTGTATATTTTTTCGAATTTTAAATTTTCCCTCTTAAACTCTAACCCCCTCCCCCCACTAACATAGTCTAACCCAACACTAACCCCCTAACCTAACCTAACCCAACACTAACCCCCTAACCTAACCTAACCCAACACTAACCCACTAACCTAACACTTTATACATGGACTCTATGTAATAGTTGACTATAGCGCCCCTGTCTTCAAACATTTCAAACATTAATTAAAAAAGTTCTATGTTAAAAATCCTATACCTTCAAAAAAAGTTTTTGCTTTTTGGCAAATTTTTTTTAATGGAGACGGTGGCTCCATCTACTTTGGCTGAATTTTTTTAATTTTGTTTTAGGAAACATTCAAAGTTGGGAAGGTTCCTAAGTATAATTTATTAGTTCTTCTGGTGCAGTTGTCAGTTTGGCTGGGGGGTTAACATCACTGCCTTCTGAACTTGTGTTCATGGGTTCAAATCTCAGTGGTGTCTTGTTAAAATTTATTGTTTTAAATTGTTGAAATAATCTTAAAAACATTTATTGTTAAAATTCTTGTTTTTAAAAAGTTTATTTTTAAAGATATTAACAAGAAACAATTCTTATTTTCTTCCATGACCCTTCTACTTTCTATTAAATGGTCAAATTGTTTTTAAAAAAATTAAAATTGATTTTTTAAGTTAAAAAGTTAAAAAAAAAAAGTTAAAAAAAAACAAAAATCACGAACATGTTTATGAGTCCCAAACATGTTTGTGATTTTTTGCCTGCAATATAGCTATACATATACATGGATTGTTTTTGAATTACTATGTAGTTGTTACGCTTACCTAAATAAATAAATTTAAATACGTATTATTTCGAGTTTGTATTACGATATATGAAAATACAAATAAATGGATTATGCTTTCCCATTTTCAACTTCTCTTTTAGAAAACGTTTAATCCCGGGTTAAGGATTACCATGCAATCCCGAATCCCTGTATCGAAAATCTTCTTGATTTTTGCAAACCCTGGTTCTAATACATTTAAATATAGGCCTACATTATAATACACACTGTATATATTTAGTATAATTTATTAAATTTTTGTTTTACGATAATTGTGAAACTAAAATATAATTGTTTATTTTCTGAAACTATTTAAATTATTGCAATGTTAATATTGTAAATGTATATGTATAACTAAATAACTAAAATAGCGAAATTATAATTATTTATTTGTATGTTATTTTATTAATTTGCATGGTCCTTTGTAAAGGAATAGCTAAAAAAAAAAAGTAGGGCCTTTCGAACGTTGGCGCGAAAAATGACGTCATTAAGGGGGGAGGGAACAAAAAAAAACGAGTACATAAGTTTATAAGGGGCGAAGTGTTTCGTCCTATTAGCTAGTTTCCTTGCATAAACGACATTACAAAGAGCGTTGTAATCTAAAATTCATTTAAATATTGTTTTTCTATATCGGAGCGCCCTCTTTTATGAAAAGCAGTCAAAACAGGGGGACATATGCTTTTAAGCAGGAAAACCCCACCCCATTTCTCTCGACCAATAAGGTATTGTGCACGTTTACTTCTTTATTTACTGGTGCTCCAATTGGGACATTTTGATCAATGTTTGTGCACAGTATTATTGAGCCATATTATTCAACATAAATTATTGTGCAAAATTTCCCAAACGGGCTTCCATATATAGATGGCAGCACAATCGTCCAAAGATTATTGAAATATCGAATCGATAAAACATTCTGGTTGGGAACTTGGGATACAGGCATCTGTAGACAGCTTCAGAATTTATTTGGCTCCGCCCTTTTATGAGCGTCAGACTAAATATCAACCAATTAGAAATAAAAAGGGCGGGGTATGTGCCATCAGACCCAGTAACAAATCAATTAGAAATTGATGACGCTCATAAAAGGGTGGAGTCAAAGAAATTCTGAAGCTGTTTACAGATGCCTGTTTTGGAGGGTGATGGGGCCCCGTCCTGCGGGGCGCATAATGCAGGTTCTAACAAAACTGAGCCCCGGGCCACTCCCCACTCCCCCCTTACAGACAGGAATCGTTCATTTTGACAAAACAAAGAGAAATTTTATTAATGGGTCCCTTTTAACGCAGTTCAACAAATAAAACTGCTAATTGGCATCAATTACATTAATTATAAAGTTAAATACCAAGAAGTAATTAAAAGTATAGAAGAGGAGACACGTGTCTCTTCTACGTGTACACGTCGTACATCATGGACAGACAGACAGACGAATGAATGAATTAAATGACATGACATTATATTTTTTTGGGGGGGGGGGGGGGCGGGATCACAATCAGATGTTGCAATTGAAATTAACCTTCGTCGTCTAATATCTATAAACATAATTCTGTCCCATCACTTATTGCTTATTATATTCTTATATTGGGTCAACACAGAACTCTGATCGAAATTAGCGACTGTACACTTAAATTATTTGTTGAAACAAAGAACGAAAGCTAGGGGGCCCCCTTATAGAACCCGGCCCCACTTCGACCTTTACTAAAATAAAAAAAGGACTAAAACACCACGTCTTCGCTCTTAATTTACCCCTGTCCTTTTTATCTATTGATCTTAACAGTTTACTCGTTCGTCGATTCTGCACTCGAGTAGATCTTCTGTTGCCGATCTCGATCTGTTTCGTACTTCTCCAAGAACTCGACGACTGCCGTTCGATCGAACGACCGAGCATCGTCCAGAGGAGTGTGGCCCCACCTATCATACACGATAATCGATAATCGCATTCTAATTTCTTATATATGTGTAGGTGATTCTAATTAGAGGATGGTTCTAAATTACCTGTCGGTCGGAGAAGGAGGCACTCCGCACTGCTTCAAGAGGAACTGGACGCACTCGAGGTGTCCCTCGGCTGCAGCCAAATGCAGCGACGTCCGTCCGTCGTAGTCGCATTGGGCCATGTCCATTCCGGATAGTTTGTGCCTCCTCATGGCCGTGACGTCGCCCGAAGCGGCACTAAACAGGAGGTTCACTATCTGAAGGCCCTTCGTCTCGAACTTGTGCCTCCGAGGGTCCTTCTTCTTAGTCGTGTATTTCAGATTGTCGTAACGATGAAAATTGAACACTTGAACCAATTCCTTTACGAACGAACAGACAACATAAAACCTCACCCGCAAAACTGACTTAATTAAGTGACCGACGGAAGAGGTAAATGTCGTACCTCGCAGAACTGGACACCTCGGACGGTATTTCCGAGAGCATCCAAGGGAGGAGACCAGAGACAGAGACCCATGACGTTAGGAACGACGACCAGAATGGCACCGGAAACGCCAGACTTGGCTGGAAGACCGATCTGTAATAAAGATCGTGTCGCAAGCCGAGAGGAGAGATCGAGAAGGACTCTTCGAGAATCGACACACACCTTGAAAGCAAATTGCCCCGAATAGTCGTACATGCCGCACGAATGCATGAGGGAGAGCATGTCCCTCGTTGCGTGACTATCCAACACCTTCTCTTCGGTTATGGGACAGATGCCTCCGTTAGCCAGGGTGCCGGCAATCACGCTCGCCGCATCGCAATTTGTCTCCATCGAACACAACTTAGAATGAAACGAGAAACAAAAGTTTCGACTTTAGAACAATCGGCAAAATAATAATAATAATATTAACCTGGAAGTAGAAATCCAACGTTTCCTTGAGGTTGGATTTTTCTGGGAAGCACTTGTTTTCTCTCATGTAATAGCCGAGAGCGTAATTACGATCACCCGTGTCCCTTTCAGACAAAAACCTAAAAAAAAACATCCAAAATGGAGACGACGACGACGACCAAACGGAGCCACGTAAAGAATGAACGGCTTACGTTGCATTGCTGAATCCAAGGAATTCGTAACCGGCCATTCTTTTGAAATATGTCGCAATCTATTTCAATAAAATGTATTAAATTGATTAATATTAACAAAAAATTAAACGAAAATAACATAATTACGTAATCAAATTTATCCGAGATTTTCATTTCGGGCTGTAAATAATTTTCAAAAAACAAAGTTAGTTTTGAAAGTTTTAAACGACCCGATCAACGGTAACTCTATGGTTATTTTGTTTGTTTGTTGAAAATGCTAATAAGTGATTGAACTGCCCCTTCTAGTTTCTAACACACTTTCAAAATAACCCAATCTTATAAATAAATGAAGAAATTAATGAATAGTTGTTCTCACTTTGACCATGGAAATGAGGAGAGAACAGACAACGATGGCGCCGGCGTTGATCATCGGATTGTGAGGTTTCTCTATCAATTGATAAAAAAAAATAAGAAAAGTTTACGAAAGCGTCACTCGTAATCCGATCGAGACCGACTGTTGTAATCGAGAATGAGTTCGTTGAACATTCGACCACTCGGTTCCTGTCCGACGAATTTGTGAACCAACTCCGAGTCAAGTTCGTCCAGTGCAATCGCATAAGAAAGAGGTTTGCTACAAGACTGAATCGTAAACGGAACGTCCACGTCACCAATCGAGTACCTTTTTTATTTTTTAGAAATTAGAAAACCAAATATTTAAAAGAAACAACATTAAAAGGTGACTCTTGACCCTGGTGTCGAACCTCTGTCCATCTGTGGTGCAAACCGAAACGCCCCAGTAGTCCGGACTGTATCGAGCCAGTTGTGGAATGTACGAGGCCACTTTTCCAGAATGGTTCGTCTTACATTTCCAATAGAACTCCTCGATGTATTTAGCAAATCCGGTGAAGTCCGGAATGACGAACTGACCTCGAAAAGCGCGGCTGATTAGAATGATATTCTTCAAGATCACACTAGGAAAAACGAGAACGAATTGAGAGAAGAATTCTTAGACCATTACTCTCTAGTAATGCATGGTCTAAGGAAGAATGTCCTCGGATCGGTGTTCGTGTCCGTTCATGTCGGTACCTCTTGAAAGTAGTTCGATCCAGAACGAGACTCTCGGCCGAACTGATTTCACCGGAACGAAACGCAGGAGCATTCTTCAAGTTGTCCATCATCTCTTTGAGACGTGGGTCGGTCTTTCGAAGACCAGTGGCCCTCAAAGTCTGGCCATAGAAAAAGAAAGACAGAGATTCGATTCGGTTCAGGTTCATTGATTGGAAATCTAATTGCTCCAACCGCCAAGAACTTTCCCATTGGAATTTTATCCTCTTCATTCTTGAACATGTCGAAAAGGACATCCTCAACACACCTCTCAACTTCTTCCGGTTCTTTTGGTCTTTTTTTTTTTTATAAATAAAAACACAAAATGGCAGTTAATTTCATTTGAAGTGCATTTAAGGTAGTTTTATTCTGTAAACGGGGTCTTTGGAACTCAATTAATTATTCTGCCTTTCAGAAGCTAAACAAATTAAAAGGGTAGCTTTATCACTAATTAAGAGGGTATTTTCATGTTGTGATTGATAGATCTTTCAAAATAAGCTTTTTTTCTATGTCAGTTTAAGAAAATTATCCAATCTAAACGGACGATATTTGTTTACGTTTTTGTTCTATAAAAAGTTTATTCTCAAAGTTATATTATATAATTTATGCGGCGAATGAGCCGTTCTTCTAGTTTTGTTCTTCTGAAAGACAGAATAATCAAGAGTTCAAAAATCAGCTGTTCACAGAAAGTTATCTTAATTAATAATATATATGAGAAGCCCCTACCTTGAATAGGATAATTTTTGATCCCGTCTTTGAAATTAGTGAAAAGATTAGAAAAAGGAAGGAGAGATGGAGAGAGAGAGAGAGAAAAAGAACCGAAGTTAATCACTTTTGATTTAGGATTTCGAAATCAGGGTCAAAGGAAAGCTGTTTCAAATTTCACAGCATTTAGCTTAACTGAGACCCCCCTCCCCCTTTTTGGTGAGTGGGTCGCCTGTCGTGACCCACCCCATTTGCACCACCTCCACCCGAACACAACATGCAACAGAAAAACCCAAGCAAAATTAATTACCATAATTAACTCAAATTAGTATTGTTGTTTTAATTGTTAATTAATTGAGCTGTTCGTTTCAGACTCCGAACGATACACCGTACAAATAATTCACATTTATAATATACTGTAATATGTAGGCGTTCAATGATAAAAGCGCGTGTTTGGCAGTGAAGCCAACAACCAAAAGCTCCCCCCTCCCTCCCTCCCTCCCTCCCATATTATGAACTCCAACCCCAGCCTCCTCCTCCTCCTCCTCCTCCTCATAAATCAGTCGAATCAGCTTCCTAACCTCCCTCCCTTCCTGAAAATAGAAATGTGGCGATTTGCCTAACTACTTATCTTTATTTTAGAAAAAAACAACAACAACAAACGCATCCTCCTCCTCCACCGCCAAAGCATCAGCAATCTTTTAAAAAAAAAAAACCCCCCGCTTACATGTAATCCGGACGTGATTTCCTGTCTGTGGCTAATCTCAACTCATCTTCTCCCGCGAGATCCTGATGATGACCACCGACACGGCCTCCACCTCCTCCTCCTCCTCCTCGAGCACCGACGACGTGAGATTTCCAATCGCTGTAAGAAGCAGCCCGACGAAGCCTCGTCCTCTTCGGATCCACTGACTCCAGAGACGATGATGATGACGACGACCACCACAAACCCCTAACGTTCGAAAGGCGTCTAAACAACAACCGACTTCGAGACATCATTTTACGGTGGGGAGAGACGAGAGAAACGTAACGGAGACAACATCAACCAACCACAACAAGAAATCTCAATCTTCACCTTCTTCAATGAGAGAAAAAAAGTAACAAAAACAGTAAGAAGAAAATTCACCAGGTGGCGCGCACCTTGAAAACATCTTCGGCACGTTTTAAATTTAGAAATACCAACGTAAACAAAAACAAAAACAATGCGTTAGAGAATTCAATTTATGTACAAAAATTTTCTTTATTTTCTCATTTCAGGGAGGAGGAGGAGGAGGAGGAGGAGCTTATTGTGTGATTTCTTTCTGAGCATTAATTCCAATCGAGTACATATTATCATCTTTGCATAGAAACAATCAATCAATGAGTTTTTTCTTCTTGAAAATCGAATTCCCCACATTTTTATACAAAAAATTTACATAATAATAAAAAACGAAAACAAAGACACTAAAAGAATCATGGGAAAAATAATTCTTAACAAAATTTACAATAACAATGATAATAATAATAATTAAAAAAAAAGTTGTTCGCATTTTGGTTTTTAGCTGTTAAGTTCTTTTTATATAAAATATTCCATTTTTAAATATAAATTTCGGTGTAAAAAAAAGTTTCTCGATTCCAATTTTTTGTGACCAATTCCGGAATCAAAAAATAAAACAAAAACTAACAACAACAAGATGAAAGTAAAAAAAGAAGAGCAAATGTGATTCAATGGACGGGTGGGTTCCAACTTCAATTCGTTGTCGACCGTTTATAAAATGAATCGGTCGAAGGTCAGATGACAGTTTCCGAGTCGTTCATGTAAATGGGGCTCGGTCTTCCACCGTTATGGATAGAGACCGGCCGAGACTGAAAACCGAGGTTGATATGTCCCTGCCGAGGTCTCGTCATTGGAGGCAGTGGAGGAGGAGGAGGTTCGAGTTCCTCCGTCCGATAATTATAACCAGGGTTCTGTCGACCGAGTCCCGGTCTGTAAGGAGGCAGTGGATAACGAGAATAACTGTCGTTACTCGTCGAACTATCGACGGATCGTTCCATCAGTTTCGTCACTGGATTCTGATAATAACTCTGACGACAAGAACCGCTCCGTTTGAAGCGAGTCGACCGCCGCTTCACTTTACGAGGCGTCATCGGTCTCTGGTAAGGATTCTCTCGTGACGAATGTCGCTGGTACTCGATGCTGTAAGGAACGATCGGAACGTTCCGTCTAGTTTGAGCTACACAAAACGAGAACAAAATTTAAAGCAAAAAGCAACAAAAAAAACATTTATATAATGAAGACCGCTTAACACGAAATATATTTTTCGATTTGTATCCTTAGAATAACATAGAAAACCTTTCTAATAACGCGTCTTTCCGATTTCGTGTTAAATGGTTTCCACTGTATTTATATCGAAACTGAAAGACGTACCAATAAAAAAAGAAAGCGGATTGGGAACAACAATCGTTCAATTCAAACGAAGAAACGACAATATTTTTTTTTTAAAAATCATAACGAGTGTCAACGAGACACGGTCTACAAAAAAAAGAAAAGAAAAGGCCACAGTGAAATGAATTTGAGCCGAGTATGCAATCCATGCCGATTCACGAGACGGAACGAAAACACGGGGATTGAGAAGAAAAAGGGAAAATGGAAGGAATACGATTAAAAAAAAGTACGAGAGAAAGACAGAGAGAGAGATACGTACATGGTCTGCAGTTGAAAATGCGAAGTCTTTGTGGGGGAGTGATAACACGTGTACGAATCAAACCCACCAATGAAATCAACTGCAAAAACACACAAAAGAGAAACAGAAATCGGGCGTTTTTTCTTCTTCTCTCCAATAACTTGGTGGCGGGGAGATAGAAATCGCAACACGTTTTTACGAACAGCTGATTGATTATTCTACACTTTAGAAGAGCAACAACAACACTAACTAGAGGGGTAGCTTATAAATCACATACGGAGAGTATTTTTCATGTCGGTTTAAAAAAATAGCGTCTGCTTAAAGTTCTGTCAAACTCAAACAACTCACTTCAAATGTTTATTTAAAAAAGAAATCAAGGTTTGTACCTTCTAGTTTCTAAAACACTTTCAAGTTTCTCTACATTTTATTCTTTCCTGAAAAACAGACAGACACAGGCCCCACTTTAAAAGGTTCTTCCTTCGGTCGAAGTTCGTGTTTAACATTGAAAATATTTCACCCGTCCGAAAACGCAACCACTATTATAATAGAAACCCCCGCCTCCGCCCCCAATCATCTAAAAAGGGAATCTCTCCGTTTAAGACCGACTTCGACTACAACTGTGGCCTTTTCCTTTTCTTATTTATGCTTTTCACCTTTGTCTTAGTTAACCGTAACCTTAACCGACACCCACTCGCGATGAGAGGAATATATAGAGAGAGGAGACCTTTTCACTTACAACTGTCGTCCTCCCGACTGAAAACTCGGATCAGGTAACAGCCTCCTATAAAACCAAACACCTAAAAAGGAAAGAAAAATTATGGATGAGAGATGAAAAAAAAAAGCGTAAAATAAAAACCGAAACGTACGGCCAATAGAATCTGAAGGGCCGCCTGGCCGCATTCCACGTAATAATAGTGTACGAGACATCCTTCGACCAAATACGGCTTCCTCCAAGCCTCTTCTCCCAGGTAAGTGGCGTTGTAACTGGCAACGCACCCGGGACCGTGATCCTCCCACCAACTCCTACTTCCGGTCGCCAGATTCAACAAGGAACCATCCTGTTATTAAAATCGAGACGGAACGAGACGATAAAGAGATAAAAGAAGGAAACCGGAAGGAAGAGAAATAAGAGAGAGAAAGACTGACTCTGTCCAAGGATCCCAACTGAAGATAGAAACAAATGACGAAAACGTTGGCGGCCAACCAGAAAAACATCCAAACGACGTACTTTTATAAAAAAAAAAAACGAGAAAACGACAAAATCAAAACGAGGCGGAGATTCGGTGGTACGAGAGGTTCGGTTACTGACCGCAGTGATGTATTTGGGACGATACTGATAGGTACCGAAGAAACCGAGGATCGCAAAGATGATCTGAAAGAAGTTCCCAACAATGGGAACCCACATGTAACCGAGGAAGTCGAACACTTGCCTTTCAACCGTCAAAACCTAATCCAAAAATCACAACAACAATAAATAACAAATTCAAATTTACATTTTATATTAATTTCAATCTTCAAGACTGGTTAGAGGCTAGAATTGTTTGATCACCAGTTGTCCCTGAATTCTAACCTCGCAACAAGTCTCTCTCTCTCTCTCTGTTGCATAATTATTTTTTGGCCATTAGTTTCTTAATTAGAAGTTCATTTAAATGAAATTAGTTTGAAGGTTGTTTTTGTTATTTTATAGAAAAGAAGGCGGAAAAAAACAGTTCAAAGTTCTGCGCTAATTCCCCACTTAATTAAACTAGTTAACTTAAGTAATATTTTTAGATCTTTTGAAATTTTTATTATGACATTTTTTAAAATGAACAAATTTGAATTTTCACATGTTTTTTTCTTCTTCTCGCAAATTCGCCATAAAACTACAAACAATAATAATAAAAATGCATCGGAATAAATAAGAGAGATTCCTTTACTCTCTTCCTAGTTTCAAACCTACTTAAGTGTGTTATTTGTAAAGAACATTTAATTGAGTTTCAATGTGGTTGATTCCCACTTTTTTCATTTCCACGGGATGCCCTCCTCCGCCTCCTAAAACCAACCACCCCCTCTCTCCCACGGCCTTTGGCTATAATCCACTTCCGGTCCTCAGACTCAACCCTCATTTCGCTCTCTCCCCCCCCCCCTTCCTCCCTTTTCCCGTTTAATTTCCCAAGACACTCCAACAACCGTTTTTTTTTTTAACCAAAAAGGAAGGAGGGAGTTGTGTAACTTGTGCATAATAAATATATTGTTCTGAACATTTCCAAAAGGTCAGAATCCAATCATCATAATTAAAGAGGGAATTGAAACAACAACTGAGAGTTCACCCTCCACCCCTTTTATTTGGTTGCATGTTGTTGTTGTTATAAAAGGCACCTTCTACTATTTATCTCTTAAATGGAGATTTCAACGGTTCACCGATCAACAAGTAGAAAACAAAAGAAGTTTCTGGTTGAAATTTAACACAGAACAGTTTTTATTTCTCCTACTTTCACCCCCCAACCGACGACGACACCCGATTCGACGCAAACTGAAAAGTATGAAAACACGATCATCACGATGACGTCACACATTTAATGAAACCCTCCTTTTTCAACACTTCTCAATAATTCCATTCATATGAGACACGTTTTGTTTCGTCTTCGTTGTCATAGTTACCAGAAGACACTCCCACTTAACATATCCACCCCCTCCTCCCCTTTCCTTCGTTCACTTTTCAACTTTCGTACTTGCCTACCTACCTCACCCTAAAGTGACGTCAAAGGGGTTAAAGAAAAAAATTTAGACTTGTATCAAATTAAAAAGAAGTAATAACGAAAGAACAGAAAAAAGAACCATTTTGTATGAAGTGTTGCTAACTTTTGCTATATTTCAATTAGACTAAATGACAAAATCCTGAATTTCAGGGCAACCCCTCTGACGTCACAATCGCAAAACGAAGTATTTTGCGATTGTTTTTTTTGTAATTAATTCACATTCTATCCGATAGATAAGAAGAAAGTGATCGTTCCCTCTCTCCATCACACGAGGTCACTCTAGGGGTCAACTAAAGTCACAAGTGAAGTGGTGGTGGGTCCTTGCCCTCACCCTCCACCTCCCCCCCCCCTTTAACTTAAGATGAGACAGAAAAAAGTTTTCTTGTAAATTGTTACCAGTTGCATAACAGAGATCGTCAAAAGGACGCATCTAGCCGAACAGCAGCCCATGACATCGTAGCAAAAGATCCAACGGACAAAAATCAACCGAAACGACGACCAACATCACCCATAATCCACTTCTTATATTAAAGTTAATATCAAAAGTAATAACGACTTAATAAGACCAAAGCCACAACAAGACGCCATCATTGCTTAAGCGGAAGATTAAGGAACTACTCACAAACAAATATAGAAACAACCAAGGATTACCTCTCTGTTCGCTCCTTCCATACTCTATGTCTTATTCTACAAAGTAATCCGTGTGCTCTGAGTACTCCGTCTAGTACGAACATATACCGCATCACAACCCATCGTTTGAACATCATTCCGTTCTAAAATAAAGTACGCAATGAAAGTAAATATAGAAATAATTCTATTGTTCATTGAAATATAATAGATTTATCCATACAACTAAAACAGTTCTACATGAATAGTAATAAAATTTAATAATTTATTAACAATACAATACGTTATCCCAGTATAAATAAAGCGAGTGGCGCCACCTTCAACATTTATTTTAACTCATTTGGACTGATAGGTGGCGCTATCAATATAACGAAAAGCAACCTTTATAATATTCAAATTTATAATTTGTGGAACTCTTGCGCTGTGTAACACACTTAAAAACGTAACGTTACGCGTCTACCTTTGATATTTTGTGTGACGTCACACACTAGCGCCAAAATTAAAAATAATGTACGCTCACGTCTCTTATCTATTCGTTTACTTTGTAATCTAGACGGGAATATGATCCGTCGCAATCCTACCCGCATCGAAGTGAAGTTGGACGACCTCCAAGAGTACGAGAACGCCAAAAAGGAGGCCGAAGAGGAAAGGAACAAGAAGAGAGGCGCAACAGGAGGAGGAGGAGGAGCCCTTAAACAGGGAACAGGAGGAGGAATCGCTGTCACTTTAAAGACGAGACAGGAATCGATCAACGAGAGGATCGGATATAACCCCAACGTCCAGTCGGCAACCTAATTAATTAAAAATTCAATCGAACATGAAAAAAGTGTGTCAATAAACTTGAATAATAATTCTATTGTGTCTTCTTTTGTTAGCTTGTCGATTCCCGTATATGAACCTATCCTTTATTCCCATCTCCAAAAAAAAAAGATAAACATGAAGAGATAATAATCAACTGTCTAAAACTTAGAAAAGTTTTATAAGTTGGGGCAGCGAATCTTCAATTCTTATTTCAACAAAAGTTAAAAGTTAATTCCTTCTTTTTTCATCCAAACTTAAAAATTAAATGCCGTATAATATATAATAATAATATATGTTATGTACACGCTTCTGTTTTCAGAATTCCTTTTTTAAAAAAAAGATTAGAAACAGGGTATAAAAATGATATCGTTAAGAGATCCCCCTTAGTGCCAAAGTCGTTCATTTACTAACAACAACACAGCTCTCGAGAGTGCACTTTCTCTTCTAGCAAGAGAAAAAAAAAGATCACTCTCAGAGTCAAGATCTACTTGAAGTTCATCTTAAAGCAGCTAAGGAGGGACTTAGGTCGTTAAAACACCTTTGGTGGTCGACTTCAACTGCAAAATGACGTCGGGTTGTCGCCACAACCGACCACTTCGAATCCTTGGATAAAGAATAAATTGCAACCAAATGAAACATCGTTTTACAGTGGAAATCGACCACAAGAATTGATCATGTGTGTGTGTGCCGTTGGCCTCAAGATCGTTTTACTTTGTGACAATTGTTTTGTGGCGATTGTGACACAACATGATTAAAAAGTAAAAAATGCAATCAAATGACTAAGAGACACCTCGATTCAAACGATATCGCCACCAACCCACCGCACCCCCTTTTCTAAAAGGGATCTTTAAAGATTTCATACGAAGAAATGGAGATTCTGAGCGAAAATAAAAAAAAAACTTTAAGGCATTCTTAAGCCCCGTTAGTCTTCGTCAGAACCTTCTTCTTTTTCACTCCTTCACTCACTCAATAATGTAATCGATAGCATAATATAATATTTATATTCGACTTCCACCGACAACTAACTAGCAATCGTCGGTGCGAAAACGAGCTTTGGACTAGAAGCTTCTTCATATCTTGTGACTCGAGTGGTTTTCCCCCCTATAACAATACGAAAATAAGAAACGCCACTCAAAAAGAGTCAAGCAGCAGCGGCCTTTGACACACACTTCAATTCCGCCTTTCTTTGTTGAAAATATATTGTATAATATAGTTAAATAAAATAGATTTCTTGTGTGTCCGCATTTGGTCGTCAAATGCGAGGCAACGCAAAATAATCGTGATAAAATAATCGTGAATCACCACGAACGATACTCGGAACGAATCGCCTTTACCCCACTCCCTTTCGTGTTCCGACCGAACGAACGGAGATATCGTCCAAGTTCCATAAAATAAGTTAAAAACAGACGCTTGACGCATTTATTCTCTCTGCTTCATTTCAGTTACTCGCACCTCTCGTCTCGTCGGTCTGATCGACCGGAGGATCAAGAGCTTTGTGAACCGTCACCTAGACGCTACGGTTGATGGAAAACTCCCTGAAGGCCAGTGAGTTGACCAGACCCTGAACCTCTTGGTTCACGTAGAAACTGAGCTGCCAATTGTCGAGATCGAGGAAAACGCCGACCACGGAACCGATCTCAATCCCGCCCTCCGTCCCCTTGTTGTGTTTTTCGCCGTGTAGAAACCAAGTCCGTTGGTTATCAATGTACATGCTCCAACCTTTTTCGTCCTTTCCTGAAATAAGTAACGCTCAATACGATTATAAATCATTGGTCTCTCTTAAAAATAAAAGGATGTAGTTATATGTACGTACCCAGCATAATGTCCTTGGCAACGTCGAACCTGGCCACTCCGAACGCGGGATCGGCGTTGCTGTCAAACCGATCGACGGTCACCTCCCAATAGTGGCCGCCCCGAGAGAAGCCGATGCTTTCCCAAGACGACTCGATGCTCGTAGCTGTCGCAAGGGACCGTCTGGTTGTCGTTCAGGAACTTATGTCCGGATGAGCCGTGTTGCAGTAAACGCGTAAACCACACAACTGGAACATTCAACAACAAAAAGCCACCTTAAAACAGGAAACTTTCGAAGGTTGAATTTCAAATGAGCAAACCTTCGGCCGTCTGTAGGCAGATACATTCGTCGTAATCTCCTTCTCCGGGCTGTTGAACGCCTTCACTCGTGCATTGTAAAGGCAATGGAAATTGAGGTCGTCCACTGTCTCCAGTTAACTTCAGGTTGGTTTAGAGCAACCGTTGAAACAAGTGAAATCGATATCTTCCAAATGAATCATAACGTGGTTTTTTTTGTACTTTTTTCAAAAGTCATTTCTAGAAGGACTAGACAATAAACCAAGAAGAAAATTCAACGTTAATTAGAAATTTAAAAATATTTTATATGAAAAAAATATTTGAAAAGAAAACTTTCATGGCTTGATGAAAAACTGGCGAATTTTATACTATTTTTTTGCATCAACGTTCAGTTAAAATAAATATTGTTTGTCTGTGAAAATATTTTAGCATAATTTGGGGTCTTAACTATTCTAGTATCTATCGAGGAATAAGAGGGCTTGGCTGCAGGAAGTGAGGAACGCAAAATCGCAGTCACGGTCGATCCGCGCCTAGCTGCAAGACGTACCAAACGAACAGTGTTGTCACGGTCAATCTGCGCTGTGCTGCAGGACATACCGAACATATGAAAGATTGTGTTCCCGGTCCATCAGGGAGGAAGAAAAGCCCCTGGTTTTAAGACAGAGTGCTGAGTTATGGTGAAATCTTCAAAACAGTAGATTAACTTAATAACCAGTTACCCCAAGTCTTACAAAGACTGAGGACCGAGACGAATCTGGGCACCAATCAGATCCGAAACGCAGGCAGTCCTCTGTCAAGATCAACCCCTGGTTTTAAGCAGTTATGAATTTATGACGAACCGAGACAGAGCGCTGAGTTGTGGTGAAATCTTCAAAACAGTAGATTAACTTAATAACCAGTTACCCCAAGTCTTACAAAGACTGAGGACCGAGACGAATCTGGGCACCAATCAGATCCGAAACGCAGGCAGTCCTCTGTCAAGATCAACCCCTGGTTTTAAGCAGTTATGAATTTATGACGAACCGAGACAGAGCGCTGAGTTGTGGTGAAATCTTCAAAACAGTAGATTAACTTAATAACCAGTTACCCCAAGTCTTACAAAGACTGAGGACCGAGACGAATCTGGGCACCAATCAGATCCGAAACGCAGGCAGTCCTCTGTCAAGATCAACCCCTGGTTTTAAGCAGTTATGAATTTATGACGAACCGAGACAGAGCGCTGAGTTGTGGTGAAATCTTCAAAACAGTAGATTAACTTAATAACCAGTTACCCCAAGTCTTACAAAGACTGAGGACCGAGACGAATCTGGGCACCAATCAGATCCGAAACGCAGGCAGTCCTCTGTCAAGATCAACCCCTGGTTTTAAGCAGTTATGAATTTATGACGAACCGAGACAGAGCGCTGAGTTGTGGTGAAATCTTCAAAACAGTAGATTAACTTAATAACCAGTTACCCCAAGTCTTACAAAGACTGAGGACCGAGACGAATCTGGGCACCAATCAGATTCGAAACGCAGGCAGTCCTCTGTCAAGATCAACCCCTGGTTTTAAGCAGTTATGACGAACCGAGACAGAGCGCTGAGTTGTGGTGGAAATGAGCCAATTAAAGCCCCTTTTCTTATTTCATTTCTAATTTTTGTCTATCTTTCTTATCTTCATTCTCGTATTTCCAAAAGACATGCTCTATCGTCTCATTCTCCATTCCACAATTACATAATCTATATTGCAACCCTTCTTTTAATTTAAATCTTGTAATGTACATTTTAAAAGGTCCATGACTCGAAATAATCTGGGCTACTTTGTTACAAATTATACGGTTTTGATCTTTAATTTTCGGGATCCATTTGAATACTTCTCTACCTTTATACGAAGCCTCCCAATCTGCAGACTGTGACAAACGAAAAATCATTGTTACAGTCGCTGTGCTACAGGACATACCTAACCAATTGCATTATATAGTCTAATCTAATTGAACAATTATGGCATCTAAACACTGTGCTTACGAACATACCAAAAATAATAATAATAATAATAATAAAAACCAAACACTTATCTATATTTTAATGTGTTGTTGCAGTATGTTCCAATAGAAATATAATCTAATCAAAACAAAAATGAAAAACTTAAATTTATTACAGAAAAACATTTTATCTTCTAAACAATCAATCTGCTCTTTTGACAGAACTTTTTCAGCTCAGCATTAATACGCAATTTTTTTTTTGGTAGAAAGAATATTAATCTCGTGCAAAAGTTCCGATTTACATGGAAATAATCTATGGTGAGTAATTAAGTTTTTTATTCTTAAATGGGTGAAGGTGAGCTAGGTTAGGTTAGGTTGCCGGTGCCCTAAGGACAGGGCCGTGCCGTGCTATGATACAGAGGCGGCCGCATTAGGCGGCATCGTAAGGGGGTGGCATAAGCAGCGAAAACAAAATACAATTTGAACCATTCAGTAATTAAAAATCTTTACACAACGCTTTTCTATATTGGTCTATGTTATTCCGATATTGATGTATACGATTTATTGCACGCCTCTGCCTAAGTGCTTTCGGTACCCTTCGATTTTGGTTTCTGGTGCAGGTGCATCGTTGGCGAGCACTCGCCGAAAGACTTTTGATCTGACAGCGCTAAGTTATTATTTTTGTTTATAATATACTGCGCGGCTGCTCCTAAAAGCTGAGGCGGCAATTATCACAAAAAGACAATTGCACGTGTTACGTGTTAATAGTTCTGCTTTGAGTTTAAATCAGTAAATCAGATATATATCTGTATCAGTATAATATTTTTGCATTTATACTAATTCAGTTTTCGTGTTAAAAACTAGATCAGGTAAGAAAATTGTTTTTTTTTACAGCCATTGTAGTTATTTATAAAAAATAGCATTTGTACATTTTGTGCAGTTTTTTTTTTAAAATCACAATCGAAGGTTATTTTTTAAAGAAAAAACATTTACGGGGCGGCATTTCGAATACTTGCATCATACTGAGAAAATCTACCGCACGGCCCTGTCTAACGAACCAAAGTTATATTTTAACAAGCTTAAAAAATTGACAAAAAGCAGAATTGAGCCAAGGTACTTAGAATTGATAAAATTGAGATTATTTTATATTTGCGTGTTTCAGAGTTTTATAATGTGCATTGTTTCAACGCTATTTAATTATCTATAACGTAGCACTGAAAACAGAAGCAACGGGACGAAAGGGAGAAAAACAACGAACGAAGAAAAACGAAGAAGAAAAAACGGCGAAAGAAAACAAGAAGTAGAAGACCATAGCACCACCTCTACCTACCTCGTTCCTCTTCCTCGGCCGCTTTTTTTGCTTATGAACGAGATCCATCGAGCCGGTCATCCCATCTGAAACAACTGTCACCGCTGCCGTCCTAACCCAATTACAACCTAAGTTATCAAACAGTTACATAATTGACGTATAATTAATGAGAAACGCACAAAATAAATAAAAATGATTCAAAACAACAGACGAATAAAAGATTGAACTGATGCCAACAACAAAAATTAGGGAGAAAAAAAACGCGACAAAAAACTTAACTCTTTTTCGATCCTCCATATTTTTTGATCCATTGGAACCATTTTAGTTGCGAAAACCCACAAAATATATCGGCCAACAAAAAAAAACTTAACGGACTCGACCCCCCCCCCCATTCTAACGAAACAAAGACCGCCTCGCGCGAGAGCTAACGAGCCTCACTAGGTAAGAGGCACGAACGAACAGACCCTCCATTAAGTAGGAGAAATGACTGCAACAGGACGAAAAGGGCGCCAAAAAAAAACCAATTTTGAGAGAGCATGGCACTCACGCTCAATGTCCCAAGCTAGAAACAAAGGGCCCGTCGAAACGGTCATCCCCGCCGCCGTAACCATACCCAATTTCAAACCACGTTTATACACGTATGCAAAAAAAACATTCTTATGCATCTCATTTAGACAATAATTACGGAGACAGAAAAGATCAAATGGAGAAAAAAAAACGCCAAAAAACTTACTTTTTCGATGCTACATTTTTTTTGTTCCGTTGTTTAGTCGTGAAAACACACAAAACAGAAATAAAGGCCGTCCGAAACGAAACCATTGCGATTTACAAAAACCGGCAACTAAGCCATAGAATGACAGAATCCACGCGAGAAGAGACAGACACGTGCGACGAAGACGCCCTTCAAACGGCAATGAAGAAGAAAAAGAACTGCAAAACGGAAGTATGGAAGCCCGATTGGGCCATTTCGTACGCGCTCAATAATATTGTGCACACGCACATAAAACTACTCTTGTTACAACGACAACTAGCCTCTCCCTCCGATCCACCAAAATTCCCCTCCAAAATTTAAGAAATGTTTTTAATGGAGATGCTAGCGCCATCTATTGTTATTCTCTTAAACATGAGTTATGTGTGTATATTTTTTCGAATTTTAAATTTTCCCTCTTAAACTCTAGCCCCCCTTCACTAACCCACTAACATAGCCTAACCCAACACTAACCCACTAACCTAACCCTTTATACGTGAACTCTATGTAATAGTTGACTATAGCGCCCCTGTCTTCAAACATTTCAAACATTAATTAAAAAAGTTCTATGTTAAAAATCCTATACCTTCAAAAAAAGTTTTTGCTTTTTGGCAAAAATTTTTTAATGGAGACGGTGGCTCCATCTACTTTTGCTGAATTTTTTTAATTTTGTTTTAGGAAACATTCAGGTCGGGAAGGTTCCTAAGTATAATTTATTATGCCTTCTGTTGCTGTTGTCAGGTTGGCTGTGGGGTTAACATCACTGCCTTCAGGACTTGTGTTCATGGGTTCAAATCTCCGTGGTGTTTGTTAAAATTTAATGTTTTTAAGTAGTTCAAATAATCATTTACGAACAAAAATTCTTGTTTTTAAAAAGTTTATTTTTAAAGATATTAACAAGAAATATTTTTTCGAATTTTAACCCCCCCCCCCACTAACATAACCTATCCCACTAACCCACTATCCAACACTAGCTTGATTGTAGCGCCGCCTATAACTGAAAAATAATTAAAAGTTCTATGTTAAAAATGCTATATACCTCAAAAAAAAGTTTTTGCTTGGTGGCTCTATCTACTTGGCTGATTTTTTTAAATTTTGTTTTATTTTGTTTTGTATGAGTCCCAATACAATGGTCCCAAACATGTTCGTGATTTTTGCCTGCAATATAGCTAAACATATACACTGTATGTACAATATGTACATATATACATGGATTGTTTATGAAGCACATATTTACGATAGAGACGGCTCTTTTCGTGTGTGATCAATAGATGGCGGTGATGCGCCCTCGGCTGTTCTTTTAATCAAGCACCTTCCCGCCATAACGGAAATGAAGAAAGAAGTAGACCAAATGATAACTTTCAACTATACGGCGCCCACTTGGTTGAAGATGCTGCGGCTGCAGCTTCCTGTTATCTTAGGGACTTAGAGAGAGAGAGAGAGAGAGAGAGAGGGTGGTAGGAGGCACCATTGATGCTAATATTGGGGGAGGGAGAGAGCCCCTGAAGAACTAAGAAAAGGAGAAAGGAAAAAAAAAAGGATCCTCCTTTGCCAAAATAACAACATTGTCCCCCCCTCTCCCCCCCCCCCCCGGTCCTTCTCGCCCCTTCTTTGCATTCTGGATGAAGAAAAAGAAGGAGAAACTGAGAAAGAATCCAAAACTTGCTTTTATATATTTTATTATTAGCGCAACTACTAAAAGAGAGAGAGAGAGAGAGAGATCTCTATAGAAACTAACTAGCTAACTCCTAGGCCTACACTGTTGAAGAAGGACAAGTAAATCACATTTGGATTTTTCATATAAAAATGTGCTAAAATCATTTTTTAAAAAAACTTTTGATTACTTTTCTTGCATCAAATTAAGAAGAATGTCTGGAGAAAGTCAAACGAGGCGAAGAAAGGACAGAAAGAAGAGGGTTAAAGGTCCTCCTCGGTCTTAATTTTGAAGAAATCATCCGTTTTTCATGAAAAAAACTTTTTTATTCGTTTGCAGAGACTGAAAAGATCGAGCATTTTCTCAAGAAATTTGGACACGAAGAAGAAGACGAAGACGAGGAGGAAAATGTGTCTTCGTCCGCCAAAGGTCGGTGGTAATAATTCTAAAAAGAACAGATTAGCACCTAACTGATTGCTGACCGAAACAGAGGACACTGAGGATGGATCGGAAGACAAGAGGAGGACCAGAAAGATCGGACATGATGACCACGGTCATGGAAATTCCACTTCCAAGGTCGGATTCATTTCCATCGCAGTTTTTCTACTTCTACTCGGAGGACTAGTCGTGTTGACCACGCTCATTTTTCTAGAACTCAAAGACTCCAGCAAGGATTTAGGTATTTATGGAATAATATATATTTGAACGAAGGTTTCATGTTCCGTAACTGGAATATCGTTCTGTGCCGGTTAAACCGTTTTCAGGTACGACGCCAATCGCAGAATCACGATATGCCAGCATTCTAGGAGATTTGGTAGACGAAAACAAAGAACACGACGGTGAGGAAGAAGAGGAGGAAGGAGGAGGACGAGGGCACGAGTCTGTCGTGCGACACGAAGAAGAGGAGGAGGAGGAGGAGGTGGAAGAAGACGAAGGTTACGGAGGAGAAGAAAGAGAACAGGCGGCCGACGTTTATTTGCCGGAAGAACGTCGACGAGAGAGTGGAGAAGAGGAGATTGACGTTCTCCATAAAGAGGTCACTTGGAGTGAAGGCGAGGAAGAGGAGGAACCACCGAAAGGTGACCAATCGAGCGAATTACGATAAAACGGTTGCATGTATCTTAAAGGACTAATTGTTTAATAGTGCTGAAAAATGATGAGAACTTTTTTAAACGTTTTTCAAGCGTGTCGTTTTTTGATTTCAGACGAAGAAAGAGTGATAGAAAGTTCGGAAACTCACGAGTGGAGTTCTCCAGAAGATGTACACTTACAAGAAGAAGAAGTAGAACACGAAATACAACCAGAAAAAGGGGGAGGGGTAAACGAGATTGTTGCGGAAGAGGCCGAGAATGTCGTGATGGAAAGTGAGATTGAAGGTGAAGGATATGTTCTGGAAGAGCAGGATAATGCGGATGATAAGGAGACGGTCATAGAAGGTGAGAATCGATTTTGATCTCAATAAGTCGTAATGGTCTTCGTGTCCTTTATTCTGGCAAAAAAAGTAATCGGAAGTGGAACGGAAGAAGAGAATCAACGATCCAACGAAGATCTGTCGAACGGATATGAACACGAGGACATCACGAACGAGTATGATTACGAGTTCCACAACGAACTGGACGAGGCGGACAAGATGATTGAAAAAGTGAGGCTTCGATTTGTCTGTTCCGATGTTAAGACGATAACGACACCTATTTTACACAAGAGCACAAAACTCGTCCAATCCTATTTTACTTGATCGAATTTTCTTTGCTTTTCTTTCTAAACTGAACAGCTTTTCTCGATGATGATTATTTTTTTTTATCATCCTGCAATCTTTTTGCAGGAACCAACTTTTCTTTAGCTACCATCATCACAAGAATGAAACTCTTCCTCTTTTTTTTGCATCAATCATTTCATCATCATCCCTTTTAATTTCATTTTGTCTTGTGATCTTTAGTCCTTTAACTTTAAACGTCACGTCATCATCATCATCTTTATATCATCAATCATCATCATCGATTTAGAAAATATCATCCAAAATCTCCTCCTCTTCATCCATTTTAATTCTTTTCTAAACCTGGAATGTTAATTTTGTTTCTTTACTAATTTAAAACGTTTGTCTATTGATTGACACAATCACATGCACACACGTATCAAAACCAGAACAGAAATAGTTGTAGACGATTCTAACACACACTCAAAAAAGAGCAATTATCATCTCCCACTGACCGCTTGCAATTTCCTAAAAGTCGCCAGCAGAAGCGAAAAAACTATTCGAGACGATCCTAGAAAGTCACGCGACGAGTCCGAGGGCAACGTACGGAAAGGCAAAGTGTCTTGACAAGTTGTCCGAAGAAAAAAGAAGCAACGCCATCCTAGAGGAAAGCATCTACCTTTACAGAGACGTCGTCGGTTTGCCAAATGTTAAGGACGAATTGTTTCGTCTTGCGGCCGAACGATGTGTCGAAAGAATGACATTCAGAGGTTTAACTTTAAAAACCGCATGCAATCGTCGAGAGTGTGAGCGACTTAATCGAAACGGCATTCTTCTCTTCTAATTGCAGGTTTCATAGCAAAAGCCACTCGTGTCCAACAGTTGCTCATAAAACGCTTTCCGAACGTGGCCAAGTATCGTAACGAGCTCGCCGTTTCGTATCTTCTGTTAGGTCAAAATAAAGCTGCAAAACAAGTGCTCGAAGAAGTAAAACGAAACACTTTACGGGTCTGTAGCTTACTCGATTGTCACAATGAGAAATATATTCGAAGGTTCTTCGGTTATTTCCAAACGACGGTTTTGCTAAAGTTCATTATGGTTTCATATTGAAAACGGACGACGAGAATTACACTGCGGCAATAAGATACTTACAAGAGGGAATCGAGACGGGCGAACCGGGCACGATCGACGGTCGGTTCTTCTTTCAACTCGGTGACGCCCTCGGCAGAGAGGGTCGACCGCAAGAGGCACGTTGACTCCACCACAGTAGGCTCACTTCCGTTTTGCAAACGAGAGACGTGCAGAGAAAAAAATTAACCGAAAAGATTTGGGGTGAAAATTGAATTTAGGCATTGAAAATTTATGAGAGTGGAGCGGCACGAGGGCTGTTTCTTTCTGCATACCAGCGCTCTCTCTACAACGTAGATAAGCTGACCGGTCGCCCCTGGTGGACTCCAGAACAAACAACTTACAAAAACCATATGGATGTAAGAGTTGTTTCAAAATGGACATTCTGAGTTATGAGTAATAATTATCAAATTCAGAAACTGGAAACGAAATGGAAACTGATCAGAGACGAAGGACTTTCTCTTCTGGACGAGAGCAGTAAGGGGTTTGTTCCAGAAACCGAGGGCTTGCGTGACACCGGCGTTTGGAAACAGTTCGAATTATATGCTCGAGGCAATCCGTTTTTTTTTGTAGATATTTCGTGTTACTTTTCTCGACTTAAAATCTTATCAGGTAGAAAAATCGAAGAGAACTGTGCCAAGGCTCCGAAAACGTGCAAACTCATCGAAGAGATTCCAGATGCAGCGAACTGCAATCGTGGACAGGTCGACGACCATTTAAACAAAACTTTATCGTACTCGTATAATATATTTCTTTGAATTGCAGGTGAAATTTTCTATCATGCATCCGGGAACTCACGTGTGGTCTCACACGGGACCCACCAATTGTCGATTGAGGGCCCACTTGGGTCTGGTCGTTCCACCCGGTGTCCGTATCCGTGTCGTCAACGACACGAGGTGGAATCAAATTCAAATCGCTTAACGATAATATATTTTATTTACGAGGGAAGGGGGGATCGAAAATCTCTTTGCAGGCAATGGATCGAAGGGCGGTTCATCATTTTCGACGATTCCTTCGAGCACGAAGTGTGGCATGAAGGAGATTCATATCGTCTCGTGTTGATCGTCGACTTCTGGCATCCGGAACTGACACCGTATCAAAAAAGAACCCTTTCTCCGATCTGATTTCATCTGATCGAGACAGACGAGGGAGAGAGAGAGAGTGAGAGTGGGGAATGAAGTGCAATAATTTACTCGAGACCTTTGATTGTCTTTCAAAATAAAACATGTATACATGATATATTAATAGTGCCTCTTATTATTGTCTAATAAAACATTTACAATGTCGATATTTTCAATGGTGGTTGGTGGTGGTTTTTTCTTGTAAATATTACATTCAATTACACCAATTGTAATTAGTACAAATACAAACACTAAAAAGCATCACTTCTTTCTTCTTCTTCTTATTCAAAATACTGAAATATTTCAAATTTCAGTTTTATTATATTTATATAATTATTTAAATGTAAATAATGTAAACGTTTCTAAATAAAAAAGTACTTTTTTCAGTCATTATGACTAAATGTTGAAATTTCTAATTAATTCGTTTTATCTTCTAAATTATAAGCCAGTTTCGATTTCTAATCAAAATAAAAAATTAATTTACGATCGGACCGGCCGAACAAACATCGTGACATTTCGTCTTTTTTTTTAAAAAAAAAATGCTTTCGCTTTCAACGGAAAAAGGGGGACAACTTTCAAGATATGAATAAATGGGTCGTTATAAAATTCTGACTAGAAATTCCTTGCATAAATATATGCATAATATAGTAAAAAAAATTATTTATGCGTAGAAAATCGTCGCATATTATTAATGGGAGGATTACTGAATGAGCTAACTGAAAAAGTTCAGTCGATGTCATCCAATTCCATGTCGTCCTCCGACGGTTCGCTCACACGAACGGTCAAGTTGGACACTTCGGACAGTTGTTTGCGGCAAGTGTTATTCAGTGGATTGTCTTGAACGTCAACCTCCTTGAGAGCGGGAGTGTTACAGAGGCGATGGACTTCAACATCTGCATTTTAGAAAACACGTTAGAAAAACGACAACAATCCCCAAACATTAGAAATGAAAACCAGTAATTGGGATCAACGTAACAAACAAACAACCTGAAATGTAATTCTTTTGAGCATTCAAGTAAGTGAGGCTCGGCAAATGAAACACGGCTCTCGGAAGGCTCATGAAATGATTGTGTGAAATGTCCAATCGGCTCAAGTCGTTCAGATCTTTCAGTTCGTCCGGAAGATTGCTGAAATGATTGTGCGACAAATTCAACTCTGAAAAACAACAACCACCAACGAAGTTATAAGTTGTATTTCGATTTGTTTTCTTCGTCATAATAAGGGAGGAGGAATACATATATTTTAAACACCTGTGATGGTGCTGAATTTGAAAGCAAATTTGGGTGGAATCTTCCTGAGAACATTCGATGACAGATTAATCCAAAGGAGGATTGTGTTCCGCATCAAATGATAAACGGCATCTGGAACTTGCATCAGCTGACAATCTGACAGATCTACAATCGAAACAAAATAAAGAGAAGACAAAATGTTTATCAAAATGAGATATTTTCGTATTCTAACATAGTTTTAAGCCTTTTGCCAAGTTCATCGACTGCAACAAATTGAAAATTCAAAAGGAAACAACTAAAGAGTGGTCAGTAACCTGGGTTAAGAATGTGTATTTTACTCTCTTTCTTTCTTTCTTTTCAGAGACAGCAGCTATACTTAGATATGACTCAATAGACAATGGTGACACATCATCAAAAAACACCTCATAAATCTAACCAACATAGAATTATAGTTTTTAAATAAAGTTAAAATTAAACGGGTAAAAGTGTTTATATCGTGGAAAGAATGATTGCGGCATCCATGTGTTTTAAATGTGGACAATGGCAATGGATCGAAAATGTTTAAATTTAGTTTGAGAAATAACTTTTTTTTTCTTCAAGGATTATCTATTTTAAGAATATGAATCGTTTGAGTCTCGTGGTTTCCTGTCTTAAGAAATAACTTAAAATTAGAGCCAAAAGATGGAAGAAAAATTGCACAATGACAATTCTGCTAACGTTTTTTTCTTTTCTTAAAAAAGTGAGTGTTTGTTGAGGTGTTCGTCCACCGTCTCCCTCCCTCACTTTCGTCTGCCTCCCTTTCATCATCATCTCCTTTCCTCCAAAACAATCCTTCAACTGAAATTTTATTTTAAGAAATGATGGAAAAAGTTAGTCTGAATGATTTACAAATACTAAAAATATTGTTAAAATGAAAATCTATATAAAAAGAATAAGGATGGCAAAACACACATCCATCACTTTCATACAAACTTAAGAAAAACGTTACGCAACAAACAAAAGATCTTGGCACAACACATGCATACAACTCGTTTTGCAAGAACCCAAAAGTTATTTTTGGATGTTCGAAGAAGAAGAAGATGATGATGATGATGGTGGTGGTGATGGTGACGAACTTGCTCGTTTCGTTTTCCCAACTCATCTGCAATTTTTATTTCGAAGATGCTCTTTTCCATCTTCGAAACTGTTGCCAAAACAACTAAACAGATCAAACCGACCACTAGACATTTAATTCCTTCCGAACAGAATTTGCGCAACATTTTTCAACACACAAAGGAACAAGTAGCAACGGGAAAAGAAGAAAAAAAAACCTCCAACAAATAAACAAATGATTTCCTTTCCAAATAAAACACGAAATTTATATTATATAATATTAAATTATTCCTTCCTGAAGTTATATTAATTATTATAGTTAATCAACCTGATGATCAGTTAATAAACAGGTTTTTCTCACCAAGTCTCTGATCTTCTTCAGCATCTTGACAACGATGAACAACTTTGGTGACAGCTTGACCAGCTCGAAGTGACGGATACAGAAGCAAAGGCTCTGGTTCCGACACGGACGAAACAACGTTACTGTTCACGTCTCGCATTTTTACTAGATTTTAAAAATCGAAATCTTCCAAAATGACAAACCGAGAAATGTTCTTTCCGATAAGAAGCCTTTTTTCTCGCAAAGTGTTAGAATGAGAAGCTTTTGTCTCAAAAATCAGAAAACTCGAGATAGTGATATCGAGAGAAAGAGAGAGAGAGAGAGAAGTGAAAAGTTTTCCAGTAAAGTTGTTAGAATGTGTTTGAAGATCAGCATGTCCCATTCAATGTTTATGTTTATGCCCGAGTTGATCAGCTGATCTCAAACCACAACTAACTAATCCATCCTCAACCCAGAGGTTGAAAAACTGTTTCAAAATTGGAATTCTTTTTTTGGAAACAGAACTAAAAAAAACCATTTGGCAACAAACATTAAAGAGGATACAAAAAAAAACCCCATCAAAATATGAATTTTATCATCCAAGAAAGTAAAAAAGTAATCTACAAAAAAATCTACCGAAGTTCATTGTTGACGATCCATCACCACCCGCCCCCCTCCTCCCCAAATGTTAATAACGAGTAGGAAAAATACAATTTACCTGATGGCAAATTGAATTAATTGGGGCAAGAGGAAAGTTGTCACATGATGACGAGTGGATGTTGCTGTTTAGTTGATCAAAGAGTTTAGTCTGGAGCTGACAAGACTCTGCGATTGGTTACAACTTACAAGTTGAGGTTTCGTGAGGTTGTTGGGGTTTTTTTTGTGCACACTCGTAAAAGAAAGAAAAGAATGAGTGCCAACAACATGCAACAACAGGCACAAAAAAACCTTCCAAGCCTTGGTATGTTCTCGTGTCACCATCATCCAATCGCAAGCATTTTTAGCGCAACATGCTAGCATTTGTAATAGAAACGATTGCAAATGCTGTTTGTGCTCATAAAATTGGAAATAATAGCACAGTCAACTTTCACATGTGCTTTTTGAGTCACTGCCATCGGCGGGAAACAAAGCAAGAAAAACAAAAAAACCTTAAAGGGTTTTGCCTCCAATCTTGTTTTTAGAAAATCACAAGACGACTCTCCCTCCCTCCCCCCCCCCCTTTTCCAATAACACATTTTTTCAATGACAAAAGCTAAACTTACTTGGAATTAAGTTCTGGCACACTTTTTGACGATTACAGAAATTTCCACGAGATCCAAAATCCACTTTTGTGGGTCATTTTGGTTGAGGACTTCAATAGCAACAACCAAGTAACACAAACTACTTGTAATCCATCAACTGTTGTGTTTGACTGTCAATCGCTGAAATAAGAAAAGAGAAAATCAATTATGCAACATGCACACGCCATATGACAATTACTAGTATTGTACCATTTACCTAAAACAACATTAACAACGCCAAAAAACACCCTTTCTATGTAATCCATACAAAGCTACCATAGTCGTTTGAAACGATTGTAGAATTCCTCCTTAGATCCATTGTGGAAACACACCAACTCACACGATGTACTTAATAACAATGAAGAGAAACAAAATTAATCTACAAAATGTAGAAAACACAAATACGGTTTAGTATATTATCATATTCAATATATTCCTGATGGAAAATTCAACAACAACTGTCACAGAAATCGCGAGAATCGTAATTTTGTATTGCAAACTGTCAATATATATTGATTACTCAACGTAGACCAATCGATTATTTTATGTTTCATCATCATTATTTGAAAAATAAATATATTAATGAGAAATGAGTAAGGCGAATTATCAATCGATAATATTCTATGAATTCCATTTCATTTATTGATCTCTCTTTCACCTGGGTTTCACTGAACAAAACAACATTCTTAACTATTTGTAAAAAAAAAACACAAATTCCAATGTGTCAACAAGGCCTTCAATTCATTCATCACATTTCATAGTAATAATTATTAAATTGTGACATATTTCATAATCTGAGAGAAAGAAAGAGAGAGAGAGAGTTGCCAATCAATTCCTGTTTACTTATTAGCAATAAGTAAACAGGAATTGATTGGTTAAGTAATAAGTTATTACTTAACCCAAGTACAAACATGATATTGTGTTATTTGAGTTATGAGAAGGACGTGTAAATTTGTAATTGTTAGAAATGTGTCAATAGTGAGCGTCCTATTTGGTAACTACAATTATCAATTTACAATACTTTACCTATGAATTTTAGTCACCTTGATACACAGGTAATAATATATCTCCATGGCAACCAATGAGTGTTTAGTGTCTATACTCCAATAATAATAGATGTGTGTGTTTTTGCATCAAATTCATTGTTGAAGTTTTCAACTGAACTGTTGTTATTGTGTTTTGTGCCTTCAAAAAGAGCAAACGCCTTTTCGACCGACCACCTTTCTTTCTTTTTTCCTTCCTTCTTCCCCCCCTTTTGTGTCAATTTGTGTTTGCCATTTGTTTGCCATCCGAAATTCAACAAGTAAAGAAGGATGCAGAAGAAGAAAAACCACCTTTTGAAATTCCTGAGTCCATCATCATTGTTATTCTTGTTAACCATCATCATCAACCAGCACTCAGTCAGAGGTATTCCACTGAAAGCCTCACCTAACAATTGTGGCTACAAGGTAAACACCACTTAAAGGTTGGAACACACACACACACACACAGACCACTTTTGGTGGTCAATTTCGACAGCAAAATAAACTCTGGTTGTCGCCAAAACCGCCCTCTTCGAATCATTCCATAAAAAAATTCATTGCAACCACAATCCAACCACCTGCAACTTCATTTTGCAGTCGAAATCGACCACCAAAAGTGTGTCTCTTCTTGCAAACACATCATTTATTTATTAATGTCTTTAAATATGTCATATCATAAAATAAAAGTTGATCACAACTTTATTACTATCAAAGAATTGTCTCTAAAATTATATCTACAAAGAAGTTAAAAATTCGTTTCCAAAAAAAAAAGTCTAAAATAAATTTCAAATGCGGAACAGAAAACTTGTTTTGCAACAAATAACCTTTTATTATTAAGCCATATTCGCATAGTAAGAATTAATTCTTAGTAGTAAATTTCGAAAAAAAAAGGTTTTTTTTTTACAGAAACAAGAAAAACAGGAAGTACAACATTTGAAACGTCGATTTCAAATTCCTATTCGACTATTATTAATATGGTTTAAAACAATAATTGCAGTCTTGTCGGAGCGGAGATCCTGACAAAATCAACGTTCACATTGTCAGTCACTCTCACTGGGACGTCGGTTGGCTCAAAACGGTCGACGACTATTTCTACGGAGGTACAATTTCAAATATAACATCCTTTCCCCCCCCCCCCTCACCCCCTACTCCCTATTCCCAATATTCAAAAAGGAATTAGTTAGAAAATCCTAATACACAGCTCTAAATATATCCCTTAATTTATTCCACTCCTACTTCCTAATCCTTCGATTCCGCAATCCAACTTAATAGTAAATCAATACAAAGTCAGTGTATAGTGACCACTGGCCACTTTGTTTACTGATCGAGCTGTACGATTTCAAATATAACCACCACCTAAATACAGAACTACTTTACTAAAGAAGGCACACCTTCAATATGATAAAACATTCTCAATGTCAGAAATGAATCACCACATCGCAAAGGAGGAGGAGGAGAAGAAGAAGAAACAGCAACAACCTCCTCCTCCTCACCTTGCTCTCTCTCTCTCTCTCATACACACATACACAACATTGAATATCAATAGTCACCACTAATTAAAATACAATGGAATAAACAGCAGTTGTAGAATTGTAAAACATATAATTAAAACTAAGAATGTGAAAGAAATGACTAAACCATTTTGAAAACAAAAGTAGAACCCAAAAGCACTAATTTAGAATAAAGTAAAATAAAGATATGGGGGCCCTAAACAAAACAAATTCAAAAGTTAAAACTTTGCAATAATTATGTACAACACAACCCTAAAATATGCAACTAAGCTAAGGCTTTCAATCTGCCTAATATTATTTATGTTCTTCAAACAATCCATCTTATTCACACTTTTGTTATGTTATTTAAAATAATTAATTATTTTTTCAATTACGATAGTCCGCTCTTACCCCGTACCATGTGGGGGAGCAGGAGCGAACCAAGTGACGTCCGGTTGTCGTGGACTTAAATCCGATAAACAGTTCGGACTAGTACAACACAATATGTTATATACTTATTAAAATTTCAGTTTGGTTAAACGATTATTTACTTTTATGAAACTAAAAACTGAAACTACACACAATTAACATATTTTATAATAGCTGCAGAACAGAAGAGTGCGCGCAACTTATCAGTATTCCTGCTGCATTTGCCCCACCTTACCTTATATAAAAAAAACATTGATGAGATTAAAAAAAAATCCCACTTTACAAACTTCGTTTCAGATAAATCTAACATTGACATTTCAGGAGTCCAGTATGTAATAGACACCGTCTTAGATGAGTTGGAAAAGGATCCCGAGAAACGTTTCGTCTTTGTCGAAACAGCCTTCATCTGGAGATGGTGGCAATCGAGAGAAGAGAACGACCGTCAAAAATTCTTACACCTCATCCAGTCCGGTAAAATACACCCACCACTGAACCAAAACGAGCTAAGGATGATATTAAAATTGAAATATTTTATAAAGGGCAACTAGAGATAATTGGCGGTGGATGGAGCATGAACGATGAAGCCACCACTCATTACATCGACCTCGTCGACCAGTTCACTTGGGGCCTTCGATTCCTTAACGATACATTTGGAGAATGTGCCAGGCCTAGAGTAGGATGGCAAATCGATCCCTTCGGACACTCTCGCGAGTCGGCTTCCCTCTTTGCTCAAGTAAAACCTATTCCACTCGAATCGTACTCGATTACATACTCGTAAAGAGATCATTGTAAAATATACGGAACACTTTCTGAATTTACTTACAGATGGGCTACGACGGAGTTTTCTTTGGAAGGATTGACTATCAGGACAAAGCAAACAGAGAACAAACTCAAAGCATGGAATTTGTGTGGAATGCCAGTGCCAATTTGGGTAGAGAAACCATTGATTACTGAAACATATTTAAGATTATCGGCTGATGGTGGGTGGTGTAATTTCAGGAAAAAACGGTCAGGTGTTTGGTGTCGTACTGCCCAACAGTTTCGTTTCACCGACTGGATTCTGTTTTGACATCTTGTGTAAGGATGAACCCATTAAGGTATATTTGAAGTGACATTTCACAAAGGACCCTCTAAAATCACTAAATACTATTTTTTCCTCCACTGAAATTCTGGACAGGACAACAAACTTCTTAAGGAATACAACGTTGACAAGAAAGTAGACACTTTTCTTGAACTTATTCACAACCAAACGCAGAAATACGCAACCAACAATCTGATAATAACAATGGGACGAGATTTCGGTTACCAAAATGCTCACACTTGGTTTCTCAACACGGACAAACTCATCAAATACGTGAACGCTCGAGTAAGAAAACCGAATCTGATCCCTAAAATCTCGAAAAAAAAAACCCATATTAATCTCTTTATAAATACACGGCTGGCCGTAAAGCAAGAAGAAGGCAGTCGAGTGAACGTGTTCTACTCGACGCCGTCGTGCTACTTAAAAGCCCTCCACGAAACGGATCGTACGTGGCCAGTAAAAACGGACGATTTCTTCCCGTATGGCCATAATCCACACTCCTACTGGACCGGATATTTCACAAGTCGTCCCACTTTCAAATACTACATCAAATACACAAACAACATACTACAGGTTGGTTGCTATTTTAATTCCCCGATCGTACTTCTTTGTCCTTTCCCGTAATAACTTCCGACACTACCTCTTTGTTTCCATTAGGTTGCTAAGCAATTGAGTGTCATTGGTCAACTTGGACTCGAGAACGAGAAAAACTTGGAGCCACTCAGTAAGAGGACCACAATGATTTCGCTGTGTTGAAACATCCTTTACAAATATATTTACTGGATTTCTTTCTAGAGCGACATCAAGGGGAAGTTCAAAACCACAATGCCATCACGTACGAAAAAACATTAACTAAAATAAACAGCCAGAGTTTGATCATTTCCTTTTCCGTTTTCAGAGGAACCGAGACTCAAGAGGTCACGAATGATTACATTGAAAGCCTGTCAACTGCAGTGTCCGTGGCACAGGTGAGCGAACAGTCAACAAGTGATTGATTTTGTATTTTTTTTAACCTAACCGTGTTCAACCTCGATATACACACCCATACTTAGGAATCCATCGGTGACGCTTATGCCCAACTGATTGCCAAAGGAAGTGCACCGATTGTCTCCGAACAGTATTTCTGTCATTACTTGAACGTCAGTTACTGCAACATTACAGAAATAGAACGTTCCGTAAGTAACCACGAAACAAACGGCAGAAAAATATAGTTGATCTTCCGTGTTCTTTCTCATTCATAAAACCAAAACAGTTCGTAATAACTGCTTACAATCCTTTGGCTCACACGGTGAGGTCACACATCCGCGTTCCCGTGAGGTCGTCTGCTGCTTATTCCGTCAAGGGTCCTGATGGACAATTAATTCAGAGCCAGGTTACAACGAGAGCTTGTAATAAGCACATGCCTCTCGTAATGCTGTTTTTCATCCCTAATTATCTCACACAACAGCTGGTGCCGGTGCCTCAACAAGTGCAAAACAATCCAGAACACAAGGGTCATGCAGAGAATGAACTGGTTTTTGGATCCGATCTTCCTCCCCTCGGCTTCTCCTCTTTTTTCGTCCAATCGACTGCCAATAACAGTCCACCAAGAGGACAACCAGAAAGAGTGCAGATAAAGGTGCAGATCCCAAGTCAAGCCACCGAGCTAGTGATACAGAACGAGGTATCATTTTGTTACCGCCTGTAGTGTGTCTTCCGATCTTAATCGTGTGTCGCTCGTAGTACGTAAGAGTCACCGCGGACGCAAATGACGGACTTTTAAAGAGTATCACCAACATACTAGAAAACAAAACCTATTCGGTTCGACAGAACTTCTACTACTATCGCGGCGTGACGAGTAACGATTTGAGAACCAACAGAGGCTCCGATGCTTACTTCTTCCGACCAGATTCCACCGATCCAACGCCCATCGGAATCAAGACCAAGTCCAAGCTCGTTATGGTACTAGTACCCCTTCCTCATCAGATGCACTCAAAGAGTACTCCATTTTTGAAATACTCTTTGATTATTTTCAGGGTTTAGATGTACAAGAAATTCATCAGACATTCAGTGAGTACGTCAGTCAAGTCATAAGACTGTACAAAGGAGAACATGGCGTCGAGTTCGAATGGCAAGTGGGACCCGTTCCAGTAACGTAAGTGCCGTAAATGCTCGAATAAGTGGACACATTTCGTAACTAACATTGGAAACCTATTCTATAAATCCAGAGACGGTTTCGGTAAAGAAGTCATCAGCCGTTTCGATACGAATTTGGATACGGAAGGTCTCTTCTACACGGATTCTAACGGGCGTGAAATACTTCAAAGGAAGTACGGAAACAATATTTCAACTTTATTCCTAGATTTCAGACCCGAAATGAAACAGTTTCTGATTAATTGTAGGCGAAACTATCGTCCAACTTGGAACGTAAACATATCGGAACCAATTGCTGCAAACTATTACCCTGTTACCACACGCATTTACATAAAGGTCGGAATCATTTTAATGGGTGGAAACCGATTTTAATGAAATCCGATTTTTCTGAATTCAAATACAGGAACACCGAAGAGACGTCCAACTGACTGTCGTAACTGACCGTCCACAGGGAGGGTCAAGTATCAAAGATGGTTCGCTAGAATTGATGGTAGACATCATTACCACAACCATTTTAAATACAAAATTGTATCGGAAATATTACCAGATGTTATTTTCCGTGCAGGTTCATCGTCGGCTCGTAGGTTCCGGCTGGGAAGGTCTTAACGAAACCGGAGTGGACGGTAAAGGTCTCATCGTCCGAGGGAAACACCGGCTCCTGATGACATCCATAACAGATGCATCTCAACTTCACAGGGCCGTGGCTCTCATTCTAACACTGCCACCGGTCATCACCGTCACGCCTCTCGACACTTCAGTGGACGAGTATCGCAACAATTACCGGACGACTGTAAAATTCCATCTATAATACTTAACAACCTCAAGTGCTTAATTCGTGTATATCTGTTAGCATTCGGGATTGACGAGTGATCTTCCCGGAAACGTCCATCTTCTAACTCTCGAACCGTGGAAGGATGACACGATACTTCTCCGATTGGAGCATTATTTTGAGAAGATGGACGATCCGAACGGACTCTCGCAACCGGTAACCGTCAACCTCAAGGTATGTTGGTTATACTGTAGTTATTAACCAATCGATTCGACTCGTTTACGGTGACGTTTTCGATTTCAACGTAGAAACTTTTCACGTCGTTTATGATCGTAAACGCAACCGAAACGAGTCTTGGAGCCAACGTGTGGTTACAAGACGTGGATCGATTCAAGTGGACAACAGAAAAGAAGAACCAATTAGTGGCCCAGAATTTGGAGTTATTCCATCCGAATAAACAGTACAAATGGCAGGGAAGACATGAAGATGACCACCTGGACGTCACCCTTGAACCAATGCAGATTAGGACATTTATTGTCACGGTCACATCTCATCCGTGAAGTCATTTCACACACACACTTTCTAATGAGTGTCATTTATCATATTATATAAATTAATATTAATTACTATAAATTGTTTAATAATCAGGGGTTGCTTGATATTCCGCATAAAAATGCGAACCCTATTAATAATTTATGCTAATTAATATTAACTTATGACATTATATCATCACGATAACAATGGATATATTTTGCATTCCAATTTGTTTATTCGTAATAATATTATATATTAGAAATAAAGGTTTTGTTGATGACTTTCTCTCATTTTATTGGTGTAATTAATGATGACTCTATAATACGTAGAGTTACGTTAGAACCAATTGATGGTCCATTATCCAAAGAGGCAGGCGGACGGGCAGGAATACACAAAGTACTCTTAAACTGTCATTGAACACATACTGTATTTCACTTTGCGCCCAAATTTCAGGTAAATTCAACTACCGTAACATTAACAACAGCCTTGAATTGCAACAGACAAGTCAGAAAGCAGTTCAATAACAAACAGTTTACAAAATTGTTCCAATATTGAATTAATAAACAATTTTTAACCTGTTGTAATTACTTTTATCTTCTTGTTGAGTGTGTTGTTGGTGGTTGTTTCTGTGGCTTCTTGCCACCTTTGTGACCTTTTCGACCATTTTTTTTGTGTTGTCGATCAAATAAATTATTATTATTATTATTATCATTATTACTATTTATATAAAACTGACGTGAGGCACGCCCAGTGACCAACCGTGAATTATTAGATTGATTGTCAGACTAATGAGAGAGAGAGAGAGAAAAAATCACAACAATACGGACAATAAAAAATGTGCAATGTTCCATGAAAATACAATCTATCATAAAAATAACCCTATTTAAAACTATTGGGTAAATTGACGGTATTGTTGAATTTGAAAGCCTTGAAAAGAGGATACAAAATGGGATTTTAATAAAACTAAACCCGTTTCCCATCTCAGCTCCAGGGGCGGACTGTCCTAATAACGCAATCATGCATTTTCTCGATGGACTCCACAGTTTAAGAGCCAGAGTTTTCATTATAGGTCCGTTTTCATAATGAAACGCAAAGAAAATTTAAAAATCCCATAAAAAATGAACAGAAAACTGATGACCTGAGGCCTTAGAGACGTAAAATGATACATTTCTTTGTTGAAAAAAGTTAAGATGAAATTAAGAAAATATTTGAAAGAGACAAATATATAATTTTGCTGGCCGCGCATACTTTTTTTTAGAAAAATAATTTTCTTCGCTCGGGCAAAATAGCAAAAGATTATTACGGCAGGTAAAAATGAAAATAGAACCAAGTTGGAGCTAGGGTGGGTTTCTAGGCATTTCCTCAGATCCGCAGGTAAACAATGTTTATTTCTCCCAGTATGCCCACCCCCTTGCTGAGTTCAGTACCATCACTGTGCAGACACATTCATCGTAACCATTATAAAGTATAATAAATAAATCTAGAAGGCTTCCTTCCTCCCCATTAGACCATTTTCCTTGGAACGAACTCACACAAGGCTTCCCAAAGATTTCGTTGACAACACGTATGGTACATACTGTATGTGACTATATACAATTTCACACCTGATCGCGATCGCCCAACCCTAAACCAAACCCACTTGAAACCCTTTGAGAAGCCTGAGAAAGAAAGAGAGAGAGAGAGAGAGACCTTGGACCAAAATGAAATATTATACAATGTAGATACGGAAATATCAGAATGCGTTTCGAAACGAAAAGCATGACATCGTTTACTTGTTTATGAAAAAAACAACATTATTTCTATCTTTGTATGTTAAATATATGAAGGAATATCATGAATAATACAACAGCAGCAACAGCAACAACTGATAATAATATCCTGTAGGAAGGAATAGGTCAAAATAAAGGTTATCATTCCACTTGGGTAAACGAACAAACAGCGAAATCAGTACTCGGCAACATCGGAACCAGCTTCGAGAGTATCTCTTCAAGTGTCGAGATAAAAGTAACATTCTTCTTTTAAAGTACAAATACCAAAGTACATTTGGATTGGAAAAAAAACAAAAAGGCAAAAGGAACCATTGATCCAAAATCAGATGATCGACAGACATGGAATTCATTAAGAGCACTTTCGTTGTCCAATGCCTAATTCTGTTGTTTTTGCAAGAATGTCACTTGATTCCAGTTAAAAACGAAGATACACAATGTGGCTACCAAGTAAGCAACATTATTGGAGAAAAAAAAACATCAATGAAAACCTGTGTTAATTATTTATTTTTTAGTCGTGTCCAACAGGGAATCCAACCCAAATTAATGTCCACTTGGTCAGTCATACTCACGATGACATTGGATGGCTCAAAACGGTCGACGAATATTTCTACGGAGGTAAAAAAAAAAACCCTTCAACGTCTTTCAATGAAACGCCTCAAATCGTATTAAGATGATTGAATTCGTTTCAGATAAGAATGAAATTCAGAATGCCGGTGTCCAATATATTCTCGATTCCGTTGTCGATGAATTGCTGAAAGATCCGAGCCGACGTTTCATCTATGTGGAGACGTCGTACTTCTGGCGCTGGTGGACATCCAGAGACGATGCGGTCCACAATAAGGTGAGAGGTCTGGTCGAGTCTGGACAACTGGAATTCATCGGAGGAGGTTGGTGTATGAACGACGAGGCCGGCAACCATTACATCGACACCATCGACCAGATGACTTGGGGATTTCGTTTCCTGAATGACACTTTTGGACCGTGTGCTGTACCTCGCATTGGGTGGCAGATCGATCCCTTTGGACATGCCAGAGAAACAGCCTCTCTTTTTGCACAGGTTGCATATTGCTTGTGATCGGTACAAACACATCTCATTATGATGGAATTATTCCAATTCAGATGGGTTTCGACGGTCTATTCTTTGGAAGACTCGATTACCAGGACAAAATTCAACGAGAGACGACGAAGACCATGGAATTCGTTTGGAACGGCAGCGCTAATATAGGTAGGGAACATAAACTTAAAGCAGTAAAACAAAACCAGAGATGGAATTCTCAACTGTCTCGTGTCAATGTAAGGAATTGACGGACAACTTTTCACTGGAGTACTGCCAAATGGTTACATGCCACCACAAGGGTTCTGTTTTGACATATTTTGTTCTGATGAACCGTTTAAGGTAATTTTTCAGATTATAATTGTCAAAAAAGAAAAAAAGAGAAGTGATTAGTGCAAAATGTATGCAATATATAATCAACAGGACAACCCCAAACTGAAAAACTACAACGTTGACGAGAAAGTAAATGCCTTTCTGTCAGTGGTGAAATATCAGGTGAGTTTCTTCTTGAAAAATACAGTCAGTGTCTAGATCGAGTGCTGCATTGAAGTTCAGGTGTAATCATATAACACCTGCCATGACTGCGTTTTCGATGGTATTCATAATAGGCCGACAAGTACAGCACAAACCACCTGATCATGACAATGGGGAGTGACTTCCAGTATCAAAACGCTCACATTTGGTTTCTCAACTTGGATAAACTCATCAAATACGTGAACGAAAAGGTACTCAGTACCGTATTATGAGTTGTCACCTAATAGTAATAATGTTTGTTGTTAAATATAGCAAAGTGAAGGGAGCAACGTGAATGTGTTCTATTCAACGCCCTCGTGTTATTTACAAGCACTGAACAACGCCAACCGAAGTTGGACAGTGAAATCGGACGATTTCTTTCCTTACGCCAGTGACCCTCATTCGTACTGGACGGGCTATTTGACCAGTCGACCGGCACTCAAATACTACACCAAATATACCAACAATATACTTCAGGTAATTACTAATCAATGTCGACAAGGGTCACATTTAAAGGCAAAGTTGCAAGGCCCAACTAAATTTAGTTGTGGGCGAAAATAATCGTTTTAGAAAATCCAAAGGAGAAAAGGCATCCACAATCATAAACCTAAAGGAAATTCCTTCTTATCTTCTAGTTTTTAAATAAAAAATTAAAACCCTTCAACCCTCTCTCTCTCTCTCTCTCCAATAAGAAGAAAAGATTCACTTTTTACCTACAACTTAATTGTGTGATAAATATACATTCAATTCTTTATTTAGATGGCTAAACAGTTGAGTGCCACTGCAAGACTTGGTCCTGAAAATGAACAGAATCTGGAACCTCTTAGTAAGAAGTCCATCGATACTATTCGTTATTTACGAAATGCTCCTACAAAATGGAGTTTGTTATTTTCCTCTGAAACATTTGTCTTATCTAAGATGTGATGAGCCACTTTCGATTATTATTTCAAAATGCTTGTTTTGCCTCACGAGTTATCTGAGGAGACTATTTGTTAAAAGAATGTTTTCTTTTTGCATAATCATTTCGACTGTCTGGAACAGAACGTTATCAAGGAGACGCTCAACATCACGACGCCGTAAGGTTAGAATAATGGAACTGCACTTTTTCCATTCTCCTCTCCTATCTCTCAAAATTATTAGCCATAATTATTACAAAGTAATTAATCTACAGACAAACAAAACACTCGTACAAAATGCTATCAAGATATCAGTTAATCATAGATTATTTTATCTAATCAGTGGCACTTCCAAGCAAGCGGTTGCAAACGATTATGCACAGAGTCTCGATTACGGAGTAGATCTGGCCATAGAGGCTGTCAACGATGCCTACAACCGAATTCTACCAAAAGCCAACGGCAAATCCTCTTCCCCATCCCCGCCACAACAACAATTGTGCAAATATACCAATGTCAGTTACTGCGAAATTTCTGAAAACAACAGCCAGGTAAGACCACATGCCAAACCCTAATACGGGGTTCTGCTTGAATCCTTCCTATATCTTTTTTTTTTCGTGTTCTCTCGATTCAGTTTGTTGTAACCATCTACAATCCCCTGGGTCACACTTACAGTCATCATGTACGAATCCCGGTCACATCTTCCGCTTACACGGTCACGGCAGATGACGGTAACATCGTTGAAAGTCAGGTACAACTATTCCTTCAAGAGTGTTTGTAGGAGTTCGTTTTTCATCCTTCGGCCTTGCTGTCACAAAAGGTGGTTCCGGTGCCACCAGAAGTGATTAACAATCCGGAACACGAGGGAAAGGCTACTAATGACTTGGTATTCATTGCGTCTCTACCACCACTAGGACATGCCACATACTTTGTTCAGAAATCCAACAGTAAGTTATAGTCGCTGCTTTCAACAAAATTCTTTAAAATGTGAGGTATCATTTACAACCTCTAAAACCAGTTAAATTTGAAGAGTTGGTGCCTAGAAGAAAGACTTACACACGAAAACCGAAGTGGACCGAAGAAGACATTACAATTCAAAATGGATTGGTCAAAGTGACTGTAGATGGAGAAACCGGTCTTCTCAAAAGCATCGACAACTTACTGACGAGCAAGACTTTCTCAATAGAACAAAACTTCTACTATTATGTTGGAATGAACGGAAATAACGACGAAGCCGACGATCGGGCTTCGGGAGCTTACATCTTCCGTCCGAATGGCACCTCTCCTCACCCCGTGGCCGACGGACCCGTTAAAACTCTTCTAGTATCGGTACAACGATTACATCTGTCGCAACAACCAATTACTTTTACTGTATTATTTTAATTTTTTTAATGAAAAGGGTGCAACAGTCGAAGAAATCCATCAGACCTTTGGAGATTACGTCAGTCAGGTGATTCGCATTTATAAAAATGCTTCGTGGGTGGAATTTGAATTTCAAGTGGGTCCCATTGACATTATGTAAGTGTTCATCGATTAAATACAAGAATCTGGGTGTCTTATCAATAAGACGCTCAATAGAGAATGACTCATTTGCAGGGACAACTATGGCAAAGAGGTGATAAGCCGATTCGACACAGATTTCAACACCAAATCCCTTTTTTACACCGATTCCAACGGAAGAGAAGTGCTAGAAAGAAAGTAAGGGTGTTGCAATTTCCCATTGAGAGAATGCATTTAAAATGAGAACCCTTTCAACTCTTCAGACGCAACTTCCGACCAACGTGGAACGTAAACATCACCGAACCCGTAGCCGGAAATTATTATCCAGTTAATTCCAGAATTTTTATCAAAGTAAGTGAAAGCAATTTGAAATCGGCAAATAAAGATAAGTAATCTGACCATTAACCAACAGGACGAAGAAAAAGATTCTCAATTGACAATTCTAACAGATCGTTCGGAAGGAGGTGCCAGCATTTTAGACGGAAGCGTAGAACTCATGGTCACAACTGAACCGCATGCAAACCTGGAAAAAGACTGAATTGCTTTACAAATTATTAGGTCCATCGTCGGCTTCTTCACGACGATGCTTTCGGTGTTGAAGAAGCTCTCAATGAACCTGGAGTAGATAACAAAGGATTGATCATCAGAGGCAAACATCGGCTGTTCCTCACTTCAATCGCTAGTGGAGCTCATTATCACCGAGCATACGGTCTTTCCGTGACTCAACCTCCCATCGTCACACTCGCCGCCCTCGAAACAACAATTGACGATTACAGGAGCAGTTTCAACACCAGGGTACGTACGTAATGAAATTATGAAACACTTTTCTTTGAAAAAACATCTTAAAAGAAAAAAACGGCCTTTGGTAATTCAGTATTCCGGATTAACCGCCGACCTGCCACTTAATGTCCACCTACTGACCCTGGAGCCTTGGAAAAATGGAACAATTTTAATCCGATTCGAACACTACCTCGAAAAAACAGACGATCCAAATGGACTGTCGAAACCGGTCACCTTCAACATCAAAGTATTCCCTCCCTCAAGACCAAACGATTTAATGGATCTTTACATGAGACAATAATTTGCATATTTCCGTAGAACTTATTCAAGACGTTTGAAATAGTGACGGCCGAAGAAACTGCTTTGGGAGCTAACATATGGTTAAAAGACCTAAAAAGACTTCATTGGGACACCGAAGAGGACAACTCAGTGACACGGAATGAAGGAAGACCAAAACAGAAACGTATGAAAATAAAATGCTGAACCAATGCATGCTGCAGCTGCAGACCAGATGGTAATAAATACTTTTCTTATTTTTATGTGAAGGTCTCCTCCTCACAGATGATCTCGATGTGACATTGGAACCAATGCAGATCAGAACATTCGTAGTCACTGTGAAAGACAATTCTTTTTAATTACCTTCGTTTAGCGCTTCTAACAATGTCCCATAACAGGGCATCTCAAATAATTAAATGTATACCATTGTATCGTAAAAAATGTAGTTTGTATAGTGCATTAGAACTTAGACGTGACATATATGCCAATAAATAGTGAATAATGATGATGACGACGATGATTGCATAGACATGTACTAGAATAATAATTTAATAATTAGATAATTTATTTCAATTTCCTGTGTTATGGGAGCCTCAAAAGTTAGGCCATTTTAGAGTGGGCAAGATTGAGGTGTTTCTTTAGATGCTCACGACAGGGCAACTTGGAAACTTCGTTCCAAGTGAACCGGCTCCCGCTCTTGCGGGAATGGAACTGTCCAGTGAAATACATTCCCAATGAAGTCTGAAAGACAACAATGTCTTCATTTCCTGTGTAGAATGCAGGGTACATGGGCGTGGTTGAAGTGTTTCCATGGATGCTTATTATTACACATTACAGTAATAATAATTAATACCTTACAATTTATTAATTAATTAGTTTAATCACTTATAGATGTCGTTGTTTTAATGCAACTAACTAGCGGTATTATTCATTGCACCATCACCATTAACAACATAAATAAATTCGATCCTCCTCCTCCTCACAATCATAACTGTCATCGTTATCTGTCATATAATAAATAACACAATTTAGTATTTTCAATTGGGTGTCGTTATGCAATATCAACTAATTTAAACTTGTTAGAAAACACCAGTCACTCGACAGTGACGTAATTTCTAACAACAGGAAAGACCAGATTGATAAGAACGTACATACTGAAACAATATTCGTTACAAATTCATCACACGATGGAAAGTCAGCTCAACGAAAATGTGATTCCTCTGTTCTTTGTGAATGCATTCTCGAGTGGACTGTTTTCGGGAAATCCTGCTGCGGTCTGCCTCATTGGAAACGCACAACAAAAACATCGTAACAATCCTAATCGACCAATTAATCAATTAATGCCATCTACTAATGAACACGTTTGATTGTTTAAGTGTCAGACGAGAAGAAACTAAAACTAGTGAAAGAAATGGGCGGTTGGGAAACTTGTTACGTCACAATCCAAGACCAAAGCCAAGATTTCAAACACGGTGAGAGAGAGAGAGAGAAAAGTGTTCCCCCATCTGTCACCCAGTATAATACGCATTCCGTACTATTCATTATTCTCAAGGGAATCGCTTTGGATTAAGATGGTTCACAGTAACGACCGAAGTAGAGCACTGTGGTCACGGCACACTGGCCACAGCCGCCGTTCTCTTCGACCAAATTGGTACGTGTGTATCCCAGTTATGTATTTCCCGTGCACATCCCATGTTATGTATTTGTGACGAATCACATTTGTCCCAACAGGTAACGAGAACGATGAACTGACTTTTGACACACTCAGTGGTCCTCTAAGAGCCAAGAGAGCCCAAGGTGGAAAAATCAGAGTTGAGCTTCCAATGAATAAACCAAAACCTCTGGTATTGCTCCCATATACAGTATATAAAAGGAGAACCCCCTCTCTCACCTTTCAAAATTCATTCTTTTACAGAATTCCTCGGAACTATCGAACCTCGAGGCCCTCATTAAGGCTACAATTCCCATATTTTTAATAAATCCATTTACAAGAAACCCCTAATTGACACCTAATTTAATTTACATAGGTAGCAGTGGGGCCACTTCCATATCAAGATGTTCAGTTTTCGGAGAAAGAGAAGAAACTGTTGATCCGATTGGACAACAGTGTGACCAGGTTCATTGATCGTAGCGATTAAATATGAATTGAAATACTTCCATTAATTAAAATTAATTTGATAATTCTAATTAAGGAGTCAATTAGATGGTTACTGGCCGCCGTCCAAGCTCCTTCTTCTTCTAGCTCACGACGAAGGTAAAGTCACTGGAGTGATACTCACCCTCAAGGGATCCACCGAAAACGGATGCACCACAAACGAAGGCACACCGTATGACTTTGTATCCAGATACTTCAACCCGTGGCATGGAATGCCAGAAGACATTGTCACAGGTGATTACGTTATTAGTCGAAAGGAGAAATCTTAAGAACAAAACGTTCCATTTTAAGGGTCCGCTCACACTGTGTCTGCACCGTACTGGTCCGAAGTAACAGGGAAATCAAAGTTCTTTGGTAAATTCATACATTGTGAATCTCGAGAAGACACATTGTACATTCTTTTGTTTTGTCACATTAAACCACAGTGTGTCAAGGGTCCAAGCGCAGAGGAGAGTTGTGGGTGGAGGTCATAAAGGAGGAAGGAGGAGGCGCGGGTAAAGTTGCTCTTTTTGGAACAGCCTTCCATTATATGAAAGGAGAAGTCAACATTCGCAACTAATCGCAACCCCGTTAATCAACGATTGGTAAAAAAAAACGACCAATAAATAAATAAAAAAGGAACAGAGTTGAACTTACCTTGAAAAAGCCCACTCCTTTTTGATCATCATTAAACGAATAGTATCAATTACAAACGCCAAAGAGTCTGTCTTTGTATTATTATTAAAATAAACCTGCAATCGAACGGGGACAAAAAAACGCGAAATTAAGATGTTGAGCAGCTCACCACATTTCGATCTCTCGTTATCCTGTCTTTCAGGAGTAAATTTAACTCATTCCTTCTAGTTTCTAAAACATTTTAAATTTCTTTTAATCTGGTTCCTCAAAGACAAAATAAACAGAAATCGAAGTTTTCACTTTAAAACTGAGAAAAACGATTTTTAAGAGTGAACGAAACGGGGGCGAAGAATTGCGCGACTTTCGTTCGAATATCGACGGAAGCCACAAAATTCCCGAAATGAGACTAAAATTAAAATCGACACAGAAATGATTGCGATCAAGAATTGTTAAATCTATAACTGCTTTTCGGCATTCTCGAATTCTTACTCGTTGAAAAACAAACACTCCAAATTCAAAATTTCCCAGAAAATACAATTCTTTATTAATGTTAACCGTATAATTTTTTATCTTTGAGATCAAGGCAACAAGTTAGAATTAGAAACGAAAAATAACGAAGACACAGAGAAACACAAACTTACTTCGAATAAGGAATGCTGACAGAATAAATTAGACACCCCCAAGGGCGCCCGTGTGGGCCTACAGGGTCTAAATGGGCCGATCCACGATGGCAACTCCGGCATAACTGCGACCGATGTTCATATTGCTAGGCAGTAAGGTCCAAGTGTCCATCTTAGGATCATAAATCTCGACCGAGGCCAGATTGGACGTCCCATCGTCTCCACCCACCACGTACAGATACCCACCGATGGCCACAACACCTACATTTAACAATCGCGGTGAATGAGAAACAGGGCGAGGAAATCAATCGAACCGATCACCGACGAGGCAATCTGAATCCTCTTCGAACCTGCATTACGACGACACGTCATCATGTCGGCAACGGACGTCCACGTATTTGTCTCCGGACAATAACATTCGACGCTTTTACGTACGATCGGACCGTCGTGGCCACCGACCGCAAATAACATTCCATCCAACACACCGACACCTAAAAGGGATGATTACTTTATGCTCTTGTTGGATAATCTTAATAAGGGAGAACTATTTGTTACGAAACGAACCTGCGCCACTTCGACGAGCTACCATATCGGCCACCATCGTCCAAACGTCACACTCCGGATTGTAACATTCGACCGAACTCAGGCATTGCCTCGAAGCTCCGTCGTAACCACCGACGGCATATAAAAAACCTAAGAAACAACAGATAGAAACCATTCAGCGACACAGGACGTCGATCGAGAGGAGGAGAATAAACAAACTACCATTGAGGACACCCACACCGACGCTACTCCTCCTAGTTCCCATAGGTGAAATCAGACGCCACTCGTTGGTTCTAGCGTCGTAACATTCGGCACTATTGAGACCGGTGGAACCGTCGAAACCTCCGACGGCATACAACAGACCATTGAGGACGCCCACTCCAAGAGTACTCCTCCTAGCCTCCATGCTGGCCACCGAGGACCAAGTGTCCTTGATCGGGTCGTAAACATCTACCATTCGAACTCGAAGAGAACCATTAAAACCACCGATGGCGTAAACCAAACCATTGAGAACGGCCAGACCTAATTGATCATTCGGCAACACAAGGGAAGATTTGCATCGCAAATAAAATCAATCATAAAAAAGAAGACTCCGGACCTTCTCTGCATCGTCTGAACGGCATCTCGGCCAATTGATACCAACGCTCCTCTTGAAAATCGTAAACCTCGACGCTACGTAAAGCTTTCGGCGCCTGACCTCCGACGACGAGGAGTTCTTTGGGAAGGGCGATCGGAGTTCGAGGCTTCGTCCTCGGCGTCTTATACATCACTTTCTGTTCGCCTTTCAAGAGGTGATATTTCATGGCCTCGATGAGAAAATCCTTACACTGAGGGCTGGCTTTGAGTAGAGGCTCTTCCTCGACCCTCTGGACCAAATACTCCTGAGTGAGAAGGGGCAGGCGAACGTTCTCCACGAGTTGCGGCAAAAAATGCTCCCTGTTTTCCAAATCATAATTGACCCAAGACATGACGGCTTCAAACACCTGAAGGGAATAATTTCGTTAGACATCATTGAACGAAGAGTAAAAAGACTATTACGACAGAACCGTTTCTTCCGAGGGTACGTTCAAGTGATCGCTCGATACCAATTTGGACACGTGCATAGAAGAGAGCGCGAGGAATTCGTCACTTTCAACCACATCGCTTCAAAACAAAACGCAAAACCGGAGATTATGAGTAACGTGTGGGATTCTCCAAAAAGAAGGCACCTACACAAAATGCTGTTCAACGAATGTCTCCGCACAATGCATCAAATCCTGACAGCTGTGAAGATCGGCAAAAGCTCGAATGCCCAGACAGTTGGAATGATGAAGCTGGCCCTGAAGAAAGTTACAACAGGCGTCTCTGACGTCCGTCAACTGGAGGAGGTTAGCGGCCGGAAGAAGGATCTATGACAAAAACCAAAGAAAGTAGAAAGAGTCTCGTCCATTAAGAACAACTAAGACGAACGGTACTTGGACGTTCTCTTCGGTGACGAGAATCTCGGCCGAATAGACGTAATCGACGAGTAACGAGAGAGCCAAACCATCAAGATCCTGAAGGGTGATGCGATCTGCTTTGCTCTCCTCGAAACTAGTGAACATGGCGCAAAAATAGGGACTGCATGCGGCTAAAACCATCTTGTGAGCGTGGACTTCGACACCTTCCGCCATTAGAATGACATCACACATCAAGTTTTGCCTTTTTAACAGCAAAAGAACGAGAACGGATGGGGAAAAAACGAGTAAGGCTACAGGAAAGACTGATAGCAGCAGTACAAAAGGGAACGTACTTTCTAAGAATGTTCATCATTTCAAACGCCTTCTGTGTGTGAGCGACGTTCTTGTACGGTGGTCTGTCAGGTCTCCTTCGACATGGAGGAGTCAGTTCCGCCTTCAGTGGAAGGTGGTGAGGAAGATCCTCTTCCGCCGCATTCGCACTTTTTTTTAATTACAAAGGAACAACCAGAACCAATTTCAATTAAGCTAGACGGGTAACTCTTTCTCTCCCTTCACTAATGCATCTTCGAAACGACTTTAAATCGTCTGCAAAACAAATTCTGTCCATTTTAAAACTCACCATAAAAAGTTTATTTATAAATATATCAACATCTTAAGTTGTTATTCATGTAGTTTCTAAAATAATTTAAATTTCTTAGTAAAATGTTTCTTCTTCTCAAACGAAGAAGGAAAATAACACAGTTTTAAGTTTAAAATTTAAAGGGCAAAACGGCGGGAAATGTAGAGAAAAGTGGATTCGCCCAGCGTTTTGTCATACACTCATGCCTTTCATCTTCTTGAGGTGCAACACTGACACAAAATGGCCGACATAACTAACAAAAACATTCAAATAAAAACAGCTCTTTGACACAAAATGGCTCCACTTCCTAGTATCAAGAGACAACTCGACCCAAGGAAATATGGCTGTTCATCAATAAAAGGCGGAAACTCCCACCGGGAAGACACAACGGGGTGAATCTTATACAGTAATGTACGGCCAAAGTAAGAGGTACGACACCGAAAGATGGATCACGTACAGTATGGCAAACCATTTAACTTTTTATCCTCATTTTAGTGGATTTTCAGATCTGGGTGTTTAATTTAAAGCGAAATGGGCCTGCAATATATACGCTCATCTGTGAATGTCGGATTTTTCTTATTATGTCGTCCCCCTTGGGAACTCCTCCCATTTTAGTCGACGGACAAACCGTAGCCTCCTATAGATCTATAGGAGACAATGAACAAACATTAAAAAAAGTATCACGCCCCCCCCCCTACCCTCCAGGGGAGGCGCCAACCAACAATCACATATATAAAAAATAGTCTAGCCTCTACTCCTCCCGAATCCCTTTTAGGCTTTTAATAAAGTATGGACTCCATTATGGACTGTATATTTGATTAATCGTTATCAGATTGTTACCAAGGGGGATCGTAATAAGCTATTTCTTGTTCGGTGCTCATTGAAAAGTAAGTTTAATTCGATGCACTATTATTATTATTATTGTTTACCATGCCGAAAACGATTGTGTCCTCGACGATTCGTCCATTCTGTGAAAGTCGGCGGCGGCCTGAGCCACCACCATCCCACCATTGGAATGGACAGAAAAAGAGGAGGAAGAGGAGGAGGAACTGCTCCCGCTACCATTCCCAAGAAGAGGCGGCGGAGGAGGAGGAGGAGTAGAAGATCCTCCTACGATGTCACCGTAAGTATAAATTATTATGAAGAACGTATTTCAGAAAGATATGTAATGAGAACTCACCGTTGTTGTTGTTTTCGTGGCCACCGCCGTCGTTCTCTTCTCGTTCCATAATTCCAACCCCCGTTTTTCCGTGCGTTTAAACTATTGTCGCACATTCATTTGACGTACGGATATCTTGCATTTTCATGTGAATCACAATTTCTTCCCTTTTCTGTCGTCGTAATGACAAATTCAGGACTAAAGCAACAAGAAAAATGATAATAGCCTCTTTTTGTTTTTAAGACGGCGGCGCCGGATGCAAACATGTGTTTTATTCGCTCACTTCCGCCGCGAAATACCATAAGACGCTATGGGAATATCATAGAAAAGCGATCTCTTTGCGCTCCTACTTTCTTCCTTAGTTGTATATAAAACTGGATCCAGACGTGCATTTATAGCTTGTACATTATTTGGTTTTGTTTCATGTAAGTAAACAAAGCCATTTTCTACCCTTTTTACTTAATTTTTTATGTTAAAAACGTAATGTTTTGCAACAATAACATTATGATTTATATATTGCAACAATAAGTTTCAAAACATTACGTTTTTAACGAATGTTTGTTTTCTCAAACCCAAAATTGACACGGCAGGAGTGACCGTCTGTATCCAGCTTATTTTTTGACCTCAATAAGAGCGCTCTCTTTTTTTTTCTTCTATTTCCAAACCACGTGATGCCATCTAGTGTTGACGAATGGCAACGCTAGATTAATGTTAAATATTTTTAAAATAATACTATTTAGATATTACTTTTATATCAAAATAAAAATCCTAATAATAATAATAATAATAATATTAACAAGATTTTTTAATTTGTTAATTATGCAACACAAAAATTAGGGTGTTTTTTTCTTCATCCTTTTCTTCAGTTCGTTTCAAATAAATAAAAGTTAGGCCTATTTTTTATGTTCTGAATATAAAAAAACACTACAATAATTAGAGCATTAGAAGAAGAAGAAGAAGAAGAAGAAAAAAAGAGGCACTATTATTATTCTTATTATTATTCTGTAATGTTGTTGTATTTTGGGAGTGGATGTGTTTTTTTTTTGCAGCAAAAATGGTTACAAAAAAACGAAATGAAACGAAGCGGCAAAAAGTGGCCACATGTATAATAATATTATATATAAGAATAAAATACACATCCCATGTTGTAATCTCCCTTGTTGAATATACATATCCATCCTGCCTGAAAATGCAGGCGTAACTAAATGCACACAACATATGTGGCAATTGGTTGATGACGTCAGCATCGTGTCATGGCACAAACACACACACATGAATAACATAATAGGAGAGAGAGAGAGAGAGAGAGAGACGCGTTTCAAGTGAAGTGAATCAATGAGAGAGAGAGAGAGAGAATAACACAAGTCAGACACACATAATATAATAGTAGGCCTGATACATATATGGACGGTAAAAAATTGGTTGATTTTCTTAGAAAATATATATCTATCTACGTTGCAAAACAAGATAAGAAAAGTGCCCCCCCCCCTCCGTGCACGCGTCTATCTGTCTGTCTGTCTGTGTGTAATGTGCGCGTGTTGTGCATTGTTGCAATGTTGTGATAATCAGGTGTAAGGTGTGGATGCCGTAACCAAGGAGTAACACGAATACAAAAAAATGGATATAGTTGAAGTTAAATTATGAAATAATAATTAAGAATTTTCTATTTTCGAATGCAATTTCAATACTTTGATTGTGTCGTCGTCGGTGAGTTCATCTCTTCTCATTTTTATTATTTAAAAACAGAGCACATCTAACTACATTTATATAATATAATTATCAATTAAGAATAGTTGGAACAAACTTGATTACAATTAATAATGTTTTTAATAATTATTAACGAAATTTATCTCAAATGAGATTCATTTCTTAATTCCTTCCAAAAGTGTGGCTTCTTCAAAAGGCGGCGGTTATTTTCTTCTTTCAACTTTGCTCTTCTTCTTCCGGAAAACAATCAAGAGAAATTACAGACTAGAAGAGTATATTTTCATGTTTTTATATATTTTTCAAAATAAACTTTTTATATTTAAAGTTGTGTCATTTTTTCAAACATTTACAAAAAAAAAAAAAGCTTATTTTGAAAGATAACAACATTCTGAAAATATTCAAAGTTCTAGTTTTTAAAACCTCAAAAATCTCTTCGCATTTTTTGCTCTCTTTTTTAAGTGAAAATGGATTTTATATATTGTTACAAATTATTGTTGTTATCATCTTATGACTAACTTGTAATTGTTCAAACAACTTATTTAATTTCAGGCATTATTACATTTTTCTCTCCAAATATTATTTCAAATTTTAAATGTGATTAGAAAATTTCCATTGGTTTTTAGTAATAGTTAGTGGTAGTAGTTGTAGTAGTCGTAGTAGTACTGATTTTTCAAACACACCTGTGTGTGTGTGTGTTTGTAATAATAGCCTCCTCCTCATCCTCCTGCTTCTGCTGTCAAACGAAGCGTTACTTTTGTACCTGAAACTCATTTGAACACAAAATGACAATAGAAAATAAAAGAAAGAAGGAAATTCGTTTCCTTCTGAAACAAACAAAACAAACAACCTTGTAAATAAAATGTAAAAAAACCCTTAGTAACTAGAAAAACCTCCCTTTAAATTTGGATAATTTAATAATAAAAATAAAAGCACATTTCGAAGCATAAAAACGTGAAACACAATTTAGGCCTAACTGAGAGAGAGAGAGAGAGAGAGACCTGTGTTCGCACTTCAAATGTATTTGTCGCAAAATTGACATTATTTCTTTTAACCCCCTCCCTGATGGTAAGACCGGAGGTCGATGACGTCACTCTTTTCCACATTTTTGCCTTGTCCCATTTACACGTGTTATTATTATTATTATTGTTAATACCTTGCAATCTCCTTCCCCCCCCCCCCCCCCTCCCCTCCTTCATCTATACAACCATAATATAAATAATAATAATAATAATAATAATAATAATATATGTATTAAAATACATTAAAAGAAAAGATTAAAATTCAGACAGAAAAAAAATACAACAAATGGAATTTTCGTTTTTTTTTTGTCTTTTCTCAAATAATGATGATTATTATTATTATTAATAATAATAGCTACTTGTTACGCTTCGTGATTCTTGTTTTTCTTCTTCTCTTTATCATAATATTTATATTTTCACATTTTTAAAATATCTAAAAAACCTAACTTGTGTTGTACAAACGGACAGATCAGACAAATAACAATTAATTTATATTATTCACAAAACAATTAATTTTGTGGTCCTTCCTGTCGTCTTAATTTTGAATATTCTGTAGAATCAGAACAGAAACTAGAAGGGTATTTTTCATTTTCATATAAAATTACCTTCTTTCGAAATCATTTAAAAAAAAACAAATATCAGAAGTTGGCTCATTTTGAAACTGACTTTATTAAAAAGCTTATTATTTTTTTTGAAAGATGAAAATAGACTTTTAAAAGTCAGCGTGAGCGCAATTGCTGCTACTCTTCTAGTTTCTAAAACACTTTTCATTATTAGTAAAATAATGAAAAGTGTTTTAGAAACTGTGAAAAGACAGAATAAGTTCGAAAGACCGTTTTTTTACACTTTAAAACCACTTAAAATTGTATAATAAATTGGAAAATAAAAGATTTTAAGAGATTCATCCTCCAAACAATTACCAGTAATTACTAGTAATTAGTACAATTGAGGTGGAACCCATTTCGCTTTCCGAAATAAAAGTGGATTTCTCCCCCCTTCCCCCTTACCCTCCTCACCTATCACTTCCTCCTGGGGGCTGGCCCCTCCCCCCCCCCCCTCCTTTATTTCTACACATAAAAATAAGAAATTCACACGAACACATTTCACAATCGCCCAAATCTAATCTGAATTTCTTCTAATACATTCTGTAATTTGCTTATTGACCACGGTGGTCACACGGAAAACGTTTATTATACACAATTTCCATATTATGTGCGTTCGTCTGTCTGTCTGTCTGTTTTTCCATGTGAATTTTCCTCAAATAAAAAGCCAAAAAGAAATGATCCACAAAATTTCAAAGTGTGTTTGTCTCTTTTTTTTCCTGTACAAAAGAATATATCATAATAAAAGCTCAAATATTCAAAAGTTCACTGAACTGAACTGAAAAATACGATATTAGAACTTTATTAATTATATTTTCAACATGGAGACAAACAGACAGACAGGACCCTGGGAATGACGTCACACACTCATTTGCATTAAGAAAAGAAAAGGGCCGAAAAACCCTGATCTTCTTATCAGAAGAGAGAGAGAGAGAGAGAGAGAGAGAGAGAGAGAGAGAGAGATGCATAATTGCAATTAATAAATTGAAAAAAAAAATGAAATAACAAAGGGGGTTTCTCCTCCTCCTTGAACATAATATTTGGTGGCCATGACTTCGATTTGCATTCAATAACAAAAAAAAAAAAAGGTGGAAACAATAAGATAATAAGAATTATGCAAAATCCACTTTTAACCTATAAGGTGGGTGTTGCAGACGTCCACCCTTTAATAATGAGGGTAAGGGGTGGATGAGATTAAGGGGGGTCGAGGTAGGAAGAGTGCAAGTGATGAACTCAAAAAATGAGCCTCCAACCCCTTTTAGCCTCCTCCTCCTCCTCCTTTGGTTAAAAAAATGAGACCACATTTGATTCACTCAGGGTGGAGTTGAACGAATCCCATTATTATTATTATTATTATTATTATGAGATTATGATTATATGTTAATTATTATCATTAATCAGGGTTGAACCCTTCACGAACACAAGAAGAAGGAGAAGAAGAATGGGATGAGGTGGTGGGGGGGGGTCACACATTTGCACCCCTCTTAACTCCACCCAAAATGGCATCTTTCCTTCTTCAACTTTTACTTTTTTAACTTTGAAAGTGTTTTAGAAACTAGAAGAGTAGCTGAATTACTTATTTTCATCATCTTTTAAAATTAAAACAAAAATATCGCCGCTTAAAAAAAGCTTATTTAATAAATCGCACAAAATGGAAAAAAAAGGTCAAGTTGGCAGGGGGGTTAAGGGTTAATAGGTTGTGTAATGGATATACAGGAGGCATCTGTAGACAGCTTCGGAATTTCTTTGGCTCCGCCCTTTTATGAGCGTCGTCCATTTCTAATTGGTTTGTTACTGGGTTCAATTTCTAATTGGTTAATATTTGGCCTGATGCTCATTAAAAGGGAGGAGCCAAAGAACTCCGGAAGCTGTCTACAGATGCCTGATGTAAATGGGATATCCATAACAAATTTGGTGGATTTGTTTTTGTTTTAAAATTATAAAACAAGAAGAAATCTTTTTGAGTTTCTAATTATTAGATTAAGACATTGGATTTTAAATTATTTTGAAAATTATTACGAGGTTCAGTGTGTTTCGCTTTTGTGAATTTCAGTTATTTGGAACACATTTGAGGCGTTTCTAATTACAATTGATCAAACATTTGAAAATATATTAACCCTCCCCAAACACACATTTATTACATTATATCAGCCTTTATTTTGGGGGAATTATTATTATTATTATTATTATTATTATTATTATTATTATTATTATTATATTAAAAAATGTGTAAGAATTGGACATAAAAAGTATTGAACTTAAAAATAATCTCTTTTTTTAGGATAAAAAATGTAATTGTCATATTTAATGATGCATTACGAATGGTATTTTATATATATATGTATTACACATATATAATAATAATAATAATAACACAGATATTCTCTAAAAGACTCACGGGAATTTTGACACAAATGATCGGAGTTGAGTTTAGGCGGCACAAGTGGAAAAATAGGCAATTTTCTTTTCTTTTTTTGGACACGCCTTTGTAAACTTTTCTTTAGTTGTGACCTGCAACCGGTGACCTGAATATCTGTTTCACTGCAACACAACTCCCACACAACCACCCCCCCCCCCCTCTTTATTTTGAAATTTAGAAAAAATAATAAAAAAAAAATCCTTCTCTAAAAAAGAATATCAATTAAAACTTAATTAATAATAATTAAATCAGAAATCTCTCATTCTGAGCAAATACCATTGAAATAATTCTTCCACTAATTTTGTGACTTTTCTAGTCTTGTAATACCTCTGAAATTGAAGAGGATGGAAAGGGTGTGTGGTGGTAAAGATGGTCAATTCTGGCTTGTCCATCCTGGGAGGACGAACGTACGAATTTTTCTCAATTAGGTTTCGCAATTAGTAAAAAAGAACACAAAACTTGAAAAGAAAACCAACAACGGATGGACAAGCTTGAATTGATCGTGTGTACCCGACCTTAAGTTTTAGGGTAGGGGGGGGGGGGGGCTCACATAATTGTTTTTTGTTTTTTAAAAATGTCTAATTTTTTCTCTCTTTTACCAATAATATCGTGGATTTTTTATGGCTGCAATTGTCCCTATTTTTCGTTCTATTATTATTTCCCAATCATCACACAAAGAGGAGGAGGAGGAGGAAGTAACATTGAAAACAATTGCTGCAAGTAGAGAAGGGGCCCGGCCCCCCCCCCCCCCTCCTCCTCTATATTTAATGGGAATGCGCCAATTTGGTGTAGCAATTTTTAAAAATAAAGCATTTCCTGTACATTTTTTTTTTTAATATTATTATTATTATTATTATTATTATTATTATTAGATAGTGGCAAGTAGGATATTTGAATAGACAAATCTCTCTTTGTATTTTTGTGTTGTTAACTCAATGACCATAACGTACTCCATTTAAAACCATAATAAATATACGTATAAAAGAGGGGGGTGGGGGGGAAGAGAGAATAAATGAAATTGTTGCTTTTAAACAAGTTTTTTTTTTTTTTCAAATCGAATTTCGTTTTGTTCAAAAATATTCGTTTTTTTTTTAATAAAAATTGACGACGACGGTTGTGAGCCACAGAAAGAGAGAACGTTTTGTGGTTGTGCTGCTGCTGATATAATAAAGTGTGTGTAATGGGTGAAAAGACACGCAATGCCATTAACCCCTCTTTAATTACACGTGTAACACTTTTTTTTTAAAAACACTCTTTTAAAATAAACTTTAAAATAAACTTTAAAATAAACTTCTCCCCATCCTCCCCTATCCACCCACTCATCATCATCAGCCCCTTAGATTCTCCTTAAAAATAAGAGGAGTTTTTTCTATGAAAGTGAGAGAACCCAATAAGTTGGCCCACCACCCACCCACCCACTCTACTTAAAAATTCAGTTCAATTCAAGTGAGGGTGGATCGCGATTCAAATGAAATGACTTCTTAAAAATAAAATTAACACACACACACTTATTAATTATTATTAGTTAGTCTCTTTTAAGTTATATATCTAGTGTACACACACACACACACACAGCACGGGTCATTCGACAATGGAATTTGCTTCCAGAGGATGTTGTGCATGGGGGAAGTATATGTTTTGGAAAGTTAGGTGGTGGGTGTTACATAAAATCAGGTTAGGATTATTGACAATGCATTATTTATGCTGCATTTGGACTATGAAGTCCCTCTGCCACAGGCCAATTGAGCTGCTTGCAGAGTATTTATTCAGATTCATTTAAATGCAATAAAAACGTGTTATACAGCGCCCTCTGTGAAGGTCAAACAAACAATATGTCGTCGAATTCAATTTATTCAGTCAGTTTAATCTGAAAAATATTGAGTTAATTTACTTAAATATAAAATATATAAACTATTGATTTAGTATTTCAATTTCAAATATTAATAATTAAAGTCAATTTTTATTTGTGGTTTATGTCCTTAACTGGATTCCGTATAATTCAGACCTAAACACATTTAACTCATGTGTCTGTGTGTGTGTACAAGATATAAAGCTAAATTTGCATTAATTGATTCATTTTGTTTTAAATTAATAATTGTTTATTAAATTATAAATTTAATAAACATATTATTTGTACAAACTTTACTTTTTTCCTACGCAAAATGTATAATTATATATATATTAATGTTAAAGTAGTGGTTATTTAACATGATGATTTAAGGCCCTGCTTCAGAGTTGGACTTCGAAATTACAAAATGATAAGGGGAGGGGGGGGGATGGACATAATTTCGGGACTTTCTCTTGAAATGACGATTAATTGATGTCTTTCATTCCCTTCTCCAATATATTTATTAGAAAGAGAGAAAATTAAGCAAAAAAAAAAAAGACATTTTTGGATGAAAAAGTAACCCCCCTCCCACCCCCCCACCCCCCCCCCCGGTAATCAAAGTGTCATCGGTCTCTCTTTCAATCATTTTCTTATTATTTTAGTGAAATAAAAGTTGAACGACCCGATACACAACACAATTTTTAAGTTATTAAAGTCCAAAAGTTATATTGTTATTCAAATTGGACACAAGATTTTTTCAATTTTTGGCAACTTTTTTTTCTTTCTTTTAATTTAAAATTTAAAAAAAAAGGTCAAACAACCGCTACTTGAAAATTACATCTTCTGAATATAATTGAATAATAAGCATGAGAATTTATGGTTTAAAATCAACAAGTGGGCCATTTAATCCAGTTCATCTTCACTCCCCCCCCCTCCCATTATTTTACATTTGTAACAATTAAAACAAGAATAAGATGAAAATTCAAATATTATTCTGATGAGAAGAAATGAACCACGTCAGAAAAATAATAATAATAAAAAATCCCATCAGAATAATTTAAAATCTAATGAATTAATTTCACTAATTTAACAACAACAACAAAAAAAAAACAAGTGTAACATTGGTGGGGGGGGGTACATTATAATATTAATGAACTTTAGTTGAATGGCGGAAGAAAACCCGGAAGAGTTAATAATTTCAACTAAAATAGGAGGAGGGGGTGGGATTAAAAGCGTTGCCTTTATGGAGGAGGAGGGGGGGGGCACTCCAAACCCCCCCCCCCCCCCCCCTTAACCTCCCCCTAATTATAAAAAATAGTGTCATTTGCACACACGCCAATGACACTCAATACATATACAGAGTGGTGTGTGTGTCTAAAAAATGGATACACCCTTTTGTGGTTGTTGTAAATAACTGGCATTAGCATTTTCTTAAATTTAATTCAATAATTAAGGAAAAATGTTATTATCTTAAAATATCGTCCCCATTCTCATTAAGATCGATAAGAGGAAACTGAATTTGAAAACATCAATCATTGATTTTGTATTTTTTGCGACAATTCTCTTCGATTTCTTCTCATTTCTACAATTATTTATTACAAAATCAATGATTGATGTTTTCAAATTCAGTTTCTTCTTATCGATCTTGATGAGAATGGGGACGATATCTTACGATAATAAATGCTTCATTTAAACATAATTAATTATTAAATTTAAGAAAATAAAACATGGCAGTTTTTTTTTTATCAAAGTGTGCCTACATTTTGTGGGACGTTTTGTATACATTTAAGTGTGGGGGGGGGGTGGGGGGGGTGGGTGTTGATTAAAATAAGGAGGATATTTTGTTTGTAAAAATCGGAGTCATTTTTGCTAAACAAAATTGACCATTGATTTCTTTTGTTGTCTTTCTGAATGAAAGTCCAAAAAGGGACGGAGAAGGACAAGAAGAAAGGAGGAGGAGGAGGAGGAGGAATACACACTGTAGAATGTCAAAAATATATTCTTCTCTCTCTCTCTCTCCTTGTTTTTTCTTGTTAGCCCCATTCATCATTCTAGTTTCTAATACATATAATTAAAAGAATAGAGGTGAATGAGGGCCACACACACATTTTTTTTTTCCTTTTATTTCAATTTGAGCCCCCCTCCTCCTCCTTCCCCGGTTCATTCAAAAATCTTATTAGTTCGTGGTCCGAAATTATTAAATTGCATAAAAATATAAAGCAAATGTGAACGAACGAATGCGGTAATTTAGCCTCAACTACAAACACCACCACCGACAAAGCCATAGAATAAATACTGTAAAAAAAGGGGGGGGGGGGAGGGGGTTGCATCTGTAATTAATCAATAAAAAAAACTTTGATTTAAAAACATCCAATTAAGTAAAAAAAATAAACAGATTTCTAATGAATGCAACTTATTAAAATTAAATGGGGAACTTTTTTCTGAACGTGATGATTCAATTTGAACGTTTTTTCCCCTTTTGCTATAGAAAAACAATTAACAACATTAATTAATTAATTAATTATTGAAGGAATAAATTCAACATATTAAAAGGACCGACGACGACGACTTATTTGGACTCTGGGAGTCGTCTTACCCAACCCGTGCAGAAATTGTGGCCCCAAAAAGCGCTCACTCTTACTACACACCCTCTACTATTACTGTAGACTACCATTCTAGTTTCTAACTCAGTTTGAAATTCTTTCTTCTCAGTAGTATTTATTGCTCTCAAATGAAACCTGTTTAGATAACATTTTTAAGAGATAATTAATTTAGGTTTAGAAAACGAACAAGTTGGTCGGTGTTAGCAATCAATCGATATATGAAAATCGGTCCAAATGTTGATTGAATTTCCAAATGTAGATTGAATTTGAGCCGACATTTGTGGCTTTAATTCTTAAATCATCGTCCACCAAAGATTATTATTATTATTATTATTAGAAAATGAAGAAGACAAATCCCCCCCCCCCCCCCCCAATAATAAAAATTGTTTCAATATTTTGTGATAATCTTTTGACTTTGTGACTTCGTCACTCTGATGGCATCATAATTATATGTGATTTCTAGTGTATCATTTTTGCCCTGGATTCAATTTACGCTTCACGATTTAAATTCTCTCTTTTTATCTTTAAGAAGAAAGAAAAAAGCAAAGTCACACGGTTTCAACCACACTTAACTGTGTTTGGTTTAAGTATTAATTAATTAAAAGCCAAACATTGGAATTCATGAGAACAATTACTTGGTTTATTTATACAGTGTATCTCAATGTCTAAGCAGAAACTTAAAAGCAAAAATGGGATCAATCTCATGTCATTTCGTCATAATTCGGATGAAGGATTACATCAGGGTTCGGATTTTTAGGCGAAATAAAGCATTAGTTTCTCAATCTGTGGCCCCAAGGGCCGAATTGTGAAATAACAATCCTGTTTAGAAATCAACCAACAAGTACATGTATGTGGGTTTTTTTAAATATTATTTTTTTAAATATTAATAAAAAAACACTGATTAGAGGCTAGAACTGTCTAGTTGACAGCTGATAGTAAGCAGGCATCTAGCCTCTAACCAGTCTTTTTTGTTTAGGAAAAGAAAAAGCATAATTGCAGTTGCTCTGATTGATGGTTACTTGACAATTGGCACTTGGGCCGCAAATTGAGAAACATATTTGCTTTGCTATTTTTACATAAAAATCCGAGTTCTAATGATTATTAATTATTGCGTCTGATTATGAGAAGAAGAAGAAGAAGAAAGAGATGAATGGTGCTAATAATAATAAAGTACAAAAGACTGAACCGACCTACATTATAATAATAATAATAATAATATAAAGTTAATAATAATTTCAGAAGGAAAAAAAAAACAAGTTCCATAAATAAACGAATGAATGAATGAATGAAACGGTTCAATGACGAAAAATGTAAAAATACAACAACGCCTTAAAAAATTAAAGGAGAAGAGAGATCATCTACTAAAGAAATCTCAAAATGACTCAAAATGAACAATTTCAAAATGTGTGTTTTTGGTTAATTGGTGTTGCGGCCTCATGATTTATAATTTGCACTTTTTTTTCTTTTTGGTCGTCTCTGTTTCTTCAGGTCGCCGCCGCCGCCACCAACAGCACCACCACCACCGCAGCAGCAGCAATTGGCCCGAAAGAGTTAACAACTTCGAAAGATGATGTTTTTGACAAAAGAGGAGGAGGAGGAGGAAAAAGAAGAAGAGGAACCAAAACGAAGACGAAAATTAAAGAGAGCGTGGTGATGATGATGGCCATGCCCCTTCCAACCCCAAACGCACCACCATCCTCCCATCCTCATCCTCATCCTCCACATAATAATAATAATCCTCAGCAGAATCCCATTCCTCTCGTCCACCCTATACAACTGCTCCTTCAGGAACAATCCAAATTCATGGTCGCCATCAAGGTTTGTTCCCTTAAACGGCCGTTTCGAATTCGTCATTAATTTTGATTCTGTATATATTTCAGGTTCAAAATAAAAGAGAAAAACTAAACAGCGTTTTAGAAACTAGAAGCAGCACAATCACATCCTGTTGTTTCAAAATAAGCTTTTTATTTCAGTTTGAAAATGATCCAACTTTAAGGAGACGGCATTTTTTTAGTTTTCAATATTAAAAGGTTTATTTTGAAAGATAAAACTACCCTTCTAGTTTCTAAAACAGTTGCTTGTTTCTCTCAATTTTGCTCTTTTCTAAGACAGAATAGTCAAGAGTTAAAAAAAGTCAGCTGTTCGTGAAACACCTTAAAAGAGAACAAGTTGTTCCGAAAGCAAACTGATTCCCATTTTGTTTCTTCCCTTTTTTGTGGCAGGAAGCCTTGCAAAGTACAGACTTTGCAGGATTTCCGTTCCAGAGTATTGATGGCATTTCCACAACTAGAAAACAATTTAGGAGGAGGAGGAGGCTCAACTGGAAACCTGGGAAATTTAGTCCCTTTGCAGCACAGGAAGTCAACCGGTGGCACCAAAGGGAACCGTGTCTTACCCAGCGTCCAAGTGGCGGTTTCCTCACGACAACAACAGACAGCTACGAATAGAGGAACTGGATCCTCTTCAGTGAGACAAGTCCTTCTCAAACCACAAACCATCCGACATGGAAGGGAGCACGACGCGGATGCAGCGTCCTCTCGACATCCTTCCGTGGAGAGGGCTGGCAAGAAATTTGTTGTGGTTGCAC